>OY992773.1:18156415-18756415 GCA_963921325.1 Logfia minima | reverse complement strand
GTTGATTTTATTGGTTTTTACTTCCCTTTCCATCTCTTCTTCTATTTTCGACATCACTTCTTTGTGTCTCACAAGCTCGGACATAGTCCATACCACTGTACTAGTTGTTGTATTCGTTCCCGCTACAAATAATTCCTAAAAAACACGAGATTGGTTAGATTAAAAGATCCAGTGTAAACCCACAATAGATTGTTTATATTAAATTAAGAAATTACCGTAACCAACTGATGAATCTGATCATTCGAGAATCCATTTTCAAGCAAACGATCCACAAAAGATTGTGTTTGATCCGATGACCATGTTGAAGAATTAACAAGAGTTCTTCTTTCCTCTATAATGTATTCCCAATAACTAAAAGCCTTTAAAAATTGTTTCATGGTTCCCTTCCTAATTCCATGAAGATCAAATCTATCTAGGATTGGATAAAACGAGCCGAAATCAATAATCTGCCCTCCATACTCGATTACTTTATATAATGACTGTCTCAACCCATCACTAGTCCCATAATCATCTTTTAAATCAATCAAATCTTTTCCAAAGATCATGGAACTTAAAGTGTTGAACAACGTAGTAAAAACTACATTTTCAATGTCAATCACTTCTCCTTGGTTTCTATTCAAGAAATCTAACAATTGACTTAACTTATTCTCTCGTAATCCAGATTGCATCTCTAAGGCCTTGGATGAGAACATTTCGGTCCGACAAAGTGTTCTTAAGTTTCTCCATGTTTGGTTGCACTCTGACCAAATTAGAGAGTGCGGTAACAGGGACGTCTGTTGAAATGCAGTTGGCACAACACGGGAGGAAAGAAAACGATCTTGAGTCTTAAGAATTTGCATGGCTGCCTCTGGTGAAGAGGCAACCACAAGAATTTGTTTGCCTAATTGAACAGATATAAGAGGGCCATATTGTTGGGCGAATTTGGCTGTCGAAACATGAGGTTTATCTCCCACTTGATGTAAGTTGCCGATGATCGGCAACTTACGTGGACCCGGTGGGAGGTTTTTCAAACTCTTTGAAGATGATGAAATGGTTTGTTTAACAATAAATAAAAGCAGTGAGATTGTTGAAAGAACAAAGAAAACTGATGAGAGATTGTTAAAAAAGGTTGTGATATCCATTAGAGTTTTGTATGATGAAGGATATGTGGCTTTAACTTGGTATTGTTTGTGAATGATTTTTGGACATTGATGTTGCTAGCTAGCTAAGTTGTTTTTATAGGCGTTATATCGAGTGGCTTCATGTTAATTTGAATGAAATACACAGGCGGCTTCGTTTAGTAAACGGGTCAAATACAGTCATTCAATTGTTTTGAACGTACGTATCTTGATGGGAGCAACGAGTTCATAATTATCTTCTTCTTAGTGTTGTTATTATCATTGCGATAACACAAATCTATGAAGTATGAACTACGATCACTCATATGGTCAAAGTTGGTATTTCTGACTATCTGTATTATTATTATTATTATTATTATTATTATTATTATTATTATTATTTTACAATTTTGCATGTAAAACAGTAACGTCTGCACAATATCTTACACTCGCATTTACACATTCGAATTTACACATTCGGAGTATTACGTAATCGTTTTAACTTTTTCCCTGTCACCTTCAACATGTTTAACTAGGAAGATTCATTCGAATCTGAGGCATCTTTTGAGGACACTAGAACACCTTTACAACTGAATTATTCCCTTACAACTGAGTTACGTTGATAAATTTTAAGCTGTTTAAAAATTACATAATCAGTTAATAGAAGTTTATCGTATGGCCTACGTTAATTGGGAATAGAAGAATGATGCTCCACCATAACGGATATAGCAAATCAATGGCCTACATTAATTTAGCTTTATTTTTATATTTATATAATTTTTAGTTGCTGACACTTAAAGATAACATGGAAAGGTAGTTTGATCATTCCACCTTTTACATATAACATCCTCTGTAAGAATAAATTTTCGTTATTTCATATCACATTTTGGTACTGAGTTTAGTTCCTCGTCGCTTTTGTGGCTGACAGAGGCAAAGAAATTGAAGTGTGTTTCTCCAAATGGTTGTAATAGTAATATATTCACTACTTATAAGTCAATTTCTCAAACAAGATATTGAACTTTTGATGGAGATTTGGTAAAATATAACTACCTCATTACATTATTTCTAACTATTTTGTGAATGCATATATACCAAGTATTTGATACTTTATCCCAATAAACTTAAATTTGAATTTTTTCATACTATTTGTTCCGATGAATCGGCTGATTGTATCTTGCATCTTCTGTTACCGAAAATCTATGGGAGTAAAAAATACGTATATTCAAATACATATGTTATAAAGGTAAATTTAGATTTCAGAATTTTTAGCTTACTATTATATTCTTTTAATGATTTGATAATTATATGTTCTATCATCTAGGTTATTTAATAGTTCTAATGTCAAATCTCGAGAACTTGAGTTCAAGTTCCCATTTAGAGGGGGACTATGATACGTGTGTGCTAACTGATTTAATTCACGAGGACACTAACTCTGTGATACCTAAGTCTGGTCAAATAATGACCATATTACCATCTTTGTCCTATTTTGAAAGTGTGTTTGGAGTCAGCTTTGAAGGCTCTGAGCTCACACTACTTCAACGTTTAAATTAAACTACCTAAGTTCAAGAACAAAGTTTTGATCTTTAAAGACCTATCATGAGTGTGTGGTTTAAAATACTTATGCTTTCAATAACTAGACCAAGTCTCATGCTTAATATGAGTGTGTGGTTGTTCTAGAAAAGAAGGTTGCTCAAGGAGGATTCTTTATTCTCATTGACCGCATTTTATCATGGGTAAAGCATAATAAAATTTCGCAGTAAAGGACGTTTTTGGCAGATCTTGTCTTTTCTCCTTACCAGCTAGTTTGTTAGTGTTTGTCCAATTTTCGTTTATTTGTTCTTTTGTCATATTTTGTCTAGGGATAGATGTTTGCTTTTCTCTAAAAATAGAGAGCTCTTGTAATGAAAATAGACACTTGATTATTAAATAATATTAAATAGAACATCTCTATTTCTCATAAAATCTTTGTTTACCTTTATAGATATGTGTTGGTGGTTAGGAGTAGTTTCGTTATCAGTATTTGTGTTGGCTTTACCTTTATCAAATATTGTGGTGAAATCTATAAATCTTTATTTCCTTTAAAAATAATTGTGGTGAAAACTTAAATAATTATAGTGGTGGATTGGAGTGTCTTCTTTATATCTGATTGTGATGGTTTTGCTTTTATCAATGAAAATAGTGAATTCTTTCTCTTGGTTGTTATGTTTTTATAACACCCCTTAAATTACCTCAGGGTTAAAATAGTAATTTGACTCGGAAGCGATGGATAAAAGATAATATTATAAATTATCTTACAAAATGACCATAGATTTTTCGCGAATTTACAATATTAAAATATTGCTGAAACAAAACATATAATTGTTATACAAAATCCACATACACGTTAATTTACAAAACATTTATAAACATATCAGAGTGATGGCACGTGTCAAACATTCTTCAAAACCACCTTCCTGCCCAACCCACAAAGACATGCATAACCTGCAGGAAGGGAAATGGTGGGATTAGCACAAAGCTAAGTGAATGAATGTACAACTAACAATTCAATTCAGCATAACAATCTGTTTACATTAAGCACAGTAAACACATAAACTCAAGAGGATCGGCGGTTACTGAGGAACCCTACAGCCGCGGTGGCCCTCAGTAACACTTACCCACAATCTGTAAAGGCCCATACAGAATAGGCCGATAACTTGACACTACAACACAACAACACAGTTTCCAGCGACAACACATGTATCTGGAACCTGTGTTGAACACAGTAGTAACCAAGTCCAATCGCAATTGACCTCTGAATAACACAGATGCCCGAAGGCCACATATGCATAACAAGTAGGTATACACAATCACAACTCAGACTAAACAGTCAATCAAGGTTTACGTTACTTGTTGTAATCACACCATTACAACTAACTCAAATTATGAGTTGCAGATCCACTCACCTGAGGATACCAGCTTACAAGCTCAGTAATCTTATATCACTGAGTCTTCTGCGTTTCTGAGAATAAACAGAGTACAAGTCAGTAGTCTGTTACATAATTCAGTGATTAATACCTATATAATAATCACACATACAAATCATTCTCAATAACCCACTCGGGGTCGACTGACGGGGTCCAAGGAGCTGGCCCCTGGCTGCGGTCCCGCTGGCAGGTCAGCGGGTGGGGTCAAGGGGCAACGCCCTTGCGGGGCTCGGGGCAGCGCCCCGAAACCTAAATGAAATTAGCCTGCGACATAAACTGGCGACACAACTTGCGACACAAACCTTGTGTCGCTAAACAAGTGTATGCGACATTAACATTGTGTCGCAACTAAAACATATGCGACATAAACCCTGTGTCGCAACATAAGCATGTGCGACATAGCCACTTGTGTCGCAGCATAACAATGCGACATAACCTGCGACATAACCTCTGTGTCGCAAAGATGAACACCCTTGTGTCGCAAAGATGAACACAGCAGACCCCAAGTCCGAAATTCACGAATTTCAACATGTAATACACAAATTAACACATATGAATGTATTCAAAACAAGTATTAACAATTATAGCATCAAATAACAAGAGTTTTACCTTGATTTCACGATTCAAACACTCTAATTTCGGATTAAAGCTTGCTTCTCACTTTCTTTCTCTAAATCTCCTATTTCTCTCTCTAAACCTCTCTTAAAACTTGATTTTTGGTATCTGGAAATGTTTAGAAAATAATTATGTATATATATACCCCACTAATTACACTTAAGCACCTCAATAATTTCATTTCAGCACGATCTGCGACACAAGCTGCGACACAACCCTTGTGTCGCACAACCAATACCTGCGACACTACCCTTATGTCGCAAAAACACTATAATAATAATAATTTTTTTTTTTTTTTTTTTTTTTTTTTTTTTTTTTTATATTTTTTTTATTTTGGGATGTTACAGTTTTTGTGTTTTCATTCTCTATTTTGTTGTTTGGTTCCAAGTAATCTATTTCACAAGAAAGCTTTGTTTAAATCTTTTATTTCCATAAGAAGTACGTATCATTAAGAAACATAGTAACCTTGAAAAAAATAAATGAGTGAAAAAACTTCTATAAGCTAGAAAGGAATAAGGTGGTCTAATTTGAAGATTAGCTATTATATAGAGAGTATAACAATAATAATTAAAGAAAATTACTCGATTAGACCATTCAAAGACTTTAACTTGAAATTGAACGGTGTTAGAAACACTTTTAAAAAATAGACAAGACACATATGCCGCTAATGAAAATGAGAATGAAAATTTTAGTGAGAATGAAGGAATGAATCCTAGCCATCTATTTTGCAAAATTCAATTTTCCCCTCAAGTTAAATATCTCACAAACGGCTAATCAAAAAATTATAAAAATTACACCATAAAAATCAACGTTCTTTTCTCTACGATTAGGCATCCCTCAAGATATACTTTCGACGAATTTTTTTTTTTTTTTGGGGGTTGAAAACCGGTAAGACATGTGTTAGTGGTTGGTAACACATGTGTTACTAGCGACTAACACATGTGTTACCAATAGCTAACATATGTGTTAGTCGCTGTGTTCGCAAGTAACACAACGACTAACACATGTGTTACTTAGTTGTTAGTAACACTTGCGACTAACACATGTGTTACAAACAGCTAACATATGTGTTACCAATTTTCAAAACCCACCAAAAAATGACAAAAAAAAAGTTTCGTCAAAAGTATACCTTGTAAGATGTCTAATCGAAGAGAAAAAAATGCTAATTTTTATGGTGCAATTTTTATATTTTTTTGACTAACCGTTTGTGAGATATTCAATTTTTAAAGATGTTGGGGGTATTATTATCTTGATGAAATTGATGATTGAGATTGATTCATCCATTCTTACAAAAAAATTCGTTCTCATTTGAACTTAATTCATATATCTATATATATATAGAAAAGTTGAAATGAGAATGAATTTTTTTTTAGAAATGAAAGAATCAATCTTAACCATCTATCTTCATCAAAATAAAAAAACTTCACATAATTAAAAATTGAATATCTCAAAAATAGTAAGTCAAAAAATTATAAGAAATTACACCATAAAAATCAACGTTTTTTTCTCTTCCATCAGACATCTCACATGACATACTTTCAACGAACTTTTTGTTTTTTTTTTCATTTTTAGTTGGTTTTATAAACGACTCACATGTGATAGTCGTCGGTGTTACATGTGATAGTTAGTTGGAGTCACATGTGATAGTCGTTTTTAAAACACACCAAAAAATGAACCAAAAAAAAGTTCAGCAAAAGTATATCATGTGAAATGTCTAATCGAAGAGTAAAAAAAGTTGGTTTTGTATGGTGTATTTTTATAATTCTTTGACTAACTATTTATGAGGCAATTAATTTTAAAAAAGTGGAGGGAAAGTGTATTTTTTTCAAATGGAGCTCTCATATTAGTTCTTCCATTATCACAAAAAATCTCATTTTTATTTGAATTCCCCTCAACCTTCTATTTCATCAAAATAACAAAAGCTCTACATTTTTAAAAATTGAATATCTCAATAATGGTAAGTCAAAAAATTATAAAAAATTACACCATAAAAATCAACGTTTTTTTCTCTTCGGTTAGACATCTCACATTACATACTTTTGACGTACTTTTTATTTTATTTTTAGTGGATTTTGAAAATGATAGTCCCCGATATCACATGTGATAGTCGTTTTCAAAACCCACCAACAAATGAAAAAAAAATTCTTCGAAAGTATATCATGTGAGATGTAAATCAAAGAGAAAAAATGCTGAGTTTTTTATCGTTTAATTATTTTAATTTTTGACTAGCTGTTATCGAGATATTTAATTTTAACAAACGTGGTAGAAAAGTGAGATTTTGTCAAATAAAGCTCTTTCATTGGTTTTTTCATCCTCATAAAAAATTTCATTCTCATTTGAACTCCTTTATATATATAATGTTAGCACTTACAACAAAAAATATTTTAAATACTTCTTTTAGAATTTCTTTTGAAAAAGTACTTTTAAAAATCGTTTACTTTAATAGTGAAAAAAAAATTGTAACTAAAAATTAATTAAGAATTAATTAGTTTATAGTTTAATAATGTTTGTACTAGTGAGAATCTAATAATTAATAATTAGGGGTATGTTAGTCATTTCTATGAATTTTTAAAAAAGTTTTTAATAATTGTATGGACAAAATAGTAAAATCTATCTTAAAGAAAAAAACATTGAAATGTATTATATATTAGTATAGATATAGATGTTTAGACGATGGGGAAGTAGACCTTTTAACATTAAGCCATCTTTATCTATATCTTTATATATAATTTAAAGATGATATAATGGAGGAATCTGAGTCTTCATTATATTTCATCATTTCCGATCCAACGATCTTAATTTTTGTCGTATAATTACACTTTTGGATCCTTAAATATTTGATGTATTTATTTAAGTTAAAAAAGATAGACCAAATATTTTATTCATTTATAAATATTAAAGTCTAGATACTATATAAAAATTAAAGTCTATATACTATATAAAAAATTGGTTACAATATTTTATTCATTAAAATTAAATTCATCCCGCATTATAGCGGGTCTATAAACTATATAAAAAATCGACCAAATAAAAATTAAATTCAGCCCGCGTCATCCCGGTTCTATAAACTATATAAATAAATCGGTCACATATTTTATTAATTTACAAAAATTAAATTCGTCCGACATCATCGTTGCGTTATCACAGGTCTATAGACTATGTAAGAAAATTGAACAAATATTTAATTGATTTATAAAAATTAAGTTCGTCCCGTATTATTGCGGTCTATAAACTATATAAAAATAACCACAATATTTTATTAATTTATAAAAATTAAATTCGTCCGACGTTATCGCTAGTCAATAAACTAGTAACGATCAAAATTTCTTTCGTATAATTACACTTTCGACCTACTTAAATATTTGATATATTTGTTTAAATTAAAAAAGTCAATCGCGATATAAAAATATCGACTAAACATTTTATTTATTTATAAAAATTAAATTTGTTGTACCTTATTGCAGATATATAAATTATATTAAAAAAACAGTTATAAATTGATAACAATAGTTTATTCATTTATAAAAATTAAATTTATCTCGTATTATTATATATACATGACCTAGTAAATAGTTAAATAAGATCTCTCGAACCGATATGCAATATTATATGGTATTCTCATATATATAACTCCCTTGTTAATTTAGTTTATTCTTTTGATGTAGAGCATCTTTGTTCTCTTTCCATAAAATAAAAACTAAAATATGTGATGTATATTAATATGATCAGAAGAATATGTGACAAAGAAGTGAGTACATATTTCATTTAGTCTTGGCATATATATTATTAAGATATATTAAAAAAATTTATTAACAAATTAAATATCGTAGGACTAATATCTTTTGTTTCTCTCTCAATCTGATAAAGTTGTTTTAATATGAAAGGAATCAATGTACAATTTGTCCATACAATTTTTTAATTCATTATAAACAGTGAGTTATTTACGGAATAAATTACATTGCATGTAATATATTAAAATTATTTATGAACACATATAGTAGTTTCTAAAGTTAAAAAAGGATAGTTTGATCTATTTTGTAACATATGGATATTTATGTCAATTATATTATTTAAACATGTAAGTTAATAAAGAAAATGATTAAATAATTTATAAAGACGTACGATAATTTCTATCTTCATATTAGCCATAATCGATCATAATATATTTAAATATTGTATTAATAATATATATATAGGGGATGATTCATATGGAAGCTTCAAATTTTGGGGAAGGAGAGAAGCAAATCTTAACCCTTAATTTTTTCAAAAAAAAACGTTTTTAAATTCATTTGTGATGAATGTTAAATTTTGAGTAACATTCATCACATATGAATGTTAACAACATTTATTTATGCTGAAATCAAGGGTTGAGATTTGCTTCCTTTCTTTTCTAATTTTTTTGTTTCCTTTATGATCCTCACCATATATATATATATATATATATTTAATGTATTTTGTTTTTTCAATTTAAAAGTAATATGTAGTTGTCTGTTTATCAAATTTTTGAAAGACCACCTGACATACGATATACAGTTTTAATAATATTTTGAATATTAAAATTTTGAATATTTTGATGTTAATAATATTATAGGGGATAACATTTATGTCATTAATTAACAGTACAAATGTTGGGTGCGGTTGAAGTAAATGTTTTGATAACGTTTACAGTTTTGGTCTATCAAGTTTCAATATATTTACAATAGATTCTTACAACACCTAATTTAAGTAGTCGGTGTTAGCTGCAATTAATTAAGATTTCCCCTTAAATTAAACCATGATTTCATCTATGGACTATTCAAACCTAATTGTCATTTCAGACGAATTACACTAGACTTTTATAGTTTTATAATTAGACGCATAAATAAATCTAGGGGTAATTCGTCTGAAATGGCAACCAAAATAAGCACATTCAAACGATGCAGCATTTTCTACAAGTCACAAACGAAATAAAATTTGACAAATGTTGATCTTGAAAGTGATTTTGTTATATAAAAATAGAGCATGACCATAAGTCAAATTTTTTTTAGAAACTTCTATTAACAAAAAAAGAAACTGTAGTTGTAAATTTCAAATGAAATAGATATATTAATATCTACTCCCACGGAGTATTACTTACGCCTGTGAAAGCTCGCTAAAAGCTTAGCTAGAGCGTCCAGAGTCTTATAGGTTTGGACTCGGTTCATTTTATATTTCAAGTTCAATTTTAAAGCTTGACAGTGAGTCGACTCGAACAACTAGAATTATTGGATAAAAGCTCAACTCTTTTGCATTTATAGTTGTGTGTAAATTAATTAAGTTGTTATATAAGCAACTCTAGATTTATTAATTAGTTGCCAATGTGAGAACTGAGAAGTAAACTTTCGAACCAAAGAAAGTCAAAGAGTTTTGTGGTCAGTCCTTAATTTCCATATATTCATTCTTTGAATAGTTCGTTGAACGTTGGAATTAATGAATTTTCTATTACTCATTTTTAATATTCCTAAGGCGTAGTCGTTGATGAATGTGTACGGTTTTTATTACTGTATTTTTATATTAACGAAACTGGCGTCATAAACTAAAGGCCAGGTGATTTGTGATCACATTTTCACAGCGACTGGCATCTACATGAGTTTCAGTTTCAATTTCATAATCATAGATTGAACATGCGAAGGTATATATGTCAATCATATGAGGGTGTACGTGTTTGGATCGAGGATTTTGGTACGTGGAAATGGGTATGAAAATGAAGGAGAACGATTAAAGGTTTAAAGTGTTTGGGTTTTAAAATTGAGAATGAAACTCTCAAAATGAAGGTTTTTCAAACCCAAGTAACTAGATGGATCAAGTCAAATACCCATTCTCATTCTATTATACTTTCAATCGTATACCCGTATTGATTCGTTTAAACAAACCAAATGTTAGAGATTTTGGGGATTTCGAATACTTGGATGTGATTGAGAGTCGTGAAACACTTTCAGATTAAAGTATTTCGATGGTACAATCGAAAGTTCAATCGGATAAAACTCAGTTTTCAAGAAACGAATATGTTTTGTTGTTATAATTTCTTGTACCAAAATTCATGTGAATAAAACTGACCAAATACAGTTATTAAAACCGTTTGAATAACTGTTTTTCAAACGGTTTAACCACTTTTCAAATGGGCGGGTCAAAACCGGGTTTTCTTCCAGCTCGACCCCAGCCAGGGGCTTTGCCCCTTGGACCCTGCCAGGGGCTGCTGCCCCCGGACCCTCGTGAGACCAAAACGAATTAAAACAAGCGTGCACTCCGCACCAACCAAACTTGTTTAATATTCATTAAGATCAAATTTGTCAAATAAGTTTAATCCCATTATACTTAAATCATATTGGTGATAAATCACCAACACCAAACGCACCTTAAAGTAGACGATGATTACTTGTTCACAACTAGAAAAGCAGTAAGTAACATTGACCAATAACATAATCTATCAACTGCACCTTACGGTTCGCGCCATCTTTTGCTTACTGTGGTCCCCTAAACTAGCAACACTAAGTTGTAGAGGAGAGAAATACAATCTTTTAGTTAAGTAGTTAATATTTCTAAGAATAAGGCGATATAAATGCTCAACGTACAATGTATTCTTTATTGATTTCAAAGAAAAATTACAACTTTATTTGTGGTATTAACAAGATGCATGTTAATTAAATACACATTATAACACTCAAACTCGCTGGAGAACACACTCAAAAACTCTCAAAGTGACTAACATAATGAATCCAAATTATAACACTCAAACTCAGTGAAGAACACACTCTAAAAACTCTCGAACCGACTAAAAGGAAACAAGATAACTTGTTGGAGTCCGGAATGTTAAAAATGTCAAAGTTGTTCGGTAGAAAATTCACACTTGATCTCATGAAGGGACTCGGGTCTATTTATAGCCAACTTAGAACATCCTTTAGTTATTGTGACTTGTTCACTAATTTTCAATATGATTGAATGGATATTCTATTTTATGAAATTTGGTAATGTCAAGCAATTGAATAGTGATGACATAAATGTAGTAGAGTACTTATAGATAATTAGATGGATAAAAAGGTTTGGTAATACTAGCTATCCTAACAATTTGTAACCAATAAAAGTTGATACTGAAAATCAAATATGAATTAGTTTATAGCCAAAAAGGCACCCGAATCTGTGGAACTTTTAATTGTTTATCTAGCCTTTTCAGATCATTTGATTTCAATAGTAACATCTCAACAAACAGAACATACAAATGATCGAAAACATATGCGTTTGTTTAACTACTAGTTTTAAAGGGTTTTGCCATTTCATAGCAACTTCAAATTTTTCTTTCATGTCAAGCGTTGACTCAGCATCATTTGGAAGAGCCAAATCAAATTCACGGATCAAAGATGCCAATATAAGTTCAACACTCTTGATGCCCCACAGTAATCCTGGACACATCCTCCTCCCTGATCCAAACTGTTAAATTTATACGAACTTAACGCCAGAACTAACCAAGAACAGAATTAATCAAACGAAATAACCCAGAAATTATTCAAAGAATTACAACAAGAATTACAGACCAAATCACACCAAGATAGTGTGATTATGAACAAGAATCAGAATACAGAAATCATCAACATACACATGATTGTGAATTAGTACAGAATCATAGAATTGAATATATCATGAACCAGAGAGAATGAAGGCATAAACACATACACAGTAATGGACGTTCTGTTTGTGTGTGTGTATGCTTAGTTTATATATGTTTCAAGTGTCCAGCTTTCACCCCTCTTAATCTTCAGCATTCACATTAAACCTTGTACTTTAGCAGCTACTTCTCTTAGCACCTTGTACTTCTTTAAGTAATCTACAATAGCCCTCCATCTTTAAGTCAACTATCCTGAAATACAAAGTACTAGAAAATACCACCTTTTAGCCCATGATATACAAGCAATGACTTATTTAAACATAAGCTTGATACTAAATTATTCTAACACAAACAGTAGTAACTCAAAGTTTTGGCCTTCAAAATCCATATTTGAGTCGATAAACCTTTTTGGGTTGAAAGATAATTGCTCGTCCCGTAACTTGGGGTCTCGACCCATTGCCCAAAGATTGATAAATATTTTGGCATTCTTAGGAATTGTGTAATTCATAACTTCACAAGTCTCGGCCGCTCTATGAGGAAGAAGAAGAAGCACGGGTGGATGTAATCTAACTTTGATGCAATCTTGCTGATAACTTAATCTGGATAATTCAGAGATGGTGATTTCATTTGAGTTGAATTCTTTTTTAATCTCCTCTGCAATTTTTGACACCACTACGTTTCACAAGCTCAGTCATACCCCATACTACCGTAGAGGTTGTAGTATTTGTTTCTGCTATTAATAGTGCATCTGAAGAAGAAAGAAATACTGTTGGCTTAATAAAAGATCGTCACTGTGAGTTCATAATTAATAATAAGTTAGTTACTAAGAAATATATTTACCATGGCCAAATGATGAATTTGGTGGTTTGAGAATTTATTTTCAAGCATCCGGTCCAAGAAAGATTGAGCTTGTTCCGACGACCAAGTTGAAAAATTGGCACGAGCTCTTCTTTCCTCTATTATTTCATCCCAATACGCAAATAATTAGGCAAACTCTTTCCCGGTTCCTTGTGTTGTTCCGTGAAGATCAAATCTTTCAAGAATAGGAAAAAATGAACCTAAATCTACTGTACGCCCTCCACGGCCGGCCCATAGAATTCAGAGGTCGGTACGATAACAAGAAAGGAGGCCCTCTAATATGAAATTATATGTACATATATTACGTAATAAAAATTTCATCATTATAGTCTAATGAAATTTCATCTCTTTAAAGCATTAAAAGTTATTATTTAAATAATGCAACTCCATTTACATCTTAAAAGTAAAGTTGTCGATCAACTTCTTATAATCAACACTTTTCGGTACGTTGTTCTCGATAACTATTAATGTTAAGATCCATCTCTTATCAACTTATATAACAATAAATAATTAAAACCATCACTATTGACAACTAATATAACACCAAATAACTAAAATCCTAATATATAAATTAAATAATCAAACTGATAAATCATTGAAGATGTAATTTAATTTTGATAAGCAAAAGATTCACTAATGAAGAAAAGAATAAGAATACAAACATGTCGGCTATAATTTATGGGAAAGTTTATCAATTGATCATAATATATTATATTTAAAGATGATTGATAATTGGGTTGCATAGCAGTAAAAAATTTTAACTTTTGAGTTGTCAATTGACTTTAAATTCATGTCCTCATCATGAAAATTAAAAAAACGAGAATATAAATAAAAAGAATAAGAATTGATCACGGAATATGCACCAAACACAAGCATAACTAGATTGGGCTCTAACTTATTTAATGGACTGAAGTTATTGGATACATGTATAGATATGGGGCATGTGAAAAAAGGCCCCGTCTAAAACTTGGACCGTATGCCATAGTCCATCTTGAACACCCTAAGATCCGGGCCTGACGCCCTCCATACTCCATTATTTTATTCATATAGTCTTTCACCCAGTCATGACCTGATCCTTGTTCACCTGAAAAATCTACCATTTCTACACCAAATATAGTGGAGCTTAAAGTGTTGAACAATCTAGGGAAAACTACATCATATATGTCAATCACATGTCCTTCCTTTGTACGTAAGAAAGCTAACAAATCTTCGACTTTTTTATCTTTTAATCTAGACTGGGCTTCTGACGCTTTAGCCGAGAAAAGCTCACTTCAAGAAAGAGTTCTTAACGATTTGCATGTTTGATCACTGTCAGCTCAAAGGAGGGAGTGTGGTACGACGTGTTCTTGCGTTGAATCAATTATAAACCAAAACAATTAACATAATAAAGTAGTCGTATAATGAAACGGTGGTGGCGTTGAACAAATAACTTCATTTACTTTTAATTGTACATGTGTGGTACGATTCGTACGAATAACTCTAACTATAATTTCAGTCTAAGAAGCGCAGAGTGAACGAGGCTTGCGAAATATAAAACAAAAATGATGGAGGATGCATATTTGTTTAGACCGCTACCATCGGTAGCATCTTTCTATCATCCTTCCACGTCTTTCGATGACACCACTCCGTCTTTCTTCGTCCTTTCCCTTATGTCTTTAGTTTTCTTCCTAGCCAAGAAGGTGAAAGACGGGGCAAGCGAGGGTCCAACCTTTTTTTCTTATTTTATGTGTTGAATTATTATTGATAATAAATAGTGGGTTCAGTCGTTCTAAAGACTAATAATTTATAAACAGTATTTTAGTCTTTGTTTAATTTCTTTTAGAAAGTGTTGACATGGTCTTCAAACCAATCACATGCTTTTCATGATTAATATTAATGACGGATATAAAAAATTTAGATCAAATATTTCATGCTCTGACTCTACTCAAAGAAAGGTTTGATCAATTATGCTTTTTATTCATAATATTTATTTAAATATTCTACGTACCACATTTCAAAATTAATTTCGAATCACAGTTATGTCAAGCACTACTATAATCATTAATTAATCAAATTAAGGAAAATCATACTCCGTAGTTATGTACTTATGTTACTGAATAGCGCAAATATCGATCTAATTAATAATTGTCCTGCATATATAGTGCACATAATTGATTTCAAGAGCTTGCATGCAACTTACTAACTTCAGGGGAATTGCACTACTATGACGTAAACAAGTTGGAAAATATTGCTGGTTGAGTTGAAAAAACTGGTTAATAGATATAACTATTAAAGTCAATATCTTTTCTTGGCTTTTAGCTAACGGTAGACGATTACCGACAAGGTCAAATCCAAATACGCACATCAGGAATTGATCGATGTTCGGTTAGATGGCCCATATGTGATGAAACTACTGAAATGGAAGAGCAGTTATTTGTCGAGTGTCGCGTTCTAAAAGAAGTGTGGGCGAGGTTTAATTTCTCAACCTTAAAAAGACCTTGTTTTCGTCTCAAGTTTGATTCAAATAAATAAAAAGGTTGTATGGCAGTATGGCCCATCAATATATTACGTAGATGTTATTCGGTATTATTTCCCAAGCACTGCAATCATTTAGTGACAGATCGATTTCTGGATATATCAAGCAATATAAAATTTAAAAATGTGTCTGCTTGAAGTTTGAATAGATTAATAAAAACGTTAGTCTTATCCACATGCATTACCCCCATATTTGAATTTCTTTTCTTTTATGATTTTCGAGCCCAAGGAAATCAACATTATAGTTGAGATCCCTTTTAGTGTACTTTACATTGTCGTTTAATTGGCCATTTTAAAAATAAAAACAACTATAATTATTATAAATTCAGATAATATAATCATTCTGTGTTATATAATAAGTGTTTACAATCAGATTTCGTAAAATTTAAAGATTACATTGTCTTACAGAAAGTTGATACTTTTACTAAAACTGATAAAGTTATTATATTACTTTAAAATTGAACACTTATTTTAAAGCAAATTAAAATAAAAAAGTTTTCATTTTTTTTAAAGCGATATAACGTATGTTAAATAAACAAATTCAAGTCAAGGGTCTGGGATGGTGGTCATAAAACAACTACATTTGACCGGCGAACCAAAAAACGAAGTTGCTTGTGTACGTACTAAAACATGCATATCCATTTTAAGCCTATAAATACACTCTATATCAGAGTCAAATATCATTCATTTCACGAACAATACAAATTACGACCCTTAATTACAAACAATCATCACAAAAGTTAATGGATATCACAACTTTTCTTGCAGATAATAATCTCTGGTCCCCTATCTTTCTTCTATCAACAATTTTCTTCCTTTTATTCATCGTCAAACAAGCGAAACTCTTCTCTTCAAAAACCAAAAACAAACTTCCACCGGGTCCACCAACTTTGCCGATCATCGGTAACTTACATCAAGTTGTGAGCAACCCGGGTAACCCTCATATATGGACTGCAGATTTTGCCAAAAAATACGGTCCTCTCATTTCAGTCCAATTAGGAAAAGAGGTTGTTGTTGTGGCCTCTTCACCAGAGGCCGCTATTGGAATTCTCAAAACTCAAGATCATCTTCTTTCCGCTCGTGCTGTTCCTGCTGCATTTAAGCAAGAACACGTTGTACCGCACTCTCTCCTTTGGGCTGACAGCGATCAAACATGGAAATCATTAAGAACCCTTTCTCGAAGTGAGCTTTTCTCAGCTAAAGCGTTAGAAGCTCAGTCTAGATTAAAAGAGAAAAAAGTCGAAGATTTGTTGGCTTTCTTACGTAGAAAGGAAGGACATGTAATTGACATATATGATGTAGTTTTCACTACATTGTTCAACACTTTAAGCTCCACTATATTTGGCGTAGAAATGGTAAACTTTTTAGGTGAACAAGGATCAGGTCATGACTGGGTGAAAGACTCGATGAATAAAATAATTGAGTATGGAGGGCGTACAGTAGATCTTGGTTCATTTTTTCCCATTCTTGAAAGATTTGATCTTCACGGAACAACAAAAGGAACCGGGAAAGAGTTTGCCAAATTATTTGCGTATTGGGATGAAATAATAGAAGAAAGAAGAGCTCGTGTCAATTCTTCAACATGGTCGCCGGAACAAGCTCAATCTTTCTTGGACCGGATGCTTGAAAATAAATTCTCAAACCACCAAATTCATCATTTGACCATGGTAAATATATCTCTTAGTAATTAACATTGATTAATTAATTATGAACTTACAGTAATGATCTTATATTAAGTCAACCATCTTTCTTTGTTCATAGGCACTATTTATAGCAGGAACAAATACTACAACCTCCACGGTGGTATGGGGTATGACTGAGCTTGTGAAACATAAAGAAGTGATGTCAAAAATAGCAGAGGAGATAAAAAAAGAATTCAACTCGGATGAAATCTCCATCTCTGAGTTATCAAGATTAAGTTATCTACAAAATTGCATTAAAGAAATATTTAGATTACATCCATCTGTGCCTCTTCTTCTTCCTCATAGAGCGGCTGAGACTTGTGAGGTTATGAATTACACAATTCCTAAGAATGCCAAAATATTTGTCAATCTTTGGGCAATGGGTCGAGATCCCAAGTTATGGGATGAGCCATTATCTTTCAACCCGAAAAGGTTTATCGACTCAAAGATAGATTTTAAAGGCCAAAACTTTGAGTTACTACCGTTTGGATCCGGGAGAAGGATGTGTCCAGGATTGCCATCCGGTATCAAGAGTGTTGAACTTATATTGGCGTCATTGATTCGTGAGTTTGATTGGGCTCTTCCAAATGATGCTGATGCGTCAACACTTGACATGAAAGAAAAATTCGGGGTTGCTATGAAACGGGAAAACCCTTTAAAACTAGTAGTCAAACAAAAAGAAAGGCATTAAAAGGTTTAAATTAATTGATGTGGATGATTTTCTTGTGCTTTGTATCTGATCAAGTTCGTAAGACATGTTAAAGTTTAATTTATTTGTAACTTTGCATATAATTGTAATTTTAAATTAATAAAGTTTTGTATTATTAATATGCATATATTGTCATTTATTCGTTTTATATATTGGTGCATTACCTTAAGTTGGTATCAAATGATCTAGAAAGGGTAGATCAACAATTAGAAGTTCAATAAATTTCGGGCCTGTTTGGCTATAAACTAATTCATATAGATTGGGTTCGATAGAAAAAAAAAATTGGTAGAGAAAATAAAGAATACTTTCTATCGATTGGATTTGTGAATTAATGGATGAGATTTTTTTAAACATTTGTGATTCAGAAAAGGAAAAGACTAAACTAAAATAAAAATTAAAAACCGGCGCTTGAAAATAGAAAAGAAATCGATTAATTAAAGAAATAGCAAGTATTGAATCGCAGATAACCACGAAAACTTTGAAATTTTGATTTTTGAACACATGCATCTTGATTCATCACTATACTAAACAATCTAATGGTTTTTGAGCGCATGCATATTCGCATGCAGGAAACCACTTGTAGTCTTGAAATCAAATGCATATTTGATTTTTTGAACACGTCAATATTTTTTTTTAATCAACATAATTAATCTTGTTGTGGTGAATGTATGTTATTCAACTGGTGTTGCTAAATAGTTATTGAAAAAAATCTTAAATTTTTAGTGGCTGCGAAATTGAAGATGGTGAAAACAAGAAAAATGAATCAAGCAAATATTAAAGGTAAATTAAAGTTTAATAACTATTATGTATTCGATTGTAGTTTAGTTAGTTGGAAAACAGTTGTTATTTCTAAAATTTAGTTAACAAAAGTTCAAGGTAAGTTGTTCATATTTTTTTAATCAAACTTCTTATTTATGAATTAAACATGTATGTTTCTTAATCAAACTTGTTATTTATTGAATTCATGTTGTGAATCATAGATGATGACGATATATTAATCATATTTGTGTTATACGAGTTATTTCTGAATCAAACTTGTTATTTTTTAATTGCACTTCTCTTTTTCTAAATTAAAATTGTTATTTCTTGAATCATGGTGTTTTTCTGAAACGAACTTGTTAGTTCAAGGTAAGTTGTTCATATATTTTTTAATTGAACTTGTTATTTCTGGATCAAACATATATGTTTCTGAATCGAACTTGTTATTTATTGAATTCCAAAACATGTATGTTTCATAATCAAACTTGTAAGGTTTAATATTTGATCTTTAAGTGTGAAAAATGAGTATAAATATAAGGTAACATGACTGTTTATGCTTGAAACATGGAGGTCATTAGTAAATTACAACTTAGATAGTTCATTTTATAAAGAAAAGTTAATGAATGAAATTTGTTTTTTCTGAATCTAGCATTAGTATACGAGTTAACTCTGAATCAAACTTCTCTTTTTCAAAATTTAAAAATTGTTATTTCTTGAATCATGGTGTTTTTCTGAATTAACAAACTCGTGGTACTGTATTAATTTTTCTTTTTGAATATAACTTGTTATTTCTTAATCAAACTTGTTATTTCTTGAATTCAAGTTGTGAATCATGGATGATGACTATATTTAAGGGTATGCAAACATGTCTTTTTCTGAATCAAACATGTCTTTTTCCATGAATCAAAGGGTATGCAAACAGAATGAATGGTTATATCACTTAATCAAAGAGTTATTTTAATGAATCAAAGAGTTAGATCACTTAATCAAAGGGTTATTTTACTTAATCAAATGATCAATTTGTTGAATCGAAGGGTTATTTCCCAAATTAAAGAGTTGGGTCCCTAAATCAAAAAGTTATCTCACTCCATCAATGATCTAATATAAATGAAAAATTAGTCGCAACACCCAAAATAATTACAAGACTTAATTACACGGATCGTCCCCGTCGTATGTCAAAAATGACACTCGTTGTCCCTCGCAAGATCTAATGACACTCGTCATCCCTGTGAGTCTAACTTCTTGCACGGGCAGTCCTTTTTGCTAACGGTCGTTACCCAAATTTTGTTAAAATGAGTCACGTGCACGGCATGTGAGGGTATAATGGTCATTTTAGTATTCAAAGGACTAAGAGTGTAATTTTGAAAACACCATAGGGACCATCCATGTAATTTTTATTTTTCATTTTTTAATCATTTATTCTCTTTCATCTTTACACCATGTTGTTTTCATCACCATCAAAAGTAAACCATCTTTCGATGCTTTTGCTGACCAATTAACACCACTACTAAGACTCACCACCAAACTCACTAACCCCTTTTCTTTGTGAACAACGACCAAACCCCTTTTCACTAAGAGTAAAACTGGTGGTGAGCTTGCCGAAATCACCACTCGGTCGGAGTTGCAAAGCGAGATCCAGTGTCCCCGAACCTAAATCGCTGCTACTTTCGGATTTGGTAGCAAACACCCATCGGATCTGCCATCACCCATAAGATCAGCTTTCAAAAACCCTAAATCGCGTTACCGAACCTCGTGAATCGATGATAGTGACCACCTAGAAATCCGATCGAACAATCGATAAATTCACCATCGTCATCTACCTCCGACCGCATCGCAGATCCAAATCTAGATCGTGAACTTCCTGTCATCTCATGAACTTCCTGCAACAACCGTCGGGTTTTGATTATGTATCTATTTCGCGTTGTTCCTCGATGGTGTCTAATGAGTTACAGATCTATTTCGCTAACGGTTTTGGGGTTGCGACTTGCAACAACCGGTAGCATCATTATTCGTTTTTAAAGAAAAACAACCAATTGGGGAATTAAGGGATGAGTAGAAAAGGTTTCTTGAGTGTATGTACGTGTATGTAAATGTATACGTATGTGTGCTAGTTATAATTGATCAATGAGCAGTTTGATGATGATTAGTGGGTTTAAATATGAAGATGGGGTGATTGTGGTTGCCGGTTGTGGTGTACCTTTGATGGTGATGAAAACAACAGGGTGTGGAGATGAAAGAAAATAAATGAATTAAAATTGAAAACTAAAAATTACACGGATGGTCCATATGGTGTTTTCAAACTGTGGTGTTTTCAAAATTACACTCGTAGTCCTTTGAATACAAATAAATAAACTCAACGTATCAGTTAATATATGTATATATATATATATATATTAATTTAATAAGAGAAACAAAAGCAAACTAATATTCCATATCGATCAGTTAATCTACTGATACACTTCTCTTTGTTTGAATATTAGTTTTAAAGGGTATTCCCTTTTCATCCGAACCTTTCGTTCAGGTCAAGCTTTGATGCATCAGCATTATTTGGAAGAGTCAAATCAAATTTATGAACCAAAGATGCGAGTATAAGTTCAACACTCTTGATACCCGATGGCATCCCTGGGCATATCCTCCTCCCGGATCCAAACGGCAGTAACTCGAAGTCTTGGCCTTTAAAATCTATCTTTGAGTCCATATAAATCTTTCAGGGTTGAAAGATAATGGCTTGTTTATACCTTAGGGTCTCGGCCCATTGCCCAAAGATTGACAAGTATTATGGTATTGTTCGGAATTGTGTAATTCATATCCTCACAAGTCTCGGCCGTTCGCTTGTTAGAAATCGGGATTATTGACTACCGGGGTGCTGCCCCCGGACCCCCGTTGGACCTAAACGAATTAAAACAAGCGTGCACCCCGCACCACCGAACTTGTTTAATATTCATTTAGATCAAATTGGTCAATAAGTTTAATCCAATTACACTTAAATCATATTAGTGATAAATCACCAACATCGCTTTATGACCAAGTAGAAGAGGCACAGGTGGATGTAATCTAAAACTTTCTTTGATGCAAGCTTGTAGATAAGTTAATTTAGATAATTCGGAGATGGTGATTTGATCCGAGTTGATTTCTCTTTTCATCTCTACTTGTATTTTTTATATGCATTTTTATCTTCACAAGCTCAGACATAACCCATACCACCGTAGAAGTTGTAGTATTTATTCCCGCTACAAATAATTCCTTGGAAGAAAATGCAGAGAGTTGGGTTAGTTAAAGATCATCAACTCTAAAGAAAATAATAGGAATTCTTGAAACATATATAATGGCATTTCATTTTGGTTATGTAGTTAAACTTCCAGCCATCTATATAATGTACAAAGATGTCCCAAAAGCATTGCTAGTTTTTTACATCAGTTGCAATAACTACGGCATAATCAACAGGTGTTCAATTTCAACTATTCAAAGTCGTACTTGTTATGAATAGTTATATCATTGTTTACTCCAAGGATGCCTCGCATATTATAATTTTTTAATTTCGCCATCTATTCTTAGGTTCATCACAAATTAGTTTGAACAGGTCTTGAAGTTAATTAACTTAAGTTAATTGGCAGCAGCTTTAGAAGTGAGAACTCATCGAGAAGCAATCTTTAATTTTTGAATAAAAGAAAAAATAATTTTGCAAATGAACTCAAATTTTGTAAAAAGATATTATCATTTGGAAAAGGTCGTCCCACATTACGTCCACCGGTTAGTTTCATGGGAAGAAAGGGCAATCAATATGGCGTATTTAGGAGTTTATAATGATAAGTAATATAATAATAATCTAGATTATTCTATTTATTTATTTATTTATATAATTAAAAAAATACGGTGAAGTAATCTAAGCCTTTCATTATTTTCACTTTTATGATCTAACGATCTTAGTTTCTTTCGTATAATTACACTTTTGCCCTCTTAAATATTTGATGTATTTGTTTAAATTAAAAAGATATACCAAATATTTTATTCATTTATAAAAATTGAATTCGTCCGGCGTTATCGCGAGTCTATAAACTAGCAACGATCAACATTTATTTCGTATAATTACACTTTCGGCTTTAAATATTTAATGTGTTTGTTTAAATTAAAAAATCGAGCATAATATAAAAGTTAAATTCGTCGCGCCTTATCGCAGATCTATAAACTATATTAAAAAATCGGTCACAAATCGATCGTAATACTTTATTCATTTATAAAAATTAAATTCGCCCCTCATTATCGCTAATTTATGACCTAATTATAATTATTATTATTATTAAGATATGATTATCGCGTCGTTCCCAAAAGAACTTGGTTCTTAATTTGTTGCCAATGTGAAAAGTAGTCTTTTGAATAAAAGGAAGTCAAAGATTTTGTAGTCAATTATTTAAGGAAATTAGTTTTTATAAATGAGAAAGTCAAACATTTTTCATCCAACCTTTTTTAAATTTTGTTGATCAAATAAATGACCAATTGGTCGAACTTTGATCATATGCTTTTAATCAAGTATCAATCAATCAAACCATCGTTTTCTCTTGTCATGAGTACTAAGTACAAGTTAGCATCGTCTTGTATTGGTATCATAGTACTCCTTACAAAAAGAAAAAAAAAGTGTTTGTCCTTTTATTTAATTTGTCTCGTAACAAATGTCTGTTTTCACATATAATATACTAATTTTACTATTTATCGTTAATATACATTCATTCAAAGCTGTTTCATAGCAGTCTTTGCAAAAAAACAAAGACAAATGTGCCACCTTCCTGCTACATAATGCAATGATCATGTATTTTTTTAAACTTTATGGTTTTTGATTATGAATACTTATTATACGACTAAAAGAACATTAAATTGTTAATTTTCCTCCCACAACAACTAGTTATTGTGTGTTTTTTTTTTCGTCCTAAGCTTTAACGATCACAGACTAACAGTGACAGAACTTAGACAGTTTTACAAGGGAGGACAAAGTTGGACAGTTTTGCCGAGAACGCCAAACTATTCTAGCTTAATAAAAAAAGTTACATTAACCTCTGAATTGTGTTGTGAAATTATATATCAATCACTACGTTTGAAAAAATTTCAATCGATTCATCACTTACGTACACTAATAAATATGTTCTACGATACAAAAAGTTTAGAGATTCTAAAACAAAGACATCAATGAAATTATTGCATGTCTCACTGAACTTCAAATAAGTTGAAAGTATCTAAGATCAAAATTGAGTAGATTGTTTATAGGATAAATAATCTAGATTTAAACATCTAACTGCGTAAATTAATTCAATCCAAATAGACTTTAATTTTATAACCATCTCTCAAATCCCAAAAATAAAGTTATATTAAGTTTTCTTTCGGTCATGTTTTATTTCCCAAATTTAGAGGGCTCAGAATGTAACATATGAATATAATATGTATACATTTCAACCTCTATGATAAAGGCTAAATATTAGCAGGTCAAAACTTTGGGGTTACAGCCCCTCCCTTCCCCTCTAAGTGATTAAATTGTCGAGTTATCGTCAAAAGAAAATATATAATCGCATACGTAGTGTTGCGGATGCGGTTAAAGGGGATTCCTTTGGGCAAAATTTATAATCTAAAAAATAAACGTTACAAATATAAGGATGTGAAAAATCTACATATAGAGTGTTTTATAATACATGGCATGATCTTTTTCACTTTTATACTTAAAGATGATGTGATTTTGAAACAATAAAATCACATACAAGTTTACAAAACCTTATAAATTTTAATGATAAACAAATCAGTCATCTTTATTCTTTTAATTCTCTTATCTAACAAACATATATAATAATTAATATTAATAAATAAATAAATCATTCACAAATGTTAAATGTTTTACAATGATGTATGAGTTTCTACTTGATTTCACCAACTTTAAAAAGTACATTATCCTATCTCTTTCAAATACTGACCTTAACACCAGACATTTTTGGTATATATCTCAAAATCATATACAATCAACCATATCTGTCCATTTCAAGAAATATTGAAATAGAGTTAGGTACCAGAGTGGATGTGAACATATAATTGTGCAACATGTATCATTTATGTATAATACCAGTAAGTTACGCACGGCTCTCACTAAGATTAATATTAATTTTTTTACAATTTTTTTTATATATAATATGAATAAGATTGGTACATAATCGAAACAAGAGAAAGACTTTTATATCTTCTTCTTTACTATTGCCTAAAACGGCATAACAAAAAAACATCAATACTTTTAATAACTGCATTTAATTATAAACCTTGAATTTTAAATTACGGGGAAAGAAAATATAAAATTAAGTGAAAATCTCATATCGCATATAAATCAAATGATAACGATAACTTCTCATGTTATCAGTACTTGATCATTTGAATTACTGATTTAGCTATCAGGTACGTTGCAGTATTAATTTTCAGTTGTTCGTCTCCATCATCATCAACGATGACGTCATAAGTCTACATTAGAAGGACGTTAAACAATCTTTGCTAAAAAAAGATGATGAAATATATATATATATATATATATTTAATAAGTGAAAATCTTTGATTAGAAATGTAAAATAAGATGTCTACATTTTGATAGAAGAATTGAATATGAAAATCAACTTTAAAGTTGGTTAAACAAAGACGTAGATGTGTCAAAAGTGTTGCTCTATTTCTTCGGATTTATGGGCTAGCAATGGGAGATGGTGTGATGACATTCTACTTACGAGCTCAAAGAGAAGGATAATTCAGGCTATCATCATGACTACGTGTCGGGTGCTTTGGAAGTATAGGAATGCTATTCCGTTCGTAGACAAGAAGCCTATAAGAGACTTTATTTGATTCTATTGTTGATTTCTCATATGCGTGGTTTGCTAATAGAAATAGAAAGAATAGAGCTTTTTGGACATCGTGAATTTAAAATCCGCTTTTGGCTATTTCGTTGTAATTTTTTGTTAGCTTTTTATTAATCTTTTTATTTAATTTATAAGCTGTTAAAATGAAGTATAAATATGAATGTGATAAAAATTTTAGTTGGTAAATTATTTATTTACTATTATTATAAATATGAATGTGATAAAAATTTTAGTTGGTAAATTATTTATTTACTATTATTATAAATATTAGAATAAATTTGATATAAAAAAAAAGTGAAAAAATGTTTGATAATGTGAAAATAAAGAATGTGTAGGGTTTGGTTTATATGTAACTAAAGATGAACTTATGTTCCAAGAAGGCAACTTGACATTTTATTTAGTGCGAACTAGAATTAAACTAATGTTTGACAACGAAGTTCTTGAATTTACAAGGTTTAGAGATTACTTACGTGTACAAAATCTTTTTCTTTAATAAAAAAAAATATAACTAAGTCTATAAACCATTTTAATTATATCTCATTATTTTAATGCATGTGAAAGCTATCGAAGCCTTCTATCATGTTCGATTTATTGAATGAAAACAAAGTCAACACTAATTAGTGAATAAAAAAAACTCAATTTATTGATATTTTTGAACATTACTTATTATTAAATATCCAAATCAAAACTAATACTCGAGTAAACTACATGTAATGATATAACCCATATTATAACCTAAATAACCTAATAATCCACCCTAATGGATGGTGTGTATATAGCTCTCTTTAAGTGTCTTTATATTATAAATGAAACAGAACAACTAATCATTTGTTATGTACGGACACCATGCTATTTGTTATGTATGGACACCATGCTAGTTATATTAGAAAATCTCATATCAAACGGTGCAGGTACAACAAAGTATAGGTTTTAAAACACTTATACTTAAATGCGATTAATTATTAACTTATTGCTCAAGGACTTCAAATCAATAGTAGGTAAAGTATATGTCTCTAGCAATTAATATATATATATATATATATTTCTAGTGAAATAAAAATTGTTAATGAGGAAATGTTTAATTTGAAATTATCTCACACGATTAATAATGCTACAAGTTTTATCTACCTTTGTGCTTGTAATTGTAGTTTAAAACTTACTTTTAATAAATATCTGTATCTGTATCTGTATCTATGTAGTGTATACAGTTAGGTAATAAGCCCATATTTCACGTGAAGACAAAATAAGCCCAAAATGATTGATTTTCAAAGCCCATTGTAAGTTATAGGCCATGCACTTGCCCATGCTTAGACTCCTCACAGAAAATATTCAATACCTACGGGCTAGGGGCTACGGCTACAAATTAAAAACAGCTTCTATATACCGAAAAGGGCCAACTATGTATTCCATAATTCCATGTCTACTTGAGGGCCTTGACCCCAACTGGTGTTTATAAATTATAAGGTCAATGCATAAACACGAGCCTATGGGTCAAAAAAGTAATTCAGCCCACTATCACTAGGAAACATAAGTTGCCTCTTTTTTATTTTTTTGGTACAACCGGTCTGGGTCATTGAAAACTTGATCTTCGTAGGTTCAATTTTTCAAAACCTCAAATGGGTCATTATTAGTTTCAACTTTCAAGTTTTTCAAACAAAATCATATAAACTCCATATATTTTCCTAAAAGTTGCTGTAAAAACTAAACAGTATTCAAATCTTAGCCAGCTTAAATCACGAGGCCATTAGGGTTTTGATCACATTCTCTGAAACTATTCTGTTGCTCACATTAGAATTAGTATTAATCGAGGATTAATTAGATAACTACCAAACTCCATAATAGAAAAGCAGAAATAAAGATCAACGTGTATAATGATATATGATTCAATACAACTGTACATAGGTATTAAGTTTATGCCTTCCAACCAAAACCCATTCCCTCCAACTAATCGTTGCGAAAAACCCATTCCCTGTAAACTCACTCGCTACATCCTATCATCACATAAATGTGACGGCAGATCACTGGTAGTCGCCTTCTGATTACTACCGCCACCACCACCTACATTGCTGGTCCCACCACCTGCAGCAGATGATTTGAAACTGTTGCTTCTGGTTGGCACAGCAGGTGGGCGGGGTGATGTCCCTGTTGATGAAAGCCCGTATCTCAACCCATCCCTACCCATACTCATACTCCCACTAGCGCCACTCTGCCCAGAAACCGAAGGCTTTGGTCCTCCACCACCACCGCTTCCACCACCATTACTCATGTCTTGAAGCATTTGCTGAATCATGTGTTGTTGCATGGCCTGGCTGCCACTGTGAGAGGGTGACTGCTGGTGGTGTTGTTGAACCTGAAACATAGGCCTCTGCGGGAACCCGCCACTGCCAACTGCCATATTGGCGGAACCTTGAAATGGGTATCCATTCGGGTTCGTGTTACTAAATGAAGATGAGGCTTCTTGTTGGGAATTTGAATTCATGGAACTTTGTCTCATCAGCATATTCTGGTAATTTGAAAGTGCAAGTGCAGCCTGCGCTGAACCACTTAGTGGAGCTCCTCGGTTACCCATTTGATTATTGTTGTTGTTCAATGGATTGCTGAGTCCCGGATGCAGTGATACTAATTTAGAGAGAGTATTCTGCTCTGCTGGGACGCCCGGAATACTACTAGTTAGCTGTTCCAATTCCTGCATCTTCTGCATTTGTGAGTTGGCTGAGCTTGTTTGCCGGGGAAAAGTTTTTAAGCCCTCTGTAGAAAGAAAATGTCGTAGTTTCAGCGATAAAATGTGATCTAATGGTGAGAATTTTGACCCTCATCTCAAATGGGTCAAAGCACAAAAACTATCTAGAAGCATAACAGATCAGATAGGTTGAACATGTCAAACAAGCCCATACATAAAAGCTACCAAGTGTAAAGTATATTTTTCTACTTCTATTTAGACATTATATTTGTGGTCTTACCTATAGGGCCAGCTTTAGTGTCTCGGCAGAAATCCATCAAGTCTTTCATGCTATTGACAACTTCAGATATCTAGCAAAAACCCAGATTGCAGATAGTATCCTGCTGTAAGGATACCAAAATATACCAAAAACTGACCTTATATAAGATTGGGAAACAATTAAAATTCATACCTGCAAGCACCTAACATATCTTTTAGAAAAACCCAAATCATTCAATGTTTGCAACTCTAAGCTCCTCGCAAGTTGCCGGCCAGCGGTCACAACCCTACAATTAGTGGGCATATGTCAAGATCTTATAATTGTTAATCAGAATCGCAGGATTGTAACATATCTTGAAGACATAGAAATGATGATTAAAACTCACATATTGCTATTTGTCTGCAAATCTTGCTGAGAGACCCCATCAGAACCACTTTCAGCTATTGTGGTTTGACATTTTTGTGCCACCTGTAGCAACTGATTCACCTGCAAAACATCACAACGTGAGAAAATGATTTTTAAGGTTTCAACCATCAAGTGTAGAGGTGGAAGTTATGGCCTGGTTACTTTAAATGGGTTGATTCTGTTTGTCTTTATTAGCGAGTCTAACAAATGCATAAAATGATATAGCTTATAAAAGAACAGAGCAAACAAGTTGAAAGCCGCTCAAAGTGTATTTCAGTGCATAAACCCCCTGATAAGACCCAAGGTTTCCAGGAAAGTTAGAGTCGGTTATTTAGTTTCATTTTAATAATTAGTTTCCTCTTATTATCATAGCTTGTTAAGCAAGACTACTCGCTGATTAAGTTTTGGGGGTAGAATCATATTAGGAGGTCTTATATTATAAACAGGGTGTTAGGGTTAAGGGTTAGGCACGTGAAAATTGAGTCTGGAACTTGGGAGACCCCTGCTTCTCGAATTGCAGGAACAATTATCGTGTTTTCTTTATTTATCTTTCATTATCAATAAGAATTACGTTTGAGTCTTTTCACCCCCACAAGTCATATCATTCGGAAAATAGATTATTGTCACTGAAACACATCATATTCGACAAAATAACTATTTATTAAAAATTATATATAATCAAAGATTTCGACAGTAGGTGTTTCACGTCAACCCAACCTATTTAGACTCGTTACCCATTACCTGCCCATTTTTCAACGTTCTATTATGTTATTGGCAGAGAATGATTTCTGTACCTGAGGTGCAACCAACCTACGGGGAAGAAGCTCTTCATGGCGTCGTGCACAGAATTCCCAGGTTAATATCTGAAGAGACATCCGTATATGTAAGAAAACAGATATATCACGAACCAGGAACTATGATGAACTATGGCAATGTTAAACTAACCTTTAAATCGGGCGTGAAAATAACTTTGAGTTGACCCTCACGAACCACGCGAAGTTGCTCGTATATACTTTCTTGAACAGCTTGCCCATACTCCAGCACCATGATTCCAGAAGGAAATCTATATTCCCGGGGCAAGTCCAGAAATAAAAGCTCGTCGATAACACCACTACCAAACTTTATTTCATTAAGTCTTGGAAGTACTTCAAAAGTTGCCTCTGTTAAAATATACCACCAAAACAAGGGCAGAAGTTAGACGCAGATATCCCAAGAGGAGTCAATTACAAAGACGAACAAAACCATGACCAGAAAAATCTTGAAAGCAACAATCAATATAGCATATGAATTGTACATCACTTACCAAAGCCTCTTCCAGATTTTGACCCACAAATATCACACTGCCATGCATCCTGAAAAACGAAGTCAATAAAAAAGATTGTGAGGAGATGTGATTGCAAAGAGGAGGAAAACAAATCCATACAAAAATCATGAAGACGATAAACAAAAACAAGCACCACCTTTTCAAATGGAAAATTAAGTCTTAGAATCATGTTCATAATACACTAACAAAACCAAAAAACATACCATAGCTGCCTGCGGGAATACACCCAATGAGTGATGCCCAACATTATCATACAAAGACAAGCACCACCTTTTCTTAGCACGTGGAGAATAATACTCCGCCACAAACTTCCGCCAATAGGAAATACTGTTATCCTGTAGATATTTAAATCATAAGAAAGGGCATTGATTAGATTTATTTCATTCATTACGTTAATTTAAAAGATAAATGTAGATACATGATAATCATAGTATCATACTCACAGCTGGCCTTTGCCTCTGATGATACAAGTATTGCATCAGTCTTCGTGAGCATACACCACCATCATAAGGTCGTTTCATTGCATTTGCAGGTTGCAAGCTCTGTTGTTGTAATTGTTGCCTCAACTGCAACTGTTGCTGCTGCTGCTGCTGAAGCAAATGTGCTCGTTGAACAGGTGGCAATGACTGCAACAACTGCTGTTGTTGTTGCTGCTGTTGCCTTAGTCTCTGTTGCTGAATCAAACTTTGTAATTGAGGATTTGGGCTTTGCAACTGCATCGAGTCTTGTCTTTGCAATATCTGTTGTAAAGCCTGTTGCTGCATAATATCTTCCTGCTTGATATCTAATCGAGGTTTTTTTTGCAAGTGGGATATATTTTCATTATTATCTTGAATAAATGATCCAGGGATTCTCGACCCATTAGGGAGTGAAAATTGCCCAACCCGCGTAGGAGGAAACGGCATGGCTGTAGAAGCTCCTTGATGTGGACCCACTTGTTGAGAATGTGGATCTTGATTGGAACCAGGCTGCATTCCTGACGGGCCATCTATAACAGAAGATCCAGAAATGCTTATATTATTAGACGTACACGACAAAGGTGATGCAGGCAATCGCATATATGATTCATTATTAGCACTTGCACATCTTTGAAGACGCGGACCACCACCAACACCACCACCTCCTGAAAGCCCCGAGTTAGCATCAGTAACCAATGAACTTGCCCCAATACTATTAGTTATATCCCCTGACAAGGGTACCATGTTCGAACGCATATTTCCAGGTCCCAAACTTCCAGAGTTCCCAAAAGATCCCAAATGTGAATTACCTAAAGCTTGAGACTGCACATCTCCTTGGAAGAAAATCCCAGAAGTTGATGTCGAATGTACCATCCCCACACCCGCTCGAGAAGGCCCCATTCGCGATAGAGCCGCTTGCTGGCTCGAATCTAAGTAATTATCCAGCGCCAGTGTTTTAATCTATCCTTGATACCAGTTACCAACAGCTATAGAAATCAAATCTGTTCAACAACCTCAGTGTTCCTAATTGTAAATTTCAACCTAGAAATCAGCAGTTTTTCATACAATACCTGAATAAAAATTAACAAAACGTATCAATACTAACAACACCAACATCATATACATGTATACATATTCATAGATATAGTGATATAATACATATATAATGAGATCAGAGCAACATTAGTTACTACAGAAACCCTAATTTCATTCAATGAAAAACCTAATTTATAATTTAACAGCTAACAAATACTCTCATAAACACCAATTTTACTCGAAATTACCTCCTAAAATGGCGTACTTTCAAAGAAAACACCTAGACTAACAGCTAAAACTTGCATATTTTAAAATATAACTACTTAATTTCATCACATTCATTTTGAAAAAAAAATGCAACAGCGAATCAAATCTGTATAACAATATCGCTTCCATAAACTGCTACTAAACTACTCAATATCAAAACTAAACAACAAATACCAGCTCAAATTCAAAGATCTACTTTTTCTGGCATTGATCATATAATATAATTAAAAATTAAAACAACATTAATTAACTATTAACTAATATTATAAAAATATTAAATAATTATAAAACGCTAGTTTAAAATAAGAAGAAAAATAAAAAATATAACCTTCGAAATTGTAATTCTGAAGAAGAGAAATTGCAGTGTCCGATCGGAGTTTATGTATCTTGCGGGAATCGGAGATTAGGAGAGTGACAGGACGTGCCGGTGGATAGCCCTAGGTGACCGGCAATAGACGGTTGATATGGGGACGCGTGTGGTTTAAAAGATCGGGCGGTGATCAGGTGTGGTGATGACACGTGTCAAGATCTGGTGGGATTGATGGATGGTTCTTTGACAGGGTAGGTCTTGAGGGGAATGATCCGGTGCAAGCAGATTTTGTGTTATAAAGGTGCGTGTGACTCGGTTGGGACTGAGTTCGACTCGGTTTCTTTAGGGACACTAGAGAAAGAAAAAGTTGAATGATTGACCGAGTCGGTCAGAACTCAGGAGTCGGCTTTTGACTTTTCTTTTTTAAAAGTAATAAGTTACATAAACGGTCCCTATATAACATGTTTGTTGGCAAATTTTATCCTTTAAGAATTTGGTTTATGACAGATCTCCTAGTTTCATCAATTATCTTTAAAAGATGATTGATTTGTCTAATCATATAAATCTTAAAAAAGAAAAATAAAACAAAAATTGATTATTGTATTTGTTAAAATGATTCGTGAATTTGAAAAGAAAATAAACAATATATTTATATGTGAAAAATTATATGATTAGACTGAAATATATACATATATTTTTATGCATATTTTTTAAAAGACATAAGACATATTATTAAATTAATAATATAAACAATATCTAAACAAAAACATAACAAAAGATTGTCATCTCTATTACATCTCTATTACAAGCAGCAATAGAGATGCAAACACCTACGCTAAAATGAACATAACATAAACAACAAACTCACTAAGGACTCAACGAAGATGTAACTAGTACAGGAACAGAACAACACAAAAAACCACTTACACAACAACTAACAACAAAAGTTCAGAACCATAAACCAAAACCCCCACCCATTTAAGCAAACATTAACTGACACCTCGAGCTCTGCTCTTCCATTGATTCTACTCGATCTTTTCAAATTTTTCTATAACTGATGTTGGGAAATTCAGAGTCATTACAACTGTTGATGAGTAATTACACAAGGCATTAACACTGTTAGTGTTAATGGTTTCCACTGTTTATACAAGTATTAACACTGTTAGTGTTAATGGTTACCACTGTCTTCACAAGTTACAACTGTTGGTTCAAGTCTTCAAAGATTACCACTGTTAGTGAAGTGATTACAACTGTTAGTGAAGACTGAAGTGAAGACATGAGTTACAACTGTTAGTAATGATTTACACTGTTAGAGATTTCCACTGTTAAGCTTGTTTGTAACAGTTAACACTGCTTAGGCTAGTTACCACTGTTGGTGTACTAGTTTAAGTAATACATACAAGTGTTAACACTGTTAGAGTAATTACCACTGTTTATATAAATATGGTAGTTAACACTGTTTATGTACAGAATAGGCGGGTAGATAAAGTTTGGATAATTATGGAATGTAACAGTTTCCATGATTATAGGAGATTGGTTAGCAGGACTCTATGTGTTATAAATAGAGATCCTAAACCTAAATTAGATAGAGATTTTTTTGGTGTGCCGCTTCAAGGTTTTGTAACCCTAATACAAGTCAGTGTATTCGTCTTTTATAATTAATAAGATTGAAGCTTTTGATAGTAATTCTGTTTTCATTGATTTTGTTATTAATCTTCATTATATTACTAAGTGTTATTCCGCAAACTTCTTAGTAATTATTCAAAACTGTGTTAACCTAATAAAAGTATTAGATCGATCTTGGTTCATCAACTGATAATCAACAATAAGACTTCACTTGGACCTCTTTAAACAAATCCAAAACCACTTTGGTAGACGCCTTAAACAATATTATTTCTATAACTCCAAATCAAGTACAACACATACCAAATCACACTAATCAAAACATTTTTCTGCATAGTAGAAAATGACCCATTTCTTTCGTGTTTAACTAAATCTCCAATACTTCTAGATTCACAATGACCAAAAATCCACCATTGAAAGATCTTAACCCAAAAAGCCTTGACTAAGGAATAACTTATAAATCAACGATACAAAGACTCAACTTCCTCCATATAACAAGGACAAAGAATGCTATATAAAGCAACACCCATTTAGTCAAGAACTTTATGAATCGAGATCCTATCATTTTTAAGTCTCTAAATAAAGACACAAATCTCTCTAAGGACAAAATTGCACCACAAAGTTTCTCGCTTTCTTTTATTATCTAACAACACTTTTTTATCCACCAACTTTTTCAAATCACTACCTGAAAACCTTCCATCCCCACTCAACCTCCAATACCAATCATCCACTCATTTTTTTTTTAATTTTTTTTTTATTTTTATCATACTACCGCTTATGACCCTATAAGCTCATACAATTCTCCTAACACCCTTCCCTCTTGATTCTCTAATCCAGTCACATTTTCATCTTCACACGTCATTATCCCACTCACCTCTTTATCTCTTTCCAAACTAACCTATTTACCAATCTTAGCATTGCTCATTGTTTTGCCATGTCTAACAATAGCCATGGTGTTAAAATTTATATTGATTAATCTTTAATTATGATCATGTATGAAGGTTTAAGGAAAGAGGATGGCAATTTGTGTTAAAGGAATACGTTGTCACAAGTTACTGTTTTGACATATTTTAACAAGTAAATTTATTCATTTAACCTTATTTATTTACAACTATAAAATAACATAATTAGAATTGAGTAACCATCAAAACCTTTTTTGTTTTAAACTCTAGAAACTAAAAAATGCATTGACATTTTGCTTTTGATATTTCATACCCTTAAGAAAGATGAATTTACATTTTGTTTATGTATTATTCAAAACTCAATATAAAAATTTCTAGCATATGCAAACTTTATAAGACATTAATAACCGTTTAACATACCACGAACTTGTTATAATATTTTCTTTTAGAAAAGTGATGGCCTAAATACACTTTCTTTTCTCCAAAATAAAATAAATAAGACTACTATTATAGTATATAATCAATAACAATATTATCAACTTACCTCTTACATTTATGTGAAATGTGATAAACTTAAAGAAATTATTTACAAGATAACATCGCACAACTGACACACCGTACATAAGATTTTCATCTCACACGGATCCTAAGTGATAAAAGAAAGAACTCATCTACTTTCATTTTTATTACCTTTCTCACGTATGTATTAGACCGAATCCATTCGATTTCTGAAAAAGATTACTAATCCTTAACTTGAGAACTTCATCACTGGTTTACATATCGAATAAAATATACATCGACTATTAATTTTGAAGGAAAGAAAAAAGGGTCTAAACTTGCATAGTTACAAAATAATCTATGGACGCATTTTATAGTTTCTTTTACTTTTGTATAATTGAAATATAAGGTTAGTGACCTCACTAGATAAACATCTTGTGATGACTAGAGAAATTGTCTTAAGTAATCATGGGGATACCCGATTAGGCCGAGTCAAAAAGACTTTCTTCTTAAATAACTTCAAAAGCAAAATCTTCTTCCTTCATTTAATTAAATCTTTTTGTTCCATAAAAACCATACTTAATGTTAATACATTGATATCCCATAGAGTACTTGATCTTCAAATAAGCGTTTATATTGGGTCCTAATGAGAACGAAACTAATATAATCATATGTATTTTATAGAAAGAATATCTCAAATCTGTGATGCCAAAATGTATGTTTAGTATTCTAAACTTGACTTATCATGTGCTCTACTACATCGAACTATGAAAAGTGTAGTAGGATAGAATCCTGAACTTAATTAACTAGATCTTCTACTATACTAAACTCACTAATACAATTTTTTCAATTTAGTGTATGGTTATTTTATCTAACTGTAGGTTACTTGTCACCTTATAATTTTAAATAACAATATCATATCTAAATAAGTATTTTTAAAATTTTGGTTGTTAATTCGATAATTAGAATTTTAAAAGTTTTATTATGAAACTACTTTCCATATCGAACAAAAATCTACACAGCATATATAATAATCAAAAGGTATTAACATACATATAATTGGCTGCGTACTTTATTAAAAACAAACAAAATATAAATTAAATGTAAAAAATTATTCAAATATCTTAACGTACACACTATTTATAGGTACATACTTCAATAAAAACAAACTAATCTCCATGAATTCATGTCGAATATAAACTTAAAAAAATATTAAAATATGTTAACACACGCGATATATGAGTGCATATCGTATATTTTTTACATTTTGTATTTTTTATATAAAATTTTGTTAGATGTAGAAAATAAATTTTACTATTAAATTTTAAAATGTTAATTATAGATTTAATATTCAAAGTTCTAAAATATTTTTAAAGATAATATTGTTATTTAAAACTATAAATAGTAGATTAATACCTAAAATTTGAATAAAATGACCATATGTTATCTTGAAATTTTCTTATTAGTGAATTTATTGTAGTAGAAGACCTGATTAACTAAGTTAAGAGTACTATTTATCAGTTTCCATAATTTAGGGTGGTAGAATACCTTAGTGAAATTCGGAGTACTAACATGCATTTTGACCAATCTCTAATATACTATTTTCTTCTACTTACATGCTTAAAACATGTGGATTTCATATCTTTTCAAATGAGCAACTTGTGTTGTATGTTTTTTATTTATTTTTTACAATGGTATGACGATGTATTATACTTTATGCTTTTATGGTATATATCTAATATCTAATGTCTATATTTTAGATTCTATTCTTATATATATTTATGTTGAGTTTCAATAAATATAATTAAAACTTTTATACATGCATTAGAAACTTAAATACATACATTAAATATTTTTAAAAATTTTAATATACCCAATAGAACTTATAAAATATGAATACATACAATAAAAGTCAAAGAGATATAAACTTTATTCTATTCTTATACCATTAACATTTTCTTTTCTTCAATAATGACCCACTCTTACAATAACACATGGTTTATAAAATACAACTTAAAAATGGCTACATCAATCTACATCAATCAAAAAAGAAAATGATAGTCTTTTCTTCATTTATATATAAATGTCTCAGGTCCTTTCCCATCATATATCTATTTTTATCTCTAAATATAAAAGAATTAGAATTTTTTTTCAGAATATCTCTCATTTAAAAAAAAGACTTATTTTCTCTAAAACTCCACCTCTATAATATTTATCAATCTTAATTTATAGTTAACAAACACTTTAGTTAATTATATTATATATCCTTTTAAATTATTAAATAATAAATAGTTCATTGTAAATATCATTTATAATTGAAAACATATTCATAATATTTAGTAAATTTGAAAGTATTAAAAATATGTAACAAGAAACACCTCAATTCGAGGATAACTCGGATGGTTTAAGTCAATTTTTCGACTTAGGAGGAAATGGTGATATCTTCCAAACTACTAGTATTTATGATCAAATTCGTAACAGTAATTATGTCTAGCTTCCTTTATTTATCTAGCGATCGTGGTCCTAACTAATTGTAATCGTTAAGTTATAGTTTATTATTTTAATATGTTTATCATTAGTGAATGCTGACTTTTTATTTGCATTATTGCATGTATTTAATTTAATAATATTAATTAGTTAGTTTTTAACAAATATTAACTATAAGAAAACATATAAGCAGACATATATATATATATTAAGTATGATTTAAAGTTTGGAAATCTAACTTTTTCTACTTCTATTTCTAAACATAGAAAAACTATCGGAGAACATTTTTCTCTTCTCTCTCTATAGAAATATATGACAATTATAAAGGAACATTGAAATGCTTTTAAATCTAAACTTCAAAACTCAAACTTTAAATATCATTAATGAGTTTGTACATAGAATATATCTCGTTTGATAACTAGTGTAAAATCATGCTCATATCAATCGTACTAAGGTAAAAATGTAGCTCGATTTGTTTGAAAATTTCCGATAATCGAATGTTATATAGTTTGCTAGCTCGTCGGGCGGAATCCATATATGGGAAACTGCTTCTCTACAAGAACTTCTCTAAGCCGTAAACAAGATTCTGCAAATCAAGAACATCAAAAAGGATAGACAATAATCAAAAGAAAACACATATACGCACAAACATTTTTAGAGAAATCAGATGCCAAAACTATGTAACTGCACATTTATATGTTTTTCTCAAATACCTTAAGACGCACAACTTGCCTGATGGCTAGAATAAGTCCTGGCATTAGGCACTCAACATTCGTGATATCGTGTTTGATTGAATACATCTGTGTAACAAATAACTATATCCGTTAAAACGTGCATTTTCAAAGTGATTACATGACAAGTTCTTTTATCAGGGAAAATGTATGTTGAAGAAAAGTACCTCTCCTGGCCCTGAGAAATGAACTGTGGTACTAGACACGAGCCCCGGAAGAACTAAACTATGCACACGAACGCCATCTTCTCCTACTCGTTGCCCTCTTGCCTAATACAAAACTATCTGTGTAAGTTTTGAGTAGTTGAACTTTCAACATTGGACCACTACTCATTTGAATTGCATCTTACCGGAACATTAGTATCAAGATCGTCTCTATTGTAAAGTTGCCCGAGGTTGGTGAGGTTGTTGGCGATTTGCACAGCATCTGGTGAAGGGAACACCTGCCCATCACCGATTATTGTAATTTTTATTGAGAGGTGGTGAACTCATCTACTTATAATGTTTTATCTCAATCAGGTCAAACATGTCAAATAAAATTTTGTAGTTAAAAGGGAACGTGTAAGAAGTTGTCCAAATTGTACTTTCTTTTATAGTCTACAACTTCATGAATTGCCTTAATTAAAAAGTTACATTGTAACTGTACTAATATAATACTCCGTATACCTTTTGTAATCATATTTCACACATTAAGTGGAAAATGTAATCGGGTAAGCCTTACATATGTCCACCCACATTAAAAATTTACTTGTTTCAACTCGATCCTTTTGTAACTGACTATTCAACAAGTCCAGCCCGCCCATTTTCCACCTCTATTTCAAACAAATTGGTTGTTCTAGGAACCGACTTACTCCTTTGTTAGCTTTAGATTCAACAATCTCCACATTTTTATAATGAAAAGAAGCTGAAATTGCAGCTTGTTGGAGCAGTATCGATCCTATGGACAACGTTGGTGCAACCAAACAACCCTGAAAAGCAAATCCCAAATATAGTTTATCATCAAACCCAAAAGCAACTCGCAAGAGAGCTGAGTGGGACAATTAGTAAGCAACATTTTGAAAGTTAATGACTTTTGAGAAATGTAACATTGAATTAGTAAAATCTCACCCTGTGCTCACCATGCTGGCTTTCTCACAGAATGCAGATAATGCTGCTACAGTTTCAGGCTTGATTCGTGGTACGTAAACCACACTATTCATGCCAAATGCTGTCGCCTATTAATTAAGGCTACAAACCATTATAATCATCTAATAAATTTGTTATAAAAAATATGATTCGAGTAACGATCATACCTGTTTGACATTGTCATAAACTGTAGATGGGTCGGTGAAATCTACCACCACTGATGTTGCTTTTGACTGTCAAAAGTCAAAACATTTCATTTAGACCAGTGTTAAATATGGCTGCACAAAAGTTGGCTCTTGACTCAAATGACTCATTTTTAGCTTACAATTTTTTGGTAGAAAAAACAGGTGTTTAAAGGGATAAAAGAATAACAAAATCTGGATTGACTTCTAATTTCAAAACTAGTAGTTTTGACTAATTAATTACCTGAGATATGGAACCAAGTACCATTGTAAGATCATTAATAATGGGTATCTCTAGAGCTTCTTCCATGCCACAAACCTTAATTAAACAAATGGGAAAACAAAATTATATAAAAGCCTGACACAGACTTAAACCAACAACTTTTTGATTGGTGGTGGGCCCTTTTGATACCGTTAGACTTAAAGCATGTTAATCGAACATATTGTTTTTTCAAGGGAACAATCAAAACCTTTCCTATATCTTCTCCAATGAGATGCGAATCAACAGCTCCAGCGACTTCCATACCTCTAGCTTTTGTAACTGCTAATACAGAGGCCATTCCAATCTCTTTGGCTGCTCCATTTATGACCACCTATAATAAAAAATAATTAAAATTATTGCCATAATCAATGGTGAAAAGAGATTCATGATTACGGATTAATTTACCTTAATGTTGTTTTGAGGAGGCTGCTGTGGCTGTTGCATTGAGCAAGAAATGGAAAGAGAGTTGGTACTTTTGAGGTAGTATGAAGTAGTGTGGTTTATGGCATGGGTTTGAATTCTGAGACCTGCCATTTTTGCTCCTTGAAGCTATGTAGATAAGCTTTATCTAATGTATATTAAGTATTTATGCATTTCTCATTTCATTTTGAAGATGAGGTTTTTTATATGTATGTGGCCAAAACAACATTGTAGACATATATGACATGTGTTGTTTTGTTTGTAAGTGATACATAGTAGGAGTAGTAAAATAACCTTCACAAAATTAGAAAGTCATGGAGTTAAAAAAGAAAACAAGGTACAACTCCAAGATGCACATTTACGCTGGACCTTGAGAGCCCAAAAGCCCATTCCCAACAACTGTTAGCACAATCTGGAACCTGGAACTGAGGCTCTATTAACTACAGGGCTGTAAGTGCCAATATAGGGATGTGTTACTTTTCAGTTCTAAATAACTTTTGTTCTAAGTTTTATTTAAGGCTAAGACTTTATATACTGAGAATTTTTTTCAAATTTATTACTCTCATTTCAAAACAATAATTTAATAATAATTATGTGATAGATGTGACTTAAAGTAATAATTTAATACTGATTATGTGATAGATGTGACTTAAAGTAATATATACATATTACCCAGATGTAGAGTAAGATTCATACACCCCTCATTAATGGGGTGTATGAATCTCAATTTAAGATATCACATCATAAGTCCATATCATATCATTATTATTTTATTATTAACATTAATTTTTAACTTATTTAATTTTTCTCTTATATCTTTTAAAATATAACCTTTTATAAAATTTCAAATATACCGTTGTGACGTACTTATTTTTATTTACGTTTCGATATAAATTTTATTCAAAACTGAGTCGGTTAAAAAATAATGTATTTTTTCTTTAAAAATTTCAAGTTTTCGGTTTTTTTTGTTTTTTTTTGTTTTTTACGATTTTTTCATTTTTCTTCGTCCTTTTTATGTTTTTTTCCGTTTTATTTACGTTTTCTTCGTTATTTTACGTTTTCTTTGTTTTCTTTACGTTTTTCTTCATTTTTTTACGTTTTTCATGGTTTTTTACGTTCTTTTTCGTTTTTCTTCCTTTTTTTTACGTTTTTCTACATTTTTTCGTTTTTCTTCATTTCTTTAACATTTTTCTTCGTTTTAAAAAAAACAAAAAAAGAAAAGACGTACAAAACAAAGAAAAAGGTAAAAACGAAAAAAACGTAAAAAACGAAGAAAACGTAAACAAATGAAAAAAAAATGAAGAAAAACGAAAAAATGTAAAAAAACCATTAAAAACGAAGAAAACGTAAACAAATGAAAAAAAATGTAGAAAAACGAAAAAATGTAAAAAAACCATTAAAAACGAAGAAAACGTAAAAAAACGGAAAAGAACGAAGAAAAACGTAAAAAAAACGAAGAAAACCGAAAACTTGAAATTATTTTAAAAAAAATACATTATTTTTTACCCGACTCAGTTTTGAATAAAATTTACATCGAAACGTAAATAAAAATAAGCATGTTACAACGGTATATATGAAATTTTATAAAAAATTATATTTCAAAAGATATAAAAGAAAAATCAAATATGTAGAAAATTAATCTTAATAATAAAAGTGGATAGTGTGATGTGACAAGGTGACAAACCTTAAAAGGGTGTATGGATCTTAAAAAGGGTGTATGAATCTCAAATCCCTAAATAGATTAGTGAAAAATAAAGAAAAAAGAAATAGTCAATATGATGTGACGTGAGGCGGTGAGTGAGGAGCAGTAAATTTAGTACATCCCTTATTTAATTTCCTTCTACTTTTTACAAATTTTTTTATAAAAGTATACATATTGATGTGAATGCGTTGATACACTAATCATGTTAATTTCCATTTTCTCTCTCCCGTACACCTTACTTTGTATCAATTTTTTTAAAATCTTTTTTAACCATAGCATCCCTTTTAAATTTTGTGCTTTTTTGTTATTTCAAGTTTATTGGAAAAGCTATGTTACAACAACGTCGATATCCAATCTTGCCGATGGCAGGTATGGAATTGGAAAAGCTATGTTGTAACTATTAATTATTCTTAAGAAGCTAATTAAGCAAAGCAATATAAACTGAGACGTCCACCTCAATCTCAATCTCCGGTGAATTTGTTTCAAAATAATTTTAGTCCCCAAACCATTCAACTGAACTATTCAGTACTCAACCATCTCAACTCTCTAGATTTGCTACCACCGTGCTATCACAATTCCCTCTCATGTATTGATGGAATCATATATCGAAGTTTTTGAGATCCAAGGAGCGGAAACATTCAAAGTCTTGTATGTTTTTGGAATCGTGCTCGTAACTTTTATTCACGAAAAAATGTAATGAATATCGAGTTGACTGCTTTTCTCAACATCCTAAACAAGAACTTGAACTCGGTTGATTATGTAGTGGTACAGTAGTGGAGAGTGGTTCGGAGAAAAAAACTGATGTGACGTGGAGGTGGCGAAAATAGTGAAAGTGTTCAAATTTGCCAGAGCAGGTGCTCTTATCAGAGATGGTTTAATACTTAAAGGTGGTTTACTGGTACCTTTAATAATCACTTGATCTATATATGTCAACAACTGTGTGTGATATTCATTGATTTTTTAGAAAAAAGTTTTTACTAATAAGGCAGAAAGACCCAATGATTAAACATAGATTGCGTAACAAGTCAAACGAGTTGACTTCTTACAAGGTTGACTATTTACAAATTGAGTTGTCTTGATAGTCAACTCATGATTCAAAATGCCTGGGAATTTCTTTCTGGGATGCTAATCAGCAGACTTATAAGTCAGTGTATATTTTATTTCTCTATAGATTTGACAAAAATATGTTTTGAATTTGCTATGAAATTTGGGGTGTTTGTATGTTTGTTGAAACTAGTTATTGCAAGTTCAGTAAGCAAAAATTTTTTAGAAAGGAAAAAAAATCAGCAGATTAACCTTTTCTCCGCACTTGATCTTCTTGTTTAGTCAAAGCTAACTATACAATTTGAATTATAGCCACTTTTATGTGAACAATTAAAAAAACTGACGATTGAGACTTTAGTTTAAGCAATCATCCAAGCACCCCGGTGTTCAACTCTTAATGGTACATGTCATATTCATAGTTACAGAGTTTGGCAGTTTGCCTATCATTTCATCTTTGGTGTTGATAACTCGTGTTTTATTGTCTATATAACTTGTACGTAGTCTTTACATATTCATTTATTTGTTTGTGTTCTTTTTATTTATAGGTTAGTGTAAAAAAAAACTCTTGTCAGTTTTGGGAAAAGCAAGAAGACCCCCTGAAGCCCTTCAAATCTTTAATTTGATGCGAGTAATTATAAAAAAAGAGAGCCAAAGTTGTATTTTGATATCATGGAATGAAATCTCACACTTCAAACTAATGTAGGCTGATTACCACATTTACCCCGATATGGCTGCATACACTGCCATTGCACTCGACCAATCTGATCTTCTAAAGGAACCAGTGAATGTGATTGATTGCATGTAGCAAGAACCTTCAAAGATTATCAAGAGAACTTGACTAAAAATCTGGGACCCACTCCAGCCAGACTTGGTTGAATATAACGCCGTACGAGAGATTTCACAAGACTTCCAGTACTAATGGTGGGAGGGAGTGCTGTGGGTGTTTGAGGAATTGAGAGGAAGTGGTCTGCAACCCAGTGGAGCAACCTATGGACTGGCCTTGGAGGTACTAAACGGGTTTAAATCTTTTTTTCGTCTAATGTTTCACAAATGAAGATTTCATGAGAGAAGTGTTATGTTTTAGTCACTTTTTGTGTCTTTAAGTTGGATAGAAAGATAATAAAATTTATGGTGGCTTTCTTTTTTTGGGTAATGATCTACGGTGTGTTAGCTGCAGAAAACTTTCACTAATTTTACATCTCTATTATAGTAAAAGAATGAGAGGTGTTTTTTATCTCTAGAAAACTAGTGAAAAATTTGCAAACATGTTCAAATGTTTTCGTTTTCCATTTAAACGACTCCAAATGCAGATTAGGAAGATAAAAAGACTTCCTTTAGTTGATCTTTGGTTGTTACTTTTGGCAGGATGATTTTGTCTTCCATAGATGGAGGGCATATTGGTAACTGCATATGAATGAATCTTTGATGTCAGCAAAGACCATTGTACGTTGGACATTGGGATTATAAACGCGATGCTGAAAGTTTACCTGCGAAACAATATATTTTTTGAAGCCAAGGAGTTATTCGAGGATACAAAAAATCTAATGGCATAATGTTAGCCTGGGCCGTGATAGTTTTTTTGTTAGCCTGGATGCATACACTTATGGGGAATGCTTAGAGTATGTGCTGGCACAAATCAATGGGAATATTTCGGTTATGTGTATAAGAAAATGGTTTTTCTGGGTATCAGCCTGATCAAAACAACATACGTTTCTGCTTGTTGAAGCATCCCGGGATGGAAAGGTCATGCTTTCTTCTTAGCATTTTTTGCTAATTTTACCCCTTATTCGAAGAGTGGTATGGTTGACTTTTGTGGTCAAGCTTATTTATTTTCCATTTCATTATCACGAGAGGTTTATGATCACCTGGTTCGGTAATAGGTTACGACGAGGTTTAAGGTGAAATAGGTCATTTTCAATGCTAAGTGAAAAGGGTCGGGTTGGATAACCCACAAACATTTAATTTTTGACCTAAATTAAATTCATATATACAACTATACAAAAGTTTATTTATGTAAGAAATTTTTTAGAAGTATGATAGTACAAATCTCAACTGTCCATGTTGATCGAAATAATAAAATGCCTACATTCTTAAAAATTAAATATCTAAATAACCGTTCAGTCAAAAAATTATAAAAATTGCACCATAAAAATCAACGTTTTTTCCTCTTCGATTTGAGATCCCACATGACATACTTTCAACGAATTTTATTTTTTTTATCATTTTTTGGTGAGTTTTGAAAATTGATATATATAAACAAATAACACATGTGTTACCGGCGACTATCATATGTGTTAGTATCGACTATCGCTTGTAACACATGTGATAGTCCTTGATAACACATGTGATAGCCGCGGGTAACACTTTTGTTACGCAATCGTAACATATGTGTTAACCCACAAAAAATGAAAAAGAAAAATTCGTTGAAAGTATACCATGTGAGATGTCTAAGCGAAGAGAAAAAAATGATGATTGTTTGACTTACCGTTTTTAAGATATTTAAATTTTTAAAAAAGTAGGGGAAAGTGAAATTTTTGCCAAAAGACACATTTCTATTGGTACTTTCATTCTTTAAAAAAAAAAAAACTCATATCTTAATGAGCTCAACTCTATACAACTAATGCATAGATATAAACATAATACTATTTTAAATTTTGAAAACTTTATAATATTTGAAAAATAATAAATATACTTTGAACAATTTTCTACGATTTGACCCATTACCCTTGTAGCATTATTCTAATTTGACCCCTTTGACATAATACACAACCCATCAGTTGAAATTGTCATTTTATTCTTAATATTATTTGTCTTTGGAGCCCGTACTTTGGATTTCCTTTTACGTTTTCAGACCCATTTACTTGAGCATGCGCTTGATGTAATGCTGGAAGTGGGTGAAATACCGCCATCATCATTCTTTGTTGTAATCATATGGTGAGCCATTATCCTAGATGATTTCGATCGAGATCTAACCATTCTTAACGGCATGGCTTGCGCCCTATTCCAGGTGCCAGAAAAAGAGTGGAGAGTATTATTTGAAGAGTACAAAGGCAAAATCACTCGGTCTCATTTAAGAAAACTTTTCGACACCATTGATATTCGTGATGTAGAACAGAACTATAAAAGCCGCTGAACCAAGCATTTTGTGTTAGGATTCTGTTTCATGGCTAAAACGCTTTATTTCCTCCGTACACATAGTTACAAGATATTAAGTTGAGAATTCATACAGAATAAAATGTCTAGTGAAAATTTCTTGACTAAAATAATTTATGTTGGAAAAATATAGCACATAACTCGAGTAAACTCTGAATATAATCAACATGCTTTATAAAACCTCTATCATTCCAAATAAAACAAAATAAAATACATTTTTTTAACAAGTTTACTAAGTGAAATTAGAGGTTGGTAGCATGTGAAAAGCAAAAGGCAGGAATGATCACACCTGATGATTGCCAGCGAGAATAAAACCCTTTTTTATATTATTTTATACATTTTCTTTTTTCCCCGATCATCGCACAACCCATTCCTTTACACTTTTGCGGTGCAAATGCCTCTGAAAAATAATAAACGGATGAAATTTTTTATGTTCAAATTATCCGGAGAGGACGAATATTTTTACTCTGATATATGCAGCCTAACCGGGTATCCCTGTAAATGTTTCCGACCTTTTTCCTGGTCAACCCAAGATGGTGCAACTATTGAGGTTTGAACCCGATTCCTCTTATGAGGATATCAAGACGCCAACCACTAGAACATTTTGGTAATGATTCGCAACTACCTCAAAAGAAATGTCAAATTACGTAAAAGATTTTTTTTAAAAAGTATTAGTTATATTTTAATTTATTGCCCCCTCAAAAAGTAGTAGAATACAATAAAAATAAAAAATTTCCCCCTCAATCTAGATATCTTAGCTTTTTCAGTACGAGTTTCGCCCATAATACAAAACTAGTGTCTGATTCCGCGCACAGCAACGGATGAACATTTTGCATGTTTATGTTGACAGACATATGTTAATTGGTACATGAAAGCAAGAATAATTGCTACTTTTTAAATGAAAATGATTTTTTTATAATAGTTTAAATTATTGTAATTGTAAATTAAAAAATGTGATATAAAGGAAGAAAGAAGATATTTAAATGTATTACGTGAAATATAGTATTTATTGAATTATTTATATATTAATTAAATGGAGAGATAAGTAGAAGGATAAAATGGTAATTTTTGATATCCCTTTTTAAGGATTAAGAAAGATAGTGTTAAATGCATTATAAGGGTTATAGATATACAAACTGATTAATACACATCACATATAATTTATTGTCTTTCTAACCAACACCAAGGTGACTAAGTGGTAAAGGTGAATTTCAAGTTCGAGCCTCACTAGATTAACATTTTGGTAGTAGTCGGGGAAAAAGTCAAAACAGAATACAAAATATCCGATTAAATAACGTACATCCGAGTCAAACACCCTCATTAAGTAAGTTGAACAGAAAAAACCTGTTATGTTTACCAACATTCTAGTTGACATATATGTAAAGGATGAATATTCACTATAAACACATATATAACTTAACAGATGGAACCTTTATCATGTGCATGAAACATAATAGTGAAATACCTAATATAAAAAATTTGATATTAAAATATTTAGCTAGGTTACTTTTTGAAAATTTCGACCACCGCATATATAATTTATAAGTTGACTTGTATACTTTTGCTTATATATAAAAAGAGAGATGAAGGCATAGTAGAAAAAGAAAAGTTAAATCATATCATTAAGATGGAAAAGGGCAAATCATTTCCAGAATACTCATCGTCATACACAAATGGTTTGGGATACACGAGAGATGAAGCGAGATCATATGCACTCGACTCTCCTGTTGCTAATAATGATGGAGACATGAAGAGGAAGAAGAGGATCGCTGAGTACAACATGTTCACTACTGGAACTAAGTTTAAATCTACTATCACAGATACCCTCAAATGGATCAAGAACAAGTTTACAGACGTTCGTTACCGTATTTGAATTTTGTCATTAATTTATTTTTAAATCTTGTAAGTGTGTATCGTTTTGGCTTCATCATGTATCAAATCATTCAATGAAATTGTTGTTTGCTAATTCATATCTTATTATTTAACTACCAATCTAGCTATATATTTGTATGTGATTATAGACCGTATATTAATTAATGGGATGAAATTAGGTGCTAAAAAATCGAAAGACTATGAGAGGTGATTATGTTCAAGTAAAATTGTGAAAAACTGTGAAATATTTGAATGCTTGATTTTAGGTGACTCAAAGAGGGATTCTGAGTGACGTAGATGTTCATTACATTAAATTCATCATACGTTGGTAATTACATTAGATTCATCTTAGTACAAAGTATACAAGAAAGCGAATATTAAATCTATCCATAGTGTATACCCAACAAAATCAGTTTCATATCTTGTAGTTCCAATTTTCATGGCCTACACAATCTGAACTTGGTCAACATGGCTTCAATTCGGGCCATTATAAACCAACACTTAGGGTCTGTATAAGTGCCAAAAACCTGTCATTTTCATGGATGAAATTATGAAACAATATTTGCAATTGCATTTATGAGGAATAACTAACAGATTTGGAAATGAAGAAACTAACCATTTTTGGCAGTTCATCTATGTTTAATTATCGGAATCAAAGTTTTCATCATCCTTCATGTAATTCTCTTGCACTGCTGCTGTTGTAAAAACTATTGTGTAAATTGTATCGAACCTTTTCCAGTTTACAATAACATGTCACAAAATGTTAACAAATTTAAACACATTTAAATGAAAAAGGGTCATTTGTGATGATACATGATTGATAATGGGTCACATGGGTAAAGCAAGAACGAATTAGTTAAAAAATGCAACCGAGGTCAGCTGAGTACCCGAAGTATACTCAAACATTTAACTCACCAAGGAAAAAACAAGAAAAAAAGTTTAATGATTTTGTAATGGAGGATAAAGTTAAGTCTGGAATTGAAAAGTTTGTTAATTATTCTAAACTAAGTAATAATTTTTTTTTGCTTTGTGTCTAATTTAAGTACAGGGACATAACCTAGTTCATTCTTTGAGGCCTCTTATGATGTAAATTGGGTTAATGCTAATAAATTGGGTTAATGCTATGAATGAGGAAATGGAAACATTAAATAGAAATGACATTTTGACCAATTTACCTTTTAGGAAGAAAATTCATAGGTTGTAAGTGGGTTTATAGAATAAAGTATAAATCATCAGGAGAGATTGATAGGTATAAACTATGTTAGTGGCTAACGGTTATAATCAAAGAGAAGGTGGATTTTTATAAAACATTCTCACCAGTTGTAAAGATGGTTACTATTGGATGTTTGATCTGTATAGCTTTACAAAACAATTGGAAACGATATCAACTTTATAGTAATAATGTTTTTTTGTATGGTGATTTAAATGAAGTTGCATACATGTCTCTTCCTGAACGATATTTTGATATAGATGATAAAAGAGTGTGTAAATTGGTTAAGTCTATGTATGGTTTAAAGTAAACCTCTAGAAAATGGAATGAAAAATTATCTATTAGTTTACTTGAGTTTGATTTTGTTCAAAGTGTCAATGACTATTCTTTGTTAACCAAGAAATTTGATGATAAGTTTATTACATTATTGGTATATATTGATGATATAGTGTTAACCGGTTATTTAAAGAAGAGATCAATAATTGTAAACAACTTTTAAACTCAAAGTTCAAAGTGAAAGATCTAGGTATTATAAAATATTTTCTTGATATTAAGTTAATGAAAAGCAGTGAAGGTTTAAGTATGTGTCAAAAAAATATTGTTTGGAATTACTTTCTAATTTTGGTCTACTTGGATATACGCCAGCTGCAACACCTATGGAATATGATTTTCTTTTATCTAGTTCTGTTGTTCAAGGTTTTGGTGATACTCCTTTAACAAATATAAGTTAGTATCATAAACTTATAGGTAAGTTGATATATCGTACCTTAACCAGATCAGATATTGCATATTATGCACACTGTCTTAGCCAATATATGCATGCACATATGCAATCTCGTCTGAAAGTCTCTACGAGGGCTCTCAAATATTTAAAAGGCTCACCAAGTAAGGGTATCTTGTTTAAAAAATCTAAAAGTTTTTACTTAACTACTTATGTGGATTCTAATTGGGGTAAGTGTATTACTTCGAGAAGGTCTGTTACAAAATATTGTTTGTGTCTTGGTGAATCTTTGGTTTTACACAACCAATATTTTCCTTCTTCTCGGATAAAGAATTTTAATGATTTGTGAGTTTAATTTGTTTCTTCAAAATTATCTTTATATGATATGGTAGTGGTTCGATTTGTTTTACGATAGTAGCAGGTAGTATAGTCATTGTGATTGAATGGTGTTTGGGCTAGATCTTGAAGAAAACGATGAAAAATAGTGGACGAGTTTAACAAAAGGTTTAAATTTGAGATATTTTTTTTTTTTTTAAGTTTCATAAAATAATTATTAAATTAGATAGTTTATAAAAAATGAGAAGATTTTTCAAACTCTTATATAAAGGAAAAATAAAAAAAATGTTTACAGAATGTTTATTATATGAAATATATATAAATATTTATAAATGATAGCATAATTTTATCATTTAATGTAATTTACATTTCAATTCCTTTGATCAATTTATAAAACAAACAAGATTATAAAATTTGATAGATTTCGATTCTTTCAAATTACAATTACAATTCCTTAATATTAAAACTTCTTTAACAAATTTCAATTCCATTAAAAAAATTTCCGAACCAAACACACCTTAGGAGTTTAGATTATTTACAAGTATCATTAATGTTAGCCAATAGCCATCATTGTGATTTTGACAAAAACTTAAAAATCTAATTATAAAAATTATACAATACAATACATATAAACTGTTGCTACAATACATATAACATGTAACTATAATAAACAATGAAAACTTTTTTTTATATTAAAATTTTCCCTTCCAAAAGCTTTTTGACTTGCACAACTAATTATATTTGTAGTGCTTTTAAGCATTTTATGATGTTAGCATATATACAAAACAAAATACAATCTTCCAACATTTTGACGTTTATCTACTGGACTTATTATTTTCGCACATACACCTTTACGCTGTGTGGGCAAGAGGAATATCATATGATACGACAAAGGTATTACTGAAACCTATCAAACAGTTTGATTTTATAAGTGTGTACATATTTAACGTGGTATATTGAGAAGTCTTACATGATAAATAACATACAACTAATAGTTTATTTTTAAAGGTCAAACGCAATATTAAATTGCAAAGCAATTTACTTACCTTTCATTTAGTAACTATATATGAAGATATGTCGTAAATTACTTTAATCAATCTAGATTTTGAAAAAAAAATATTATTATGGTATAATTTGTTTGTATATTATTTCGATATCTATAAATTTAACTATCTCTTATTATTGTAGATGATTTCATTATCAACGATCTCAAATCAATTTCTTAATGCATGTTTAAATTTTGTTATTTCATATGTAATTTTGCTTTCAGCTACCTTTGTAACTAATTTTTTTATATATTCAAATGTTACTGTTTGTTTCACTCGAACATATGAACATGGTAACTATAATGTATCTATATACATTGACATGATACATATTTATAATTGTTTATGATTTTGTATATTTCAAGTGTTATTTATAATAATACGTCAGATCTAAAATCTTTATAAAGGGTTTCTAACTCTCTTTCTTAATCCTTAAATATGGATTTCGAAAATTACCATTTTATCCTTCCACTTATTAAATATATAATCAATTAATATCATATCTCACATAATACTTTTAAATATCTTTTTTCTTATTTTATATCACATTTTTGAATTTATAATTATAATAAATTAAATTGTTATAAGAAAATCACTTTTATTAAAAAACTAACAATAATTGGGTACTATTAAATATTTGTCTTTCAATATTAATATGCTAAATCTTCACCCACTATTGTGTGCGGGGTCTGATGCTATACTTATTTGTTATTATATATCTGATCTAATACTTATCAATCGAATCAAATTAACAACAATTAATTACTTATTTTTATTAATTTATACATATCACTCTATCACATTATACGGGTAAACTCTAATAATTAACAAAAGTAAACCTAAAATATGGCCAAAATTACTTACATATTTAGTAGTAGTTAAATTAAGTAGGCGGTTGTAAGCTGTAACTCATTAATTTTTTCATAAGACTTGTTACTAAATAATCATAGAAAGTATTGGTGCTAGATGGCTTTTAAATACTCCTGCAATTCCATAAAAGTATTGAAATCAGTTAATACTAATCTTCCTTTTAACCTCTATTATTGTGAAGTTGGGTAATAAGTTTAAGTCAAAAGGAAACCACACAATAATTTCTCACAACAGGGTGCAATATAATTATTTGAACATGTGTGGTTTGCAGTATATGTAAGCCTAAAGGCAGTGCACATTATTTACAAACATAATTACTACATACTTTGTACTTGAGTTTTCTTGAGTACTATACAGAGTTGTACTTTGTGAGTGTGTCTAATGTGCATCTTATTTAACAACTGACTTGTTACCAAATAAAGAAAATCAAATGCTCATATATACAATAAAACATGGTTTTAGAACTCGATCTAAATAGATTGTTGAGCAGTGAAAAAACAGAGTAATAAGTTCGAATGAGGAGCTACGTGTTTGACCATTTTGGACACCCGCCTCTTTAATATCTATAAGACATGTTACAGTTACAGAAAAAGATTTACCTAATTATATGGACCAATTAAATTATGAAAGATAAGAAAAGTGAGAGAATATTTCATGTGAAATGCTACAATTTTTACAAAATTATATTAACAAATTTTCAATAGAATAAAGAAAGATAAGCATGTGTGATTGATACGTTACCAACCACACTACCTCTTAATCAAATAGACAACAAGACAGCAAGCAACGACCGTCCTCGTAAACAAAACAAATTATAAAGCCTTTAACATCATATCAGTTGAAACATCATATCCTACGTGGCTACACTTGATTCTATCCTTTGCCTCGACAACTATTAAAGTAGGGAGAGTGATAAAATTGTTTTTTGAGTGTTATGAAATGTATTTTACGAGAGCACTGGTAGTGAAACAGAGCAGAGAAGTAGCGAATAGTGTTTTGAATTTTTAAATTTATAATTTTTAGAAATTCAAATAATTAAATAAATTAAATAAAATAAATATATTTATGAAAATAAAAAAATATAAAATTAAAATACAATAAATTAAAAATACTTTAAACATATTATTATATAAATAAAAAAACACGATAAATTTAAACGAACCAATTATGGTTTCATCTTATATGCTTCACAAATCACATAAACTTGACGACATGACAGTAATATTTTATCATTAACTTTTATGATTTTATTGAATTTATTAAAAATGTCGATGAATATATCACCTTCCTAAGTTTAAAATGGAGTAATTTGTACGGTACTTTATTTTATTTATTTACCACTAAATATGCTTTAAAGTGTTACATAGACATATTCAATAATACATATGAAGAAATATATAAATAGGTGTACAAATTATCACCAAAATCTGAATCGATACATATAAGTTGTTTGAATTCATAATATTAAAGGATAACCTATTTAGACCGTTTCCAACAATGGCGTTGTTGGCACCGTCTTTCACATCTCAAAGGAGACGCCATTGGTATGGTAGCTTCTTGCTACCCTCATTCTTTGACTCGTCGGTAAGGAGATGGATGGAGACGGGGTGTTAGTGGAGCCGGTTGCAACATTAATAAGAAAAAAGGAGCTATTTTCGTTATTTTCAACTAATAATCGAATTAAGAAAAAGGAAGTTTTATTTTGCTTCTTATTTTTTCAGTTGCAGACATGAGTTTGGGGAAATTGAAGAGATAATGATGATGATGATGATGATATTTTTGGGGTTTTGAATAATGGGTTTAACAGTTGGGGCTTGTTTGGGTTTGTGTATTATTTCGAGTTACTATTTTAGCCCAAAATAATTGTGAGTCCATATTTATACATTTTTAGTATAATCTAATTAGAAAAAATTGCATTTTTAGTCAAAATTAATATATTGTTTACTCATCTTTATTTTTAATGGATATGTTTTATTTAAATTATGTTTTAGAAATATGAATTTAATGTTTTTTTTATTTTAATTTATATTAATATTATGTTCTTTCTATTTGAATGTATTGATGTAATGTATCCTGATCAACTGAAAAATAAAATGAAATAAAATGTGGCCCAGAACTATTTTATCACACAGCCCGTCATTAGGTAAAAAGTTGCGTCATTTCTTTCGAGAAGCATTATATTGCTTCTAATGGGTCGATAATTCTATATGATTTTATTATTTATAATAAAATAATAATAATTTTTGATATTTGAAATACCCACTCCAATATAATATATAAAATAAATACTATGCTCGTGTATATACACCACTCCCCAACTCTTGTGTTTTGTTCGTCGTCCATTCATTTTCATTTAGTTTTCTTCTATCTCTCTCTCACCTTCCACTCTTCTCCAGAACAATAATAATAATAATAATTAATATTAACAGTAATAATTAATTAATAATACTAATAAAAAGAATATTTTTAATCCATTTTTTATTAATATAATTTATTCCCATCTTCATTGTTTTCTTCACTACAAGAATCAAAAACCTCTTTTACAAGTTTTTGTGCCTACAACAAAGATCCAATATTCCTTTCTTCACAACCAGTTAAAGCTGATAATTTCCTTGTTGTTTTTACTTTTTTGTGTGTATGTTTTTGGTATAAATGATTTATGACGTCATGAATACACATGGTTGCAAAGTCAATGGTTTGATCTGAGTTATTATTATCTGTATATATTTCTTATTATAGAAGAAACTAAAATTGAAGATGATGCGTATGAGGACTAAAACCACAGAGTTGACTTCTGTGAAAGGAGTCAAAGAAGGCGAATGGGAGGTCCGACCCGGTGGAATGTTGGTTCAGAAACGAGACCCGGACCACCCACAAAACCGGATTCCTCCGCCCACTATACGCGTTCGTGTTAAACATGGCTCTATTTATCACGAAATTATCATTAGCGCTACCGCTACATTTGGTAATAGTTACTCAATTAAAATTTATTACCTGCAGACATAGATATACAGTTTAAGTAGACATAATCATTGAAGTTCATTTCATTTTTTATATGACAATTTGTAACTTTATTGTGTAGTTTTTTGTATCTAAACAGGTAATAAAAGTTGTAGTTTGTTTAATTATTTGTGAATATTTGGTTTCCTATTTGATTATGTATTTAAGTTTGAAGAATTGTAATTGGATTGGTTTTGTTATAGGAGAATTAAAGAAGATGTTAAGTGGGCCAACAGGATTACACCATGAAGATCAAAAGGTGATTTACAAGGACAAAGAAAGGGCTTCAAAAACATTTCTTGATGTTGTAGGTGTCAAAGATAAATCAAAAATGGTTGTTATGGAAGACCCAATTAGCCAAGAAAAAAGGCTTTTGGAAGCTAGAAAGAATGCCAAATTTGAAAAGGCTGTTAAGTCGATGTCTGAAATTAGTCTCGAGGTCGATAGACTTGCTGGCCAGGTACAGTTCTATATTTTTATGAACAAAATTTTGTTTGAAATTAAAGGATTGTGATACAAATTGTATTTGAAACGGTTAGGTGGTCGCGCTTGAATCAGTTATATCTAAAGGAGGAGAAGTAGCAGAGAAGTTGATTTCGAATTTGATCGAGTTATTGATGAATCAAGTGCTTAAACTTGACGAAATCAAAATCGACGGAGATGTAAATCTTCAGAAGCAAAAACAGGTTACTTGACTACTACTGTTTGTTCGTGACGTAGTTTTAGTTAATTCAACCAAAATTCGTACTAATTATGTGTTTAATTAAAACTTATAGTTAGAAAAGGTACGAAGATACGTTGAAACCCTCGACGTTTTAAAGGTTAAAAACACGACAACAAATCATATTCCCAAGCCAACACAATCACATACCAACGGGCATGGTGGCGCAGCCCCACAACCACCACACAACAACCACCACCACCACCAGTCCAGACGGTCAGTTGGGAAATTTTCACCAATGCCGCAACAACAACAACAACAACAACAACAACAACAAAAAGAGTTGTCAAGTAAGAACACATCAGGGGGAGTTGTGGTAACCACACAATGGGAGACTTTTGATTCCTTGCCGACAAAATTTCCGACCCCACAATCAACATCAACATCAACCACCAGTGAAACAACAATGCACTCCAACTTTAATTGGGATATGCTATTAAAGTAGACTTTGAAATGTCTGTTTCAATGAGTGTATGTGTGTGAATTTAACTCTTGAGTTTTTTGTATTTTTGTTCGTAGTTGGTTAGCCATCCTTCTCCATTCTTTCATGTACCTAGAGTTTTTTGTTAGCAATTTCTTTTTTCTTTTCTCTTTTTGTGTGTGCCATTTTCTTCTTAAATAAAACATCACTTAACTATGTTACATATATATGCATTCCTTACTTCAATATCTAGTTACTGCGTTTCAAGGTCTCATGTAATCAATTTTGAGTATTGAGATGAACCTGATTACTTATTATCATAGGTACTTTGGTTTGGCGGTATGACAGTAATTCATTAACGAGAGGTTGTGAAATAAGGTCTGGTCGGTGACAATGAGTATATTATATGTGTGGCCTTACGTAATATGAAGATATATATTTTCCGTTTTAGGAAAAGAAGAAAATAAGATGTAACTAGTTATTCAATTAGTTCAATTAGATCATATTTCCTAATTAAGTATGTAAATTCCCAGAGGTTATTTCCCAATAAAACTAAACACGGTGAGGATTGATGAACAGGATAAGAGTTTTATTTGTTGTTATAGAAAGAGACAGGGAAAAAGTATATTTAATAATGATGTAACTAATCCACTGAAATGATAGAAAGATGGTAGCAAAGGAGTAGTTTGAGGGTCTGAGCACTTAGAAGATGGTGACGTGTAAACAAAAAATGATTAGTGCACTTTATTTCCAGATTTGGAAAGCAATTGATGTATCTCTTTGCACTTTTGGGGAACTTGTTTTGCAAGAAGTAATGTTAATAATGCCACACATCGACAGGTGGTATGAAAAAGGAAAAAGACTTGCGTTACCTTACGGTGAAGAGAAATATTTATAATGATGATGATTGTAGTTTTGACACCTTAATGAACCATTTGGCAGGTACCAACTTCAATTAACCTAGGTACCATTAGAGATAAGAGATCAAGAGATGTATTCAACATAATTCCACAAAATAAACAACTAGAATTTAAACTTTATGTAGGCCAAGTGCAAAACAAAAACAAAAAGAAAAGTAAAAAATCAAACAACAAAACAATTAAGTAATAGGGTTTGACATAAATGTGTATATCCTATGATTTTAAAAAAATGATATACAGACATAATAAATTGATCTAAATGTTAATCTAATATCACACAGTTTGGTTCAAGAGGGTAACTTCTTTTAAGAGGGAAAAAATGGCAGATTTTGGCCTAATCAAAATGTGATATATGTCACTTAATAAATTTACATTTTCACCTCTTTATATTTTGTAAAATATATACTCTTATTTGTTCTTCACTCACACTTCCACCTTCACCTTCAACATCAACTGCTCGCAGCCGAATTTCGGGAAAAAAATATCTTTTATTTTAAAAAAAAAATTAATATATTTTTTTTCTAAAAATGTTTTTACAAATTTTTTTTTCATAAACTGTTTTCTTTTTTGAAAAATTTTCTTAATGTTTTCATTGTATTCTGATGTTTGTTGATGCTATTTATATATACTGCATGTTTTGTATTTATATATATTATTATGTATGATACATTTTGATATTTTTTACTGCATCTTATATATACTACATGGTATTTTGATGTTACGTTGCTGAATTTTATATATATTGCATGTCCTTTTGATGTTTGTTGTTGCCCTTTATATATATTGCATGTCATTTTGATGTTTATTGTTGCATTATATTTATACCAGCAAATGTTTTGTTTACTTGTTTTTAAACTGCATCTTAAGAATCTTTAAAAAAAAGTCTACATTGAAGGTTTTAAAAAAAAAAAAAAAAAAACTAGAAAAAAAAAAAGTTAAAAAGGTAAAGATCGAATAAAAAGAAAGATTTGTAAAAAAAAAAATCTTAAAAAAATGTGTTTACATCTATGGTTTATAATACAAAAAAAAAAAAAAAAAAAAAAACCAAAAAAAAGTAAAAGATTGGATAAAAGAAAATATACAAAAATAGTTTGTAAGAAGAAAAGAAAAAGTTTGTTAAAAAAAAGGCAGCTGGCGGTGGCCGACTGCTGGTGGCAACAACCAGCAGTTAGTAGTGGCTGGTAGCCGATTGGCTATAGAGGTGAGGGGGAAGTGCAGTGAGAAAGATGAAGAAAGAAGGAGGATAGTTAAAAAGTAGAAGGGAAATAAAAAAGTTGAATAAAAAGTAAAAGAAATATAAGTGAAAGATACATGTTATGTTTTCTTTTTCTAACTTCTATTTTTATATTACAAACTAATTACAAAATTTTCACACTATATTAACCATTAATTTAATTTAATCTTTAATTTAATAATTTACATAACCTTTTCATTCTTCTCTTCATATAAGCTGTTATCTCTTGATCCTAAATTAATATCACATATTAATCATAAACGGTGTTTAAAAGATGACCCACTTTACTATAGTATGTTACATTTTAGTATGGTATCTTAATTTGTGAATGACATGTGATGTCATGCTAACAATTAAGTCAATTTTTAGGGTCTAATTTTTTCTCATTATTAATTTTGATAGTAATTTATTAGGAACGATTCAAATTTTTACAAGGCTTAAAACGAATTAAAATATAAAGTTTATTGTTTTAATATAATTACTAAATTTCATATTTTTTAGACAAATTCATGAAAATTTGTTCGTTACAATAAAGGGAATCTAAACTTCTAAATTAAAAAAGTCAATTTATCAATTCTATGGCGACACAGTACGTTGACTTTATTTGTACTTATTTAGTACGCTTTGAAAGAAAAATACCGCAACAAGTCTCAGATCGATCTTCACTCTTTTATTTTATACAATATAAAGTTTTTAAATCAGATCGAGTTATCGACTAATTATAAATTTAAACATCTCTATTTTTTCCTCTTAATTTGTAAAGGTTTAACGAAGGTTTTAGCTAAAAATAGAAACTAAAACAATACTTTCTCGTATTTTACCCGTATAACCTAAAAATAATTATATTGATACCATATATGTCGTGCATTTTTCTTCAAGAACATTACATGATATAATTCATGTCGAATTTTATGTGAAATGTAACCACCTTATACTAATTATAATATTAGATTAAACTCACTATGTAATTCAAAATAACCCATTCCCTTAATTACGATTCATGTTTGAAATGATTGAGCCGATTATATGAGAAATATGATAAATGATAATGTGTAAGAAAATGATCGGGGAATTCAATCTTGAGAACATAATGACAGTGAGAAAATAACTTTGATAATAGCCAACGAAAAACATAGATTAAAATCAAAGATACGAAAAATAAAACGTCGAAACTTGTTTATCGAATCACTTAGGTATAAGTGACAAAAAATTGGCTTAGTCTTTTTTTCACTAAAAATGTGCTTAACATCTTATGACTTGAACTTTCGAAGGCTTAAAAATGTCATTTTTTAACCTAAAATGAGCATAATTTCTTAGAGCTTAATTTTTCGAGTGCTTAAAAAACTAAAAAGTATTAAAGATGTTATTATCCTATATCTAACACGTTACACTAAAAATTTCGGAGCCTTATTAAATCAAAGGTCTAAGCCCCAACTTCATTATATTAACCCGCAAACCACTAATGAAATTCTTACATGTGTTTTACTTTTATTTATAAATTATATGAGCAATACATTACAATCGTTGAGGTTTGGACATATGTGTTGCATATTGGGATCATGATGAGTTTCTAGCTTTTATTTAGTAGCATTATGGTGCTTCATGATGGATGTATACTGACTGTTGCCATTTACTTTTAGAAGTGGAGGTGGTTGGGCTCCAATTAGTTAAACTTTTACATATGGCATGAGGATGGTAGCTATCAGTGTCCTCTTCCTGTTTCTGTTCCCAAAGTTTTGGACCATTTGCCTTTACAAGTTCCTACACGTTTTATACAATCCATGTGGATACACCATTTTAGCACTTGTTACGTTAAGAAGTTGAATACGAATTCCGAATTGTTAAATCATGTAAAAGTCGTGTCAGGGAGAAAAGAATTGAAAATTTCAATTTGTGACTAAAGAAAAGAAAAAAAAAAGACATATTGAAGTGAACCTTTTATCTAAAAATCTCATTCATCACATTATGCTTTCTCCAAATAGAACTTGAAGACTTCATGCATTAAAAATGTGATCGTCTAATAGTATTAATAAAGAATCTTCAAATGTAGACACTTAAAATTTAAAAAAAAAAAAAAAATTTATCCATTTACCCCTTTTTCAAAAATAAAAATTACTTCACTTATACTAGTTTTTATTCCATATATAATTCTTGCACGTAAAAGAATTGAAAATTAAAATAATGTTGTATAATAATTCAAGAATGAAATGCTATTTTACAAGCATACTATTGCACGTAAAAGAATAAGAGATCTTTTTTTTTTCTTTTTTCTTTTTTTTCAATTCTCTACTCAAATATCAATATTGTAATCTTTTATTGTAGTCTTCTTTTTGGCAGTGGGATAGGGAAACTATGAGGACTGAACTTTCACATTTTGTCTTTGTGGACTGAGGATAAAGGGGGCTTGGCGGAAAGATGATTGTACCGTAAGAGAAGTAAGGAGGTCATCCTATATATGCAACATGGATTCTGGCAATGCAATGTAGTTGGACTCTCATGTTGATCCGAATGAATCATCATTTCCACGGAGGCATAACTAGATGGTTCGAGCAAAAGTAGTTCTTACTTTAACTAAACTGTTATGAAGAAAAGAGGATTGAGGCTTGGAACCAATGTATAACAATAATTCTTGGAATTCCTTGGTCACTCTTGATTGGTGATGAGATAACTATAGTGCAAAGTGTGATTTTTATGTTATGTATGGTCGTGCCTAAGAGCATATTGGTAGATCCGGCTCTGACAGTGCGTAATTAAAAGCCGGTCAGCGGACAAACAATGCATTACAGATGTATGATCATTACGCTTCAACCGGGTTATTCTATTCCACCACAAATTGCATAGTATCATAAAAAGCCACCCCCGGCATTACCCATCCGCCAGGAGAATTTATAAATAAATACAGATCTTTAGTATAGATAAATTGGTTATTACGTCTGCAATGTGCTAGTTAAATCTAATGTAGTTTTATCCCATGTTATTGTAAAAACTACAAAAATCATTTCCAAGACACTAAACACTACAATATCCACTCTCAAGACTAGTCAGTTGCTTACGCAATGCGGCGAAGATGACGAATAGTTTAAGATTGAAAATTACCAACACCATTCAAGTATGATACAAAGCTTTCGGCAATGGTTCTATTTGGAATATCATACTTAAAGAAGGAAAGCTAATTGTCATAAAAAGATAGAAAATTGTTTAAATAATAACATATCTTTTTTTGTTTGATTTTGTAACTCTATTTAAACTGAAGATGTAGCATGTAAAGATATATTATTTATGGATTACATTTTAGATAATTAAGATGGTCAAGTTTAAGATATTTTTTGTTTATTCGTTGTATAGTTTTCATAGTGTAACAATGGAAATGAAATAAGTTTGTTAGTCACAATTATAGTGATTGATATTTGAGAATTTTTTGATGGAAGAAATTGATTCGGTTTTCAAATTTAGAGGGTCGTAGCATTGTCTATAAATTGAGGTGCCTCTGATATTCATCTATACACACGAAATCTAAAGCATAGATGAAAGGCCAGAAACACTCTCATTCTTCAAAATTCTTTGCTTTAACAAAAATGTGGCTGGAGCTAATCCATGAACCTTAATCTTTATTTTAGTTCTTACAAAGTAAACTCGTTTTATTTAGAGGAAGAACACCATATTTTTCAAAAAAAAAAACTAAAATATATTGATTTTATTAATTTAGTTTCTATATTTTATTTATACAATTTATGGAGTAAAACATTTTACCTTTTTATTTTATATCTTGAATTTTGAATTTGATTTTCATTGTTAGAGCATGATGTTTCAAAAATACTACATTTTTCACACTAAATATTTCATATAATGTGTTCTTTATACAAAATTTACCATTAATGGTAGATAGAATTCTCACACAATGTTTGCTTTTATTTATCACGAAAATTCAATAGTTTTTTTTTTTTTTTTTAAATACTTTTCATAACTTAGTAGTTTATATATTAGTTAGTTTTATTTATTGTGCAAAATATATTAAATAAAGTTACAATATTAAACTATATTTTGTGAATAATTTAGTACAAATCAACTAGAATTAAATTTTAGAGTAAAAATCTAATGTATAGCATATGATAAAAAAAAATGTAGTTGAATTATATTCTCTAAAAATTCTATTATTACACTATAAGTATAATTTTTAAGCACACATGTTGGAGATGTTCTAATGAAAGGTGTAGTGTCACTGAATCGCAAACTTTTATTCTTGTAATTATTCTTAATATACATATAATTATAATAATATCCCAGTTTGATATACTTTTTTGAACTTTGCTAGTGTTGCATGGTTATATAGTGGAAAAAGCAGGCTAGAGCTGATAAAACAAATGTCCTGATAAGTCACCTAATTACCAAATAGATTAATTGGGCTATTTTATGTCCTTTTATAATGGACTACTTTCGTAAGTGACAATCCACCTAATCAGAATAATTTCATAGAAGCAAGACACCGGTTAGCAAGTTATCGATCAAATTACTAGTTACATCATTTCAAAAGCATAATTTGGTCACGACTAGGGGTGTGCAAAACTCGTGATATAACCGTGCTAGACCCATACATAGACAATGATTACAAGTATGGTTTGGTATGTGTACAGTATGGTACGGTTTTTTCTTATAGATAAACGACGTCACTTTAACAGAAAAAAACTAAGATTAAGCTCAGTTCGCCAACTTAAAGCTCGAGTCTAGTTCACGATGCGGTTAGAGATTATGATAGCTATCATAATTCTCTACCAAATCAATTTTCATTTGAATTAGCTACAACGGTTATGAAAGAAAGTGAAACTGAGAAATTAAGATAGCTATTTCACGATTGGGTTGCTAGAACCTACAATTCTTCCAAAATGTTAACAGTGAAGTAGGGTAAAAGTGTAGCTTCAAGGGCCAATATGAAAGCTATGTCCATTTAATCTATCCAGCCCATAGCCCAAATTAAATTGCCCATCTTTATTTGGTAAATACGGAAAAAGTTACTTTTTTTTTAATGAAATGAAGTTTATATTTTTTACATGATTGATTAAAAACTATTAAATTGTACTTTACATTCGAGGAATTTTGTAAATAATGTATAGAAGCTTAGGGTAAATTAGTTCTTTTTTAACATGTGAAGTTTTATAGGATGTAATAAAAAAATTAATTAAATTGAGTCCAAGCATACAAAATTAAGACAATATAAAGATATGGAAACTTTAAACAATTAAATGATACGTTAAAAGTATATTTAAGTGGATGTGTACACTTATTAAAAACGAAACTTCATGTTACGGGACATAAAATAAAGAAACAATTGAGAGTTCTTGTCCGGTAGTATTACCTTTGCTTAAAGTGATCAAATTGGATCAAAGGATACAAAGCTAATGAATCAAAGCTAATGAACACTACTAAGAACATTCGAATGCCTTCCAACATACCAAAAATGAAGAAGCAAATCATAATCATTAAGTTGATTAAATGGTTAAAACTTGCACGTCGCTTTATTTCTATAAGATTTACTTAAGTTATTAACACTTTAACATAAGAAAATAGCTCACCACTTAAATTTTTTCCAGATATATAATCATCATCATCATCATCGTAGTAATATATTATTTGTTATATATTAACGATATTTTGAGGGTGTGTTTAGTCGTGGAAAACTCTTCATATTTTCAGAAAAAGTTTCTAAAAAAACTGAAAAATTAGAAAAACTTTCTATGATTTAAGGTTTTTACATTTCCTATTTTGCAAAATGAAAACCTTATCTCTTACATTTGAATACGTACTTTAAATTTTCACTATTTTTCACCGAATAAAAACAGAAAAAGGTAAAGATATTTGTCTGCGAGTAAACAAACCCTTACCATCGAGGGTCTCTCAAAAAGGATTTGGTAATATAAGAAAAACACCAAAATGGAAAAGCTTGGCGTGGGCAAGCACGAAAAGTCAAAAGCTTTTAGTCGAAAGATATATTGTTACGTGTTAAGTATCAACCCACTTTATAACTTAAAAGATCGGGATGTGCACCACATCTAGAAGGACTTTTTGTTGCTTATCTTCCTACATGTCGAAAAGAAAAAAAGAGTGAACCAAAATCACTACATGTCTTAGAAAAGAAAAAAGGAATGAACCAAAATAACTACTTGTTTCAATCAATCAACTGATTGATTTTACTTTCAAGATTAACGTCAAATGTTACCTTATAGTCTATTTCATGTTTAATTCGTCTCAAAAGATCGTCACAAGTGAAAGCCATCTCCAACCATCTCTAAATTTTCAACCGCGAGCGATGAAAAAGTGTGTTATTAATGTGATACGATCCTTTGACGAAGTTGTAAGCCTCCCATATGGAATCTACTTTATAAAAAGGTATAGAAATAGAATAGAATATACATTGATCTCATCTGAATCACTAGGGTTTATCCACACGTTTGATATCCAACCTTAGATTTTTATTCCACTATACCTTACTTTTCGTCACCCCCTTATCGCTTTTCCTCACTCCTTTTTCTGTGTATTATCCTCTTTAATCAATAGTGACCTACACAATTTCACCAAATTAAACTAATTGTGCGAATTGTATTTTGACAAAACCCGAAATAAATTGTTTATCTTAACCAAAACCATCTAAAATACCCACTGGTTCCGCAACCAGTTGGAACCAGACCTATCATTGTGGACTCGTGTTCCTGTGCAATTCTCGATCCTTGCCAACTGCAGAGTTGTTGCAAGTTGACTTTTTTTAACTTATAGTATTATGAAAAATGTAAACATCATATATGCTTAAAACATAATTATATTATACGTATAATTTAGTACATAATTGTAATAATTAATTCTAAAATTTAATTGAAAAATTGAACTTCTTGAATATACAAATTGAAAAGGTAAAAATGAAATTAAACGTTTAAATAAAGTTATAGATCCTATAATTTGATAAAAATAATACATATTTAAGAGTTAGTTTATTATATAAGAGTAGAAAATGTGAAAATATTCGAGCAAAACTTAAAATTGAAAAATTCGAGAGGAAATAACTCTGAAAGTTGGAGAAACTGCATGTGATGAGATTGGCAGTTTATCATTATTTTCGTCTCGTCACGATCTTTCACGTTCATATTTAACACGTCTCGTAACTTCTATCACCTTAAAAGTTTTGAAAATTTTAAATTTAATCCATTTATCACACAAAAAGTTCGCAAAGAATTTCTCCCTCTAGCTACTCAACTACCTGTCCAAAAGAATTTGCCTTCATAATACTTTATCTTTTATTGGCAGGAAATTCGGCCAACGATCAATTTATTGCTTGGGAAACATTGACCCTGTAACTTGAGGTTTCCGACTCCTAACACGACTTCACAATCCGACTCATCGATTCTGCAACGGTTGCGGAATCGGTGGCTGTATTTGAAAAAATATGATTTGGGAGACAGAGTTCTCAAATGTTTTCTGGAGAAAAATTGATTTTTGGATGATTTTCTCTTTTTTAAACCCTTTACAGTGATGATTCGTTGTATAACATTTGAATGTCTATACGTGTGTTTTAAAACGACATATTAATTACAATTTATATGCTACCAGTATGTATTCAGTCTCATTCTTACCTATTTCGATAATATAAAGACCGTACCAGGATCTTATAACGACATATTAGCTTCTGCCTTACAAAAATTCAAATGATAGAAGTTACTTAAATGTGGTATTGAAAAATACTTAGAGTTACAAACAAATATATGAAAATCGGAAATCAATATGTATAATCGTTAGACCAATCAAATTATATTGATTTTATCTTTCATACTCCTCTCTCATGATGGGTTGATCCTAGCTGTTTTGAATACATTTTTCTGTATCTAGCATATCTCATACGTATTATACCCCTCCATTTAGTTTAGGTGTTACATGTACGCATATATTAAAAAAAAAAAAAAAAGTTAGCTAACAACATAGAAAATATTTATTAATTTATTGTTACAACTTACAACTTTATATAATTTTATATTCAATTTAAGGGTACAACTCAAGAAATAAAAAAATTGAGATCTGCTCCTTTTGTATCATCTTTTCTCACAACAAAAATTAGATAAACTGCAAAATTCACGTTCATGTCATAGCATGAGACCTTATTACACTTATACGTGATTCCTTTAACTGTGAGTTTCATTTTGATCCATTTAAGTAATTCTAGAGCTGTGTGTTTTAGTTATTCCCTCCTCTCATAAAAGTAGTCACCGAACAATTATTTTTACTTCTAAGCTGCTATATTTTGATTATCTAGTGTAATAAATAAAAAATATAATATATTTGATTAATTATCATTGTTTTTCTTACATACAGGCAGAGTTTTTGAAACAAACAAAAATTCTAATATAGAGAATTAAAGGAGAAAAATGAGGACATTTAGTAGCAGAGCTTGCTTTGGGCATGGGTAGATAGAGCGACGGCTCACAATATTGATAAATAAGAGGCATCAAACTCTCAGTCCATGTTATTTTATACTAGGTCTATTTTTGAACGATTTAGTCTAATTAAATGGTATTTATGATGTAAAGGTGTACGCTTTTAGGTAATTAAAGCTATTCGTTGAATCGGTAAGCCAACCGGTTTGGTGACTAGTTCAGTTTTTAAAACACTGGTTTAAATGGGAGAAAATGATTTGCGGGTCTTTTGTAGAAGATGACACCCTTCATTGTGTTTGGTAGGGAGAATTTGGAGGGAGAAATGGCAATGATTTAAATTCCTTTGCTTGGTTGGCTAGAGAATTGTTAAAGGTGGAGAAAACAATTTCTCGAGAAATCTTTCCATGTGTATTTTTATGGGTAAATGAGACGGATACGCAACATACTATCATACTTTGTTTCATGTATGTAACTTACCCTTTTTATTGTTTAGGTATGTATCAAACCGAAAGAAACCGTGTCGATATCTTAGCAAAATTGATTTTTACATGATGACACTTGAAATTGCTTACCAGGCAGCTACGTATGTACAGGTTGCAGCCACGTCATTTAATGAAACTTTATATCTTAGTTTTCTTTACCTTTTTTCACACAATTCAACCCTAGTTTCTTGAACCCGACTGAAAATATTATGTCTTCTTTATCCTGTGTTTCTTCCAAATCGAAGTGTAAGGGTGATTTGCCAACACATTGTGGCTATGATCCTCCACTTTTGTTGGTGTTACGTACTTCATGGACCGCTACCAACCACCCTCGTCATTTTTAACATGCCAAATTTCATGTAATTTTTTTTGTTACTTTGATGGATGGTCGGTGTATTAAGTGCATGCAAATGCAGGGAAAAAGTGTGAATTAAAAAACACTAACTTAAAAAATTCATCAGGATCAATAAAAGTGGTACACAAAAGACATTACGTTAAGTTGGATTTTGTAATTACCAAGGTTCACATCACCACCATTTTAACCATTGTGATGGTGGTGACGCCGGAAAATGGTGGCGCTAGAAATGTTGATGTTTTGGAGATAGTGGTGGTATTGATGATAAGGGTTGGTGGTTAGGGGGTGTTGGCGGAAAAAATGTTAGAGATGGTGGTGACGCCGTAGATGATGATGTTTGGGAGATGGTGAAAAGACGGAGATGATAGTTGTTGATGGTTATGAAGGTGTAAATGGATTGTGGTGGTGTCGCCGAAAATTGAAGAAAATTAAGTTGATGACATGGAAAAATGCATCCAACTTTTAGTGACATGACAATGCTACATCACCAAATAATGCCACATAGAAAATTTGACTAGTAACCGATGTAACATGTTAATTACTACACACATTATTTGTGATTAGTAAGTTCATTACATATAATAGGATTTTTGAAAGTATAATACCTACGATAGGGTTTATGAAATATTCAATGCATTTTTTAACCAATTGTCCTAAAATAAAGATGAGTAACTTATCTTATAATAATGTATCTTGATGGAAAAGGTGAATGTTTTGACTACAATTATGTATTAAGACATAATAGACATATTTTTAAAAAATATATATTTTATATGTAGTGATTACATTTATGAAAATGTTAAAGTCATAAATTGACAATGTACTTTTACTTTTGTACTAATATAGGTAATGAATTTGTTTTATTTTCAATGTAGGTAATATACTTTGTAAAAATGTGTCGATGTAGGTAATATGATTTATAAGTACATTGTCTACCTTGAAAAAATAATGTAAAGTACATTGCTAATCATTAGCAGTTTTTACCGATACATTACCTACATTGATACTAAAGTCGGTTTGTTACCTACATTGGATCAAAAGTGAAAGTACTTTCTCAATTTTGGCTTTAAGCCTTATAAAAACTTACAAACTAAAACTCTAAGAAAAATAGAAGATATCATATGAGTTAAGTTTAATCTATTAAAACTAAGCTTTTTCGTATAATTAATTCTTTCGTGTTTAAGAACCTATATTTTAGTTATAGCATATTGTCCCTGAAATATACGGGACGACATTGAAACTTTATTATTAGAAGTGATTAATTGGAGACATCAATAACCAATCTAGTCATTCATAAAATAGTTTTAGAAGAAAAAAATGTTTAAAAAGTTTACGCATACAAAATTTGATAAGGGCAATTTCGATTCACTCGTCAGGGTAATGAAATAGCTCAATTTAGAGTAGCAGTTATATCGATGTGACACTCACATTTGTAAGTAATTAGAAATAGTGACTCTATTCGTTTCTCTATATTTTCAAGGATGCCAAGAATCAAAGTTAATTTTTGAACGTATAAATTTTAAAACGAAAATTATGTCTACCACATTGTGCAAAGTATCATATCAAATCTCTAATATAAAAGTCAACACGATTTTTTAAAAGGAAAAGGTAACACTGTTAGGCTTTTGACCGAAAAAAGATATTATTAAAGGAGGTGTGAGGTTGAAGCATCATATGTGGAGCTAGGAACCTGATCCAAAGATTAAGCACTCGAGTCGCATGCTATATATGTTGTGCCAAAACAATCTCTCTTTAACATGTTATTATCTTATTCAAATGTATGATGTAATAAATTTGGTATCTTCTAATGTAAGAGTTAAATATTTTGTCAACAAAAAGTAACTGAGTTACATATCTCAGAGCAAGTACTAGCTGTACGTACAGTCTACCAATATACTTAAATCATTCTTGTTTTTATATATATCCATCTCAATTATGACATTCCTCTAACGGGTTTTCTAATGATATATTTGTTTAAATAAACCTCCTATTAAAGATGCCCTAAGGTTTTAGGGCCCGTTGTCTATGATATAAAGCACGATTACAAGTTAACAATCCTCCTATTGGAGATGCCCTAAGGTTTTAGGGCTTACCCGTTGGTTTTCATATAAGGCACGATTACAAGTTAACAATCTTTTGATAACGATAAAAAGGTGAAAATTGATTGAGTTAAACTTAGCGTAGAAAAGACTAATTTATACGGAGTAATAAATTGATATAACCAAATGGGTTATGCAACCCACAATTTTGTCATATGTCATGTAAGCATCTACGAAATAGGTTACATACGTTTCTCTGCTTGAAAATGTTAATAAAATATATGCTTGATAACAACTATTTGAAAGTTGATGGTTAGATATCAACTTAAAAAGAAGAATTAAAAAAGAGTTTTCAAACCTCAACTTAAATAACTTATCTTGCATAAATAATGGTTAGATATCGTCTTCTTGAACACTATAGGGTATAAATGGTCCAATGTGGATCCAATAAAATGAATTATATAGTAGTCGCTGTCCCCTAATAATCCATGCATCGATCGGTTCATTTGACTTCTTGGCTTATTCATTTAGGAGTAAAAATATATGCCCAAAGTCAACGAGTTAGAGGCAACGCTCAAGTTAAGTTACGAGCTATAAAAAGAGAAATGATTTTAATTGCCCGGCAATTTTCTCAAAATCAGCAACAAATCTCCTCAAACTCTCTAACAGTCACACTCACAGTCAACGGGTCAAAACTCAAAAGCATGAAAACTGTAGGGAATGTGTTTCCTCTATTTTCTAAACACGACTAGCTCTTTGTAAAAAAGACATTGTAGTTAGTGTTTGACTCGAGCTTCTATTCTTGGCAATACATTGTAGTTTTTGATAAATATATTAGAATTATATAGTTCTCCAACTCAGTTATATTGTCTAATTTAAAAATATATACTCCTTAGAAAATGTGTAAGTATTACCCTTATAAGATATATATTATCTTTGCATTTGAAAGACTTTTTTGATTTATTGTCGATATAAAGTGATAATTTATACGTGAATTTTCAAAATAGAAATGAAGACACGTAAAATAAGATGGAGAAAGTAATAATTAATTACAATATATGCATAATTAATAGTAACTCTTCTAATTTAATTGTTCACTACAAATATACATATAATTTAAAAAAAGTGTAATGATTACGATGTCAACCAACATAATTGTATATATTTTTTACTGAAACTTATTTCGATTGGTTAAAGAGTGATTTTTTAATTAATGCATAAAGTAAAACCATAAAGTAATATCACCACCCTACTTTTTGAAAGAGTTTCATTAATCATAAATTGAAGCCTTCCAATAAAAACTCAATGTATACATGGACAGAGCAAAGCTATGTTATACGTAAAGTAGAGACAATTCTTTGATAAATAATTATATATTTTTAATAAGTACTACTAGTTTAAAAAGTAGAGACACGTACCATTATAAATTAATTATAAATTTGTCACTTTAGATGGATTATTAACTGCTAGAGAAGAAAAATGATATGTAAATCTAAATTGGTCAGTCTAAAATTAGACTTTAAAATTTAATTAATTAATGTAAAAATTAATAAGTAAAAAGTAAAAGAGACCAAATGCCTAAATATTGTGTCAAACGATAAATAAATTAGATACGCTTCTACGACTGTGTTTGTTTTTATGCATTACTGTTTAGACAATATCCAGGGTGCGTATGTATGTAGCCAACTCCTACACTCAAAGTGGGAAACAAAGATATCTCACTATTAAATATGACTAATTTTATTTCTTTCTTTTTCTATTATTATTTTAAATTGTTGACATAGGGAAGTTAGAGTGTGTTTAGTTTTGAAAAGGTAAAGATTTTCTCATAAAAAGATTTCAAGAAGATCCTAAAACTAGAAATGCCTTCAAAATAATAATTTTAATTTTTTAAAATATTCAAATTAAATAGAAAATCATATTTTTAGAATACACCTGCATGTAAAATATAGAAAATGCAACTAAACTTAAACACATTTTAAAAATTATTAACATTTTTCTAGATAAAGAAAGCTCTCATTTTTTCAATAGGGGATAAATGAAAAATAGAGAAAATTTCACAACTAAACACATGTTCAATGGTTTAGCTTATGACTGGTTAAGAGTGGCATTCTTTCTTTTGATTTTTCTTTTTTTTTTCTAAGTATTACTATTTTAAAACAAAATTAAATTAAATTATAACAAAAGCATATTACATTAATGAATATTTTTTTATATGGTTTATTTGCTTAATAACATTTTTTGATGGTTTTTATATTAGTAGCCAATATATTTAGTTTTATTACTCAATATTTATCAAAGCTCAATATTTGAAACAAATTAACCTTTTTATCAAAATTGGCAGTCAAATTAACAAAAATAGAAAGAGAAAACATAAATATATGCACTACAATCTAAGATATTCAAAATTCGCCGTGACACCGTGATAAAGACTGAGGAGCCCACCAAAGTGCCAAACAACTACACTCTCTTAACTTTTAACAAACTCTTTTCTTCTAGCTTTCCCTAAAATTCTCACTAGAGTCCCACAAGTTAACCTATTTGCAGAAGAACCTAACATTACTCTTTTCTCCTTTTGATCCCCAATTGGTTACCCTAGATGTACCTTTCATATCTCCGCTGTGCTGCAATTCCTAAGCAACGACTAAGAACCACCGAGTCACTCAAATCCCACATATAATCCACAGCTAGAATATTGGTCATTTGAAATATGAGATTGTCTTATTCAATTCGACTATTATAAAACTACACTGATGAAGAAATCGTATCCAATAGAGACAAGTTTTAAGATTAAAATTCTAGTGTCCCATGGAGATGAGGTAATCAATTAGGGGTGTAATAGAGTTGAGCTAACTCACTAGCTTTTTGAAATTGACTTGCAAAATACTTAATGGACTCAGTAGAAGTTAAGTCGAGCTTGAGTTACTTGACTAAACTTTCTTGTCGAGCTCGACTCTTGAAATATTTGACTTGTAGAATTCGTGAGCCGTATCGAGCTTGCGACATTTTAGACAATTAACTGTTATATTCATGTATATTACATATACCATTACTTATAATAAATTCTTAGTCGAGTTGATCAAGGAAAAATCGAGTCAAGTCAAGTTGAGCTGGAAATTCGAGTAAATTAATATCAATTAAATTTAAATAATAGTATTATTGATATTTTTAATGTTGATAACAGCGTTAAGTTGAGCTGAGATTGAAATTGTTAACTAGTTATAAATATTGGATTTAAAGATTATAGGTTTTTGATCGTCCTCGAATTGAATTTCGAAATTTAAATTTCTCAATCAAGTCGTATCACAGCTCTATCATTAAACATATGATGAAATATTATACTTTTCGTGTAAAACAATGTGGTAAGGTTTCATATATTTCACAATATCATATTTGCTCAACTTAAATTTATAATAGATATCATATTTTCTCAGCTTAATTTTATAATATATATCGTATTTTCGTAGCTTAATTTTATATTATATTTCATATGTCTCATTTTAAACTTTCAATGTATCATATATGCTTAACTTAACATAATGTTATAATCCCACGGTATATTGTAAGTTACCGGTGCGTATACTTTAGTTGATTACGTTATATTTATATTCATACGTAGAGTAAAAACAATTTAATTTTTAATATCTTATGAATAAAAAATATAAAATTAAAATTAATTATTTTTAAAATAAAAAACATAAATTACTATCTTAAAACATAAATATAAAATAAATGTTTATTTTATATTAAAAATATAAGATGATATTTTATGTAATGAAATATAATTTTTAAGTATACATGAAACTTAATCTTTTTATGATTTTTTTGTTTCTCTAGTAAAAACGAGTTAAATGTGAAAGATACAAAATTATTTGTCTTGTACAATGAATAATAATAGTAAGGGTTAAATATGACTTTTACATAAGAAAAAGAGTTTTAGTGAAAATAAAAGTTGTACATTGGGATTTGAGTCACCTTCCCCAAAGCAATATTCCTCCATTAAAGATCAAAACCTTTTTATTTCCTTTTTAAAATTAGTTAAAAATTATATAATATATGCTATTTTTTGTTGTAAATCATTAGTTGCTCAAAAATAATTTTTTTTTTTTTTGTCTGTGTTATGGGGATAATTCACGAAGAACAAACGAGATTTCAGGCAGAAAATCAATTTCAATGTTTTTGATGATTGAGATAATTCATATTCTGTGTGTGTGTCAAATGATATCTGTTTTCTGTTTTTGAAAACAATGAAAACTAACTCAATTCCGGTTGAATCCATATTTACACTTACAAGAACCCTGCTAAGAGCACTGCCTTTAGGACCCCGCAAGGGAGCGCAACCCTTTTGACTCCTGCCATGTTAGTTGTACCGGGATCAACCTAAACTAATTCAAGTGTGCACTATGTACCTCCTAACTTGTATAAGAACCAAAGTCAAAACTTTTGATATATGCATTATTTCCATTACACTAAAATAATAAGATGACAATAAAATTATCAACAATTATAAATATATGTATATATATATAAATATGTATATTTGTGTGTGTGTGTGAGAGAGATAAATTTCTCAAAGAAAAAATATTTATGCCACTATCTAATCTGAATCTCATTTTTATAAAAACCTTTTACTCGTACTAAATTGTGACCTTATACCGCATTATTTCGTTGTTTTATAGAACTTTGTTTCAATATCTTGATATTATATTTATGTAATATAGATAAAAGAAGTATAATATAACTTCAATATATATACACATTTAGACAGCATTATAAAGCTGATTTCAAGCAACAATAAATTTAACTATTTATAATATTTTCTCACTGAATATTAAAACGTAGTCAAAATATGATTAAACTGCGATATTTTTGATATCTTATTAAATCACGATATGTAAACTTTTATCCATCTCTTATTTTTCAGTATCTTATAGTACGATATATTAGCGATTATTCCGGTTGTTAGTATGGACAAAAGTTATACGATATCAAACTAAAAATGCATACATTTGGAACCCCGCCATACCACACAGGTGGAAATAACTCGTACAAGAGCCAACATTAACTATTACAACCAACATATAAAAAAATACACTGGTTTTTTAGTTTTATCGATAGCATATATGCATTCATTTCCCCCTTTCCGGCTTATTGACAATGAGAAACTATAATAAATTAGTCTAAAGAGGATGGACATGCCACATGTGCATATGCAGAGTTAAGAGCCCTCAAATTAAACCGAACAACAAGCATCATTGACATTTTAAACCAAATATATTTATTATTATATATTTGTAAAAAAGTTCCCCTCATATCCTAGTTAATCACATTCAATGATTAACATTGAACGATCAAGAAAGTTATTACTACTAGAAACTTATACTTTTAACCCACCCTATGCTATACAACTCGATGACCCAAAGTCAAACTATTATTTGACTTTCTACGTCCTCAATAACAAAACAAGTTAACTCTCTAGCTCTTTGTGCTTCAACTTCCCAATCTGTCCACCATAACACCACCATCATAACCATCACACATGACAGTTGGGCTGCTAACATCCCCAACCACAACCCTTCAAAATCAAACCCCATATAAAATGCCAACACTACAGCTACCGGCATTCCGACAAGATAAAAACATCCTAGATTAATATTAGCTCCGATTCTTGGCCGGGCCGTTCCTCTTAATACGCCACAACCGGTTGTTTGTGGGCAGTTTCCAAGCTCACATAATCCAATGATTGGTAAAACCAATGATGTTAATGCTATGATATCTTTATCTTCACTGAACATACCCGCCCATTTGTTTCGTACACTTGTAGTGAAAAACAAAGCAGAAAAGCCAAAAATAAAGCTGCAAAATAATCCAACATTGGCTGCCAGTTTCGCCTTATAAGGTTTATTCGCACCCAACTCGTTACCAACACGAGTTGAGACGCTAAAACTCAAAGAAGATGGGAAGATATAGATCAATGAGGTGGTTTGAATCAAAATTCCCATTGAAGAAACGGTGGCTTTGGGGTTAAGGAGTACTCCACACAGCAAAATCATGATTTCGTACCACCACCATTCGAGACAAACAGAAATGCAACTTGGAATTGCTAAGTTAATAAGCGAATTCCACCCTTTGAAACATTTTCTTGAAAAACCTCCCCATGTTTTCTTGTAAACACCAGAAATGATGATGTAAATGATCAATGAAGCAACTAAGATGAAGTTTGTCAGAACACTACTAATTGCAATGCCTTTAATACCCAAACTAAGTTTTATGACAAGAATATAGTTTATGGGTATGTGAAGAAGAATTGAAATAAGTGCACAAACTGTTAAAGGTAGAGTTATGGATTGGGTACGAAGGTAAATTCGCAATGGGTGTAAGAAAGATTGAGCCAAAAGATCAGGGAGGTTGTACAGAAGATAAGATTGTGCCATTGTTGAGATTTCTTGATCTTGTTTACAAATTAACAAAATCTGTTTCATGTTAACCCATAAAAAAGAAATGGGTAATGAAGTAATTAGTAAAAGAAGAATTGTTCTTTGTAAACATATGCCAAGACGAGTATGCTTTTGGGCGCCAAAAGCTTGACAACAAATGGGTTCCATTCCCATGGCTAGGCCCGAAAGAATGGAGTAGCCCGTTATGTTGGCAAACCCAATGGCGAGTGAACCACCCGCGAGTGGAAGTTCACCTAGATGACCCAAAAACAGCATAGAGATCATTGATCGCGAATAGAGGATTAGTCCGGTTATGATCATTGGTATTGCGATCTGAGCAATCGCGATAATTTCTTCGAATGCTATATTGAGGTGAGATTTGTGGGGATTGAAATCAAAGGTTGGTGTTGTTTGGTTGTTTGCAAGGTTTTTGGGGATCAAAGGACCAAAGATGTCCCAATTCTTTTGGGTCGATGATGACATTTTCTGACACATGTTTTACAAAATTATGTTTTTGTTATGTGTTTGAGAAAGGGGAGAATTGCAGGGTTAGTGCTAAGAGTAGAGGCTATTTATAGGGCCAAAAGGACTGTTCCCAATGAAGTGGTTTTTGTCTCCATGTAAGCTAATGAAATTTAATAGACCAATTTTATAATAACATGTTGTTATTATTATTATTATTATTTAAATATTGCATTATACAATATGTTATGGCTAATGTGCTAAATTATACAATATTGCATTATACTATAATCTTATGTTAAATTCGCATACATGTATCTATATACATATGTATTGACTTAATAAGATTCCTTGGATTTATGTACTAATGTTTCTATCATTAATAAATAAATACATAATATTGTTAGATTCGTACAGGTATATATATATATTTAATAATGTTTATACTTTAATTAAAGGGTAACAATACAAATATTTCTATTTCTTTCTTACATACATATTTTTTCGTACATACACATAGAAAGAGTGTGTATTCCTTGTTTTGCCTAATCATATACGATATGACATTGAATGACGAACTAAATAAGAAAAGCAATATATTGTCACTACATGATTTAATGGTTGATTTAATGCATTAATCATTATCATTTAATTGAAGTTTTTGACTACTTATCAAATCACAAGGTAACTTTTCATAACACAAAATATACTTATCAGCTCATATATGCAACTAATTTTGTTACAGTAATACATATTGCATTAGATGATTATTGATTTATTATGTTATAGAATATACGAAAAATGATTTACTTGGAAAATTTAATTGGAAAAAAAATATCAGATAAACCCGAATTTTGAAATAAGAATAGAAAACTTAAGTTTGGGATGTATGAGTCATTCACACGAAGACGATAAGGATATATATCCATGCTTTAATGTAATTGCCAGTATTAAATGAAATGAGTACATTAATTTGTTCTTTTCTTTATTATTCTTAATTAATAACAATCATATCTTAGTGGATACAGTTTTATCTTTAAGTGGCCGATTAACGGATTTTAACATGATGATGTATGTATCATTGGAACAGGATCAGGATACCCAGGAATGATACTAAACAAATGAAAGTTAACTATGCATTATTATTATTATCATTATTATTATTATTATTATTATTATATTTAGATCTAGGATCAAGAGGGCAGTACTCTTATATATATGAAAAAAAAGCAGAAAAAATTGTCAATTTCAGCCGTCCATTTTAAGATCAACAATCCACATTATTTGAGATCAAGTGGGATTTATTATGTAAATAACTAAAACATGAGGGGCTAAAAAAGTAAATCTACTACTTGACTTTGTTATTTTCAATGTTCATCATGATCATCAGAGCATCTAGTCTCACACACTCATTAACTACTAAAACACATTCATATATTTTTTGTCTCACTCAAACACATACTCACAAACTCAATTTTGAAAACACACACACTCGCATTAATCACAAAATTACTTCAAAATAAGAACTCGTAATCATTCGTATTGCTTGTAATCGTTCGTTTTTGTTAAAAATATGTCGAAAATCTCAAATGAACGACGCATCCACCGAGCTACCTAACTGATGCCACCACCAAGGCCTGACCTCTGCCATCGTCGCCGTCTATTTGCTCTGATATTTCGTATCTATCATCGTCACCAACGGATCTTTCGATTTGTTTTCCAGATCTAGAGCTCAAAGATGATGCTTTTTCGATTTTTCCTTTTTCATATATAGTAGTAGGTTTTTTTTTCAGATATACTACATAAATATATGTTATGTTAAATTTTTATCATGATATGTGTATGTTACTGCATTTTATGTGTGATTCATGGCTGCACTTTGTTTTTATTTTAGTCGTTGGTACTAGATCATGTTGTTATGTTTATACTGCATTTTGTTTATAATTTTTTATGCATTTTGATGTTTGTTTACTGATTTTATTTTCTACATTTTATATACACTGCATATTTGGTGTTTTCCATTTCGTAAATCATGCGTTTATGTTTATACTGAATTTTATTTAAGTTTTGTTTGTTTACTAATTTGTTACAACATTTTATATATACTGCATATTTGGTGTTTTGCATACTTGCATTTTGGTGTTTTACATTTGCAAAATTTATATACTGCATATGTGGTGTTTTATAAAACACAAAACATGCATCATATATAAAATGCAGTAAAAATATCAAAATGAGTAAACAAAACATAATATACAAATATAAAAACACAAAACATGCATTATATATAAAATACAACAAGAGACATCAAAATACATTAAAAATATTAAGAAAATTTTGAAAAAAAATCTTTTTGAGAAAAAAATTTAGTAAAAAAATGAAAATAAGTATAAAAATTCGGTCGTCGGAATCTAACAGTGGCCCCGAATGGCAACGGCTGGCGGCAGGAAGTGGGAGTTGATGGTGAGTGAAGAAAAAATGAGAGGGAAAAAGATATAGTATAATTAAAGTAAAGGGGTAAAAATAAAAATTATTAAACGACACGTAACGTTTTCTGATTGGCTCCTAAACAGTTCACTCTTCCTTCCATTTGATAGCTGACCTCCTGAACCTCACTTTCATCATTATTATTATTATTATTATTATTATTATTGTTGTTGTTGTTGTATGAGGTTGTTAGAATCGATATCTCACCAATATCACTTTCATCTTTCCAAGATTGAAGTCGTAAAATATAATTGATATCATAACATATTATTTTAATGGGGAAAGATCCATAGGGAAACTCCAAATCTTGGGGAAGGAGGGAATCAAATCTTAGCCCTTGATTTTTTCATAAATAAATATTTTCAACATTCATTTGTGATGAATGTTAAATTTTGAAATTATTTGTAATTTTTAAAATTCATTTATGGTGAAATCAATTGTTAAGATTTACTTCTCTCATTCTCTAATTTTTTAGTTCCCTCTTGATCTCCACCCTTATTTTAATAAATAAATTTATGTCAAATTTATATACTCATGAATACTATTTTTTAAAATTAAAATAATCATATGATTTTACGATCTCACAAAAAAGACTCCGCATTTATTATTTTAATATAATAAATCATAAGATTATGAAATTCAACAAATTGTGTTTTTATTTTGTAATTAAAACATAGATACTCTACGTCTGAGATCATATGGAGTTTGCATGTTACACACTCATCCAACAAAACCTTCAAACTAGTTCACCATCAATCAATTTATTTAATGCAGCAGTTTGAAAATTAGATTATTAATTACATAAATTAATTTTATTTATATAATCATTTGGTTTTGATAAATAATTCACAGTATCATACTACCTTTGACATTTATATAGTCAAATAATTAAAAATGCAATAAAATATATAGAATAAAGATCTACACATCAGGGATGTTAATTTTTTATCCTTAACTACGACGTTTAAACGTTTTCTGGTCGTTAATGACGGCGTCTGTGCCGTCACTAAAAGTGTAGTGCAGTGTATGACTTATTATGGATCATATCAAATTCTCTAAACTTCTCTCCATTTCCATGCGTCTTTTATCTTTATTAATTAATTAATTAATTAATATAATATTAACATCCATCGTATTTTATCCATTTTCCCCCTAACTATGACGGCTGACACCAAACAATTGTGGTTGTGAATTGTTTGTAAATTATCAGGAGCTCCTTATTATTCCTGTATACTACATTAATTTGACATTTGACAAATTCTAGAATTTCCACAAAGTTAGAGGACTTAAGTGAAAACTTCTTGAAATATTATTTGTCATGAAATATAAGTAGGTAATTAGAGATATCTAAAAGTTACTAAGATGAAAGAGATAAAATATTTTAGAATTTATAACTTCCTTATAAATAGGCTAAGTCATGACCATTTGTGATCATCAAATAGTTATCAGGAAAATATCAAAGAGTTCATCTAGCCTTTTAAGAGAACTTGTTGAATCCTTATTAGAAGAGTTAGAGGATGAAAGATGAACTATTTCAAAGAGGGCATTGATACACGTGAAAAATAATCTTGAGAATATAACTATAGGGCGCATTTTAAAGAAGGATAAAAGAAGACAAATTACAACACTGTTCATGGAGTACTTGGGAGAATGGAACAATAAACCTACTAGCAAGCTAACTGCAAGATCAAACGATACTTTATGGCAATCCATAAAGTTGATGGAGACGTTCGAGGTTGAATGGACATCGAGGATGATGCCTCATTTAGGTAGATGAGAATGACACATTCTAAAACTTTTCACAAACTAGGAGGATCTTAGTGAAAGTTTATTGGAATGTTGTAGACCATGAAATATAAGTAGATAGTTAGAGATATCTTGAAGTTACTAAGATGGAAGAGATGAAACATTCTAGAACCCAAGACTCCCTTATAAATAGGCTAAGCCATGGGCATCTATGATCATCAAGTTGTAACAACTTCCATTGAGCAATACAAAGTAGAGTATTCATTTGGGGAGTCTTCAAGAATTCTCTTCAACAACTTCTCAATAACTTTTAAGTAAGGGTGAAAGTTAGAATGAGATAGCAATATAGGGAGCTAGTGTCGCACGGTTTACTAGTCAATTACGCACCTCGTGACACATAAGATATGACAATTAGAACTAGTCCATTCTAGTTATAATAATTAATCTACAAAAACAAATAAAGAGAGAGAGAGAGAGAGAGAGAGAGAGAGAGAGAGAGATTAAATTAGGTATTATATATCATGAGTGTCCGTTCGGTTGGATCGGTTTAAAGCGAACCAGATAAATAAAATCACTTGTTTCAGGTTTCTAAATATTAAAACTGAAGCAGTTAAACATAATGAAAAACTGGAACAAACCAAATTACTATTTGATTGGTGTAGATTTTACTTTACACAATTCAATTTCAATTTTAATATATTTTTAAAGACATTCGACAAAAAATCATAAAACGTGAGTACCAAGTGTAATTGACGTGATATGCAAGTTCTTGAAAAAGGTTTGTAAACCAGCTCTTTTTGATAATGCATTAGTGAAAACTTCTTATTTGTTTCACGTTATGCTGAAAAAAATTAAAAAATCGAAGCGTTAATGGCAATTTAGTTACTTATTAATTATAAATTTCATTATATTTTTGTCATAAAAGTAAACTATGTTAAACGTTTCATACAAATTAATTTTGAAAATATTTACCAATCAAAATCAAATATTTAAAACTTGTAAAATCGACAAAAGAAAATTGAAGAATTGAAATAGTTTAGCCTATATGGCCTAACTAGCTTGTTAAAACAACTTGATCGGGACTTCTACCACTCTTGTAGATCACTTAGCTATGCGCCTTATGGAAATAACAAAAATGAAAATATATACATATTTGTTAAACACGTGGCAGAAATGGAGATAAACACATGCCCGAGATGGAGCTAGTCAAAGTTGGAGTTTTTTGAAAAGGAACTCGACGGAGTTAGAGCTTGCCGGTGATGGAGCTTGTTGAAGTTATCGGAATCTCTTTTCATTTTTTACACACAAACACACACGTATAAAAAGATACATATTTGTTAAAGATAGGCAAACATGGTCTCACCGGTTAGGACAAGCCAAAAGAATATTCTCATCGTAAAAGATGACTGGAAAACTAGTCTTGCTGGAGAAGATGACTGGAAATATGATCTCGACGGAGAAGATGACTTGAAAAGTGAGGTGAGTAGCTAAAAGTACATTATTACCGGTTATATCCAGTTTATTACGTTAAACATGTATTTTTTAAAGTTGCGTACATTTAACAGAGACAATGAAAAATAAATGCGTACCATAGAATTTGTCCATAGTTTGATAAATTCCGTGATACTTGGTCCTATTATGTCTATATGGTAAAATTATACCTACATATGTTATATATCGTGTTAAAAGTCGATTATAAATCCCAACATACCAGATAACAAATTGAACCGATATATAAAATGGAAAGGCTGGACCACAATGAAACCAAATCGAATTATGAACTCCCTATACTTTTTGTATACTAGTAAATTACCCGCGCAAAATAGCGGGGTACTTGTTGCGTTTAGTCTCATTATATAAGTAGAATAAATATAATTTCATATCGGTAATCACAATTCTATTTGTATGTTTTAATTGCTTTTGAGAGTAAACATTCATAAATTACATTGATACATCTTGTATATAAATATAAATATATAGTGACTATAAAAAATATCCATAAACATTGAATTATAAAAGTTAAAAATTAATAAATATATAAGAATAGTTCAATTTTAATTAGATCATTTGAAATTTATGTTATTGATTACTTGATTAGAACATTAATAAGTAAAGTAACATTGAGGGTAAATCAAACTAAGAATTAAGATTTAATTTATAAACATGCATCATTAAGTAATAGAATATAAGATAATAGATATAATACATTTAACGTTGAGACTTTGACAAAGGTAAGGCAAGAGGGCTAGATGGTGAACGCTTCCTTTTTTTTGCGATTCTACCTTGTTGTTTTTAAAAAGTTATGGTAAACACGAAGGTAAATATCATTAGAAGATAAGAAAACTTACCAAAAGTGTCTAGTTTAGTTAGTCGATCATTCTTTTTCATATAAAAACGGGCGTAAAGCCCATTTTTATCAACAAAATATATAATACACAACCGGAGGATAAAGTGATGGCATTAACATTTCATTCTACTTTGTTGATAATTTGATTTATATGGTACTTTTTATATCGATAATGAGCGTTCAATCATTTTTACATGAGAGGTGATATTATATAGCACCTCCAGGAAGGGAAAAAAAGAAACAAATTTTAAGATTTATATTGTGTTTTTTATCAAAATTCATTATGATTGTTGCCTAATATTGGTCACTCCAGAAAAAGAATATAATGTGCGTATCTACTTGGGATACAATATCATATCTTGAACTTTTAGAATCGGTTTAAACAAATTGATAAACAAAGCAAGTCACAGTATAAAGGGAAAGTCAACATATAAATTGATAAAATCCATTAAGTTGAATATGAAATCTCACTTGAAACAAATAGGTTTTTATGTTACTTGTAGTCTAAGAGCATAGTTTTAACAAGCATTAGTTGAATTAAAGGTTTTCATGAATATTAAAAGTTATTGTCTAACGGTATCGAAATGATTTTTTCAACTATAAAATTAAGTGTTTAAGTTATGAAGATGAAACAATTATAAATATTCTTGAATTAGTGTAAATATTCATGTTTGTAGTGCGTGTGACTACTTGCCTTCTTAAAAAACAAAGGTTTTCAAATAAAGCATAACTAATACCCATTTATAAATAGAAATTATAGAGTCCATTAAATTAATTTTGGTATTTAATTGTGGTTTTTTCCATTGTATGATTTGTACTGTTTCTTTCCATTTGTGTATGATTTGTACTATTTCTTTCCATATGAATATCCTACATGTCCTCACTTGTAACCGGTTTAACTAGTGGAATGACTTAAATAACCGATTTAGCAGGTAACGCGATCTAAATATATAAAACATAAGTATATTTCTCAAAGTCGGGTGACATTTGTATCTATTAACCCTCTTAGTTATCACAAGAAAGTAAATTTGGAATTTTAACAAACGAGTTACATATTTTTAGACAAACCATATAAAACGAAAAGGGTGGTCTAAAACGAAAATATTTAACCTTTTCTTATTTAAATAAACGATTGTTTTCCTCAACATAAAGGTAAGAAGAATTAGACTCTGCAAAAAAAGAAGTTACTATAGTGCAAATTAAATTATATATTTATATATATATATATAATTAAGTGAAAATATAATGTTAAAATAAAACTAATAAAAAAATAAAAAATTTCACTCCTTTGTAAACTTTTATAAAGTCAACAAATAATATTTACAAATAAAATTTTCGATAAAGTCAAAAAATAATTAAGATTCACAATAAAAAAAATTATGAATTAAATAAAATAAAAAGTTTACAGTTAAAAGTTTTTGTAAAGCAAAACAAAAAACACTTCACTCTTTTGTAAATTTTGTGAAACAAAATAAATAATAAAAGTTCACAATTAAAATTTATTAGTGAAGTAAAAAAATAATAAAAGTTCATAAGTAAAATTTTTTGTGAAATAAAAAAAAAATGAAGATTTACAACTAAAAAAGAAGTTGTATAAACCGAAAGCGTTTTCATCTTTTTTATTTTAACATCTTGGTTTCACTAGAACCTAATCCTTTATAAGATAGGCGAAAATACATTTCAATCTTTAATTTAATCTTGATTAATTTTGATCAAATTTCTATTTTGTCTTTGATATATATACCTATGTAAAGAGGGTGGAGACTGAAAGAAACGATAAATCAATATTTAACATAGATGTTTTTTTTCTATCTTTTATTATATACCAGCGGGTCCGTTTGAATTTCTTTTTTCTATCTTCTTTTGCTTCTGTGAGGCCCGGAACACAATCACAAAGGAAGCTGTACAACTGATTTTCACCTTTAATTATAGATGAATAATCGATGTTTAAATATTTATAATAATATAAATACTTTTTAGTTGTGTTTTCTAACAACTGCATTTTTATTTGTAATTGGTATTGAAGTGTTCATATTTATATATCATTTCATCTTTGCATCTAATTTTATCATTTATACGATTATTGACCATTAGGCTTTCTACTTTTTTCTCTTTAACAAGTATAATTCTTGTTGACGATGTGAGCCACTCATAAGTGTTAAATTAGTTACATGTTAATAGATGCAAAATCTGAAAATTATGCCTTCAATTCAAAATATTGAGATAGATGCAGAATTAAAATTATGTGCATGTGTACGTAATTGTTAGACTCTTACAAGTTATTAGTTAATTCTTACTAAATCAAAAACTCAAAAGAAAGTGACTCGGACACAAACTCTTAAATGATTTTGACTCTTCTGAGTCGCGTGTGACTCTTTGTCTTGTGCGATTTTTACGAGTTAAAAAATCAGACAAACTATTATTAATGTAATGTATAATACAAAAAATCGAAGGATAACGTAGAAAAAAAATTGACTATAATGTATAATAAATTAAGTCTTTATGTTGATTGTCAGTCAACAACTTAACTATTAACTCTTATTATATTTATTTTTAGTTTATTGACTCACGGTTACATAGAATGACATATGAAACTAACATACTAACTTGTATAACAAATAAAAAATACATTGTTAATGAATAGTTAGCCTACAAGTTAAGTAATAATAAGATATGTTGCAATGAGAATGTAAACGTAATAAATGACATAAAATAGTGTGTTAATTGTTATTCATAAATGTGAAGATGGAATGTGACAATAGTACATGTTTAACTACTAGTCTGATCTAGCTAATTTTCTCGTATATGCTAAAACATTAAAGCAATTACGATATATATATTTACTTTATCAAAGGTGATTGTATTAGTAACACCGCCTATTATGAATTGCATAGATAGGAAATTAAATAAGCATTATATAAATGACACAAAGCAAATACATTATCAAAGGTTGTGCCAATTGAGATTATCAGCTCCTAATAAAACATTTATTTGTTCTAACGTTTATTTTTGCAAACAAAACAAGTGTTGTTATATATGAAATGTGTAGGTACCCATAAACTAAAACGTTACGCAGTTTTACAATTTCCATCGATATTCAGTCAGACCTATATATAAATCCAACCTAACGACAAACATGTGCTTCAAGAGCTGCATTATAATCATTTTATAAACCAGTAAATACAGAGTCTCGTTTATAGACCCGTCGTATACACATGTTTAATCAATTGGTTTTAATATAGTGTTATACACATGTTAAAATTATCATAAACAATACTACTCAACAATTTATTTCTAAACAATGACTGTTGAAATAATAATTATTTATGATAACTAAAAAAGAATCTTATAGATGAGGTACATAAGATTTTCACCAAGAGATAAGGGCTAACAAATGTAGAAGTAGAAGAGCTTTGCATCGACAAAGTATATAACAGTTTGTATGCTTCTGTAACTTTATATATTACAACTAACACTTTCAAACCCTCAACAAAGAATGGCAAGTCGCATTTTGAAGCATTCAGAGTTACCATTTGTCTTCAGCATCCTCATTATCATCACTATGAACTTCATGTTCGTCATCATCAATTTTCTTTTTCCGTATCACCCTACTCCAAACGATCAAAGAATCGGATTCGTATCCATGTGTACATTCACAAACCCATTTCAATACATTCACTATTCTCTTGATCCAATCTACATTTCTTTTTATATAAAACATGTATGGGAATAGTTCTACTCACGAACGGGTTGATTTAGTTGATGTTTACTCTCTGATAGATAAATTAAAGTAAATAGTTGAAAGGTAACATGTCAAATGTGTCAAAAGTCATACAATGTATTTTTCAATACATAAGATGTCCAAATTCATTTTATTCCAAAAGTTAAAGTATTATTGAAATAATCAAGTTTTGCAATCATGTTTGACACAATATTTAAATATGAAATTTCGACAAATTATGTCTTGGGTCAACCTCCACCAACCCGGTTAGAAATGTACCAAGATCATCCTTTTAGACCCGAACTCATTTTGACCGGCCCATTTATGCTACCTCTAATATATACATATAACATGATTTATAATATGATAAATGTTAAATCAAGGTTTCATAAATATGAATTTGAATGTTAAATCTCATATACTGACACTAAGGTTGTGTTTGGTAGCAAGCATTTGGAAGCATTTTGGAGCGACAAGTGACTAGCAGTTAGCAATTTGGTTGAAAAGCTTGTTTGGCAACAAAGCAACTAGAGTTTGCATATTGTCTAACCGATTCCTACTAAATGCTTAATGAGGAAGCATTTCAACTAGCAACTAGCGTTTACACTTATATTTACTCCAAAATGCTTCTAAATGTTTGCTACCAAACACTTTTTTTAAACATACAGCTACTGCTAACTGCTACTACTACTGCTACGTGTCGCCAAACATACCCTAAATATTACCTAAAAAGTTTGAGATTATAAGTTTTGAGTTTTATCAAACCAACTATAAAGTTGCATATATATAATTATATCAAATAGTGTAGTAAAAAATGTAAGTAAATATTGCATAATTTAAATTGTCATGAATCGCACGAAGAACAAATGTAACAATGACTCAATAATCAATCAATACTCAGTATTAATAATGGGTATTAGTGCTAATTACTGCCACGTGGCATTCTCAATCGTTTTTTATTTTTCTGCCTACCTTAAGAAAAGTTACGATGGTTATATATCTTTCTCTAACAAATTTTATTTAATTTGATGTTCATCATTAAAATTTAAAACACACGTCCCATGGCACATCCATCTGTATCTTTGGTCCTACCTTATATGACGACTTCAAACGGTTTATCCTCACTAACAAATGATGAACTATTTAATTTATTTAATTCAATCCTTATCATTAAAACTGTTTACGTTAATTTATCCTATTTCATAGGCTACTGTTCATGTTGTTTCCTAATAAATAGGCACCTCTTAATATGTATATTAACAATTACTCCTTTCATCTTGAATTGAAACCCCTTTAATTTAATAATGTTGTTCATGTGATAAGAGGTATTTTTATTACAAGTATAAAAAGCAAATGAGAAAAAACCAAGTATCTTTTTCATTTTTTATTCATTTTTCTTTATTTATTTTTCCTCTTTATTATCTTTATCTTTTTTTATTATTTTTTCTAACTTCGTTTTTTTATCTATCGTTTTTCATTTTTTTTTATTTTTTATTTTCATTTTTTTATTATTTTTTTTCTTTTATAACTATAATGTACTAAGAGTCAAATATGACACACTGATTATTCAAAATACACATTAATTGATAGTGGTGATAAACCGTAGGGGATAATTGTTCAAGAGGTATGACGTTAATTGTTGAAGGGGTTAAGGGTGCGAGGAAATGAAAGATAGAGTGAAAATACCTAACAAGATGATGTGGCAGATCATGTTGAAAATCACTTTTGACTACCCTTAAATTTATTGACTTGAGTTAAATAAAAAGTAAGAAAAGCTAACTAAACTATATGAAATGTTTTCATCAACAATTGGTGCATTTTATTAAAAGTCTACACGCACATCAATGTGTTATCACCATACAATTTGCAAAAATGTTATCATTGTAAGGTTAAACGTATATTATTTGGTACCAATCACATATTATAAAATTTTAGATACTAGATAATTGTCGGCATTAAAATTTATACCAAAGAAATTTATAGATGCAAAATAAAAATTTTAAAAGTCATTAAACTCTTAATTTTGTCAAAATTTAATACTATTAATCAGTTATTTTTTTAAAAAAAATTCAAGTCAAACTTATCTTCAACATTAAAACAAAATATACATTCATCCAACATATCTTATATGAAAAAAATATTAATGTATACTTAAAGTGGAACTTAAGAGAATAGTATATATCGGTACTTAATATTATCCACCAGTTTTACAAATTCTCTTCTAACAATTAAATAGGGGTTTTTTGATATATGTTTTTGTATTTTTGCTTGCATGTCAAAAAAATTAACATTTATATAAATGGACACATCATCGAAAATATTACATGATATATATAATAGCGATATCTGAAAATTGAATATAGTTAAGTACATTATCACACACTGATCTCTTTTTTATTCTTTTAATATTCATATACATGCAAGCTCCCAAAGCGAAATGATATTTTCTATAAGTTTACTCAACCATGAAAGATCCTTCAATGCAAGTTCGAGTTATTCATCTTTCACAAACAATGTATGCCAAAAACAATAGAGAAACAAATTAAACAACAATGAAATTGTCTTTATTGACAATTAGGTTTAATCGTCCACATTCATACTATTGATAATTATAATTTGAATCAAGTATGTATTGTTTTTATCCTGTTCTAGGTGCATCTTCAATATACAAAACAAATTATTACAAGGAAGTGTCAAGATACACTAATACATGTTGAAACCTTACTTATTAAGAGTCCATCATTCATTTTTTTATGAATTCATCATTGTCCGAAATACTTGAAGATTTAAGTATTCAACACATCCGTTTAAAATAAAATAAAAATTCCTCTCAACATCGTTCAAGAACACGTATACCTAGGATGGTTCTTCTTTATTTGGATTCAATTTTATTTCATTCGATGAAAATAATATTGTTGATCAGTAAATTATTGATAAAAATGTTTATGCCTAAAATTATCACCATACTTTCATATTTATCTACACTTTTTACATCATATTCCTTACAAAATACACATATTACACATACATTGTTTGTAAGATCTACAAAAATATATATGTTCAATTTTCTTTATAAATAGTGTAAGATCTACAAAAACTTGACGAAGAAATATTACCAATTTATATTCAAATAGCGGAGATTCACGAAGAAATATTACACTATTTACAAGTGGCTTTCTGAGTCAAAAGGAGAGCTTCTGCACCTCTCTCCAAGAAATATGATTTGGTATTTAAACCGGTTGAAGAATAAGAAACTAAGTTTGGGAAATATTTACTTAATTATCATATAATTTGAGTATCTTAAATTATCTATCATCAATAAAATTTACATTAATTTTAAATACTTTCTCTAAATATTCAAACAAATAGGGTCATTACTATTGTATAGTTATTTAAATAAAAAGCTAGAAAGAAAATTTTATAAAATAATATATTTTTGATATTTAAAAAGTATTTTTAAAATCGTTCTCATGATATTTAACATTATCATTTAAATCATACTCTACTTATACAAATATTTATATGTTAATTGCTTATTGTTATAACAGATTTAGCAAATTCAAACATCTTTATACTACTAGTTACCTACTTATTCTATAAAAAATCACTTAAAAATTAACATCTTAACACTTACTCATTATTACTACTTATTATTATTATTCTGATAATTATTTAATTTAAAAGATCCCGAACGCTTAAATAACAAGAATGCATGCAAGGACGGCTAAAATTAAGAGAAGATTTTAAATTAAAATTCGAAAGTGGTATACGTTTGTTTACACTGTATTCATTCCCAACCAATGCTAAATTGTCAACGTACTAATATATTAACGACTACGTACTCGAAGCATACGATAGTAAATTGTCAACAGATCAACAGCATGTGTAATTAATAATAAAAGTAGTTAAGTCATTATCAAATGTATGTAGAAAAATATATTTTTGTTACAATCATTTAACATTGTTTTAAAATAAAGCCTTGGCTCGCATACATATCAAAAGACGTTAGATTAAGAATTTGTAATAACACGAAAGGGCAAATCAAGTGTAGTTTTTAATGGCTGGATCGTAATGTCTATTAATTCTATCACTTATTTGATGGCGAAAGTAAATATACTTTTGGTCATAAGCTCTTAGGTTGTGTTTGACAAAACTAGTTTATAGCTCGACTTCATTTGTAGAGCTGAAAACTGTAACTTATATTAATTTATAAGTGTTTCATAAACTACATGGAGCTTGAAAATACATAATGTTAAGCTCCCATAAGATTAAGGACACAAAAATAAAATTAAAAGAGAAAAATTATTTAACTAACTAAAAAGTATTTATGTAATTACAAGTTCTATAAGCTCAAGAATCTTTTAAAAGTGACTTCAAATTGCTTAAAGAGTTTATTCTTTAATAAGCTCTAAAAATTTATGTCTACCAATAATGATTCTAGTTTAAGCTTCTGAAAAATATAAGATTAAGCTCTTATAAAACTTACATATATTCATGCCCATTAAAGCTATTTGACTGACTGTATACTTGCATAATGTGTAGTTATACATAAATCTTAATCGACCTTCATCGAAATGGTACTTCAATACCTGTAATTCGGTCGATCCAGTTTCCAGTTTATAGAGAATGCACGCTAAAAACAACATCAACTATGTACTAAAACTGTTGATATGTATTTTGTGTGTTTTATTTTATTTTATTAGTACCTTTCTAGGTAGCATGTTGTATGACTTCTTGGAAGATATCTTGTGATAGTTTGACCACAAAATTGGAATAGAGTACAGTCATCAAAACATATACCAAGTATCAAATATTTTGTCATTTCTTAGATCCTAGTTTAGATCGGTTCTAAATTGGATCAATCTTTCTAGGTTAAGCCCAAAAAGTTAAAACAAGCTTAAAGTTGTTGATGGCATATATCCTATCTCAATCTAGGTCACGTCTAAACTACATTTGTAGTGTTTATCAACCTCAAAACCAACAACCCATATATATTGTCTGCAAATGGGCTATATAATATGTTCATGCAAATTTGACCTCGAAAGAAAGGAACCAAAATCAAGTTCAATGTTGTGTATCGATGCAAACAGTCTGAAGAATGTGTCTCATGTGATAAAGTTAAGGAAGACCAGATCAAACACCTATGGCTTTTATTGATTGAAACGGTCTATGAGGCGTGTCTAGTACGATGAATTCAAATCAGAAGGAGAATATCTTGAAAGACAAATTCTCAAGTCGTCCAAGGTTTATGTTTTATCCTAAGTCCTATCAATGATCATTGGATCATGAAATTGGCTACCTCACCAAAGCCAATTTCCTTGGTTTACTGTTTTAATTTGTCTTCTATAAACACTACAAATCTTATTTTGGATTTTGGGTCTTATGGAGACTGATTTGTCTTGATGTTGTCAAATTGTTGCACTTCCATATGTTTACACTACTTTTTCTTCGGGTTTTATGTCGCCGAGTATCAGTTTTGTTTTTCATTGAGCAATGATATATCATTCTAAATATTCTTCTTAATTACATTCCTAACAACATGCTCATAACACTAGGCAAAACTAATGGACCATGTAAATGTACAAGAGAATAGCATCCTTGTTTTTAACATCATGTTCATTTGCTTATGTGACCAAAACTGAGTCACATTATTCAACAAGACTTGCAGGCACCTCGAGCTTTTTTTCCACTAAGTCGCAATTTACTTGGTCCCTCCCAAGTGATGCTTGTTTGACTCGTTTAGACGTAGAAGACCATATTATCACCAAGTGAATGAACCATATCAACCGTAGTGGTTCATTCACTTCGCACTTGCAATGTCTATAAATCGCCTCCTGCATATTTCCAATTTGACATCTTCCACAGAGCGTTGGTTCTTGTTTTACTTGTTCAATCATTTTCAATATTTGTTTATGACGTCAACTTTGTTAACATCAAATTAAATGTCCCTTGGCATTTTTTGAAAGTCTGGGCATCGTGATTTTGGTATCAAGTTGCCGCAAAATGACTACAAACAAGGCACTTTGCCATCTTCGGTTTTGTATTTAATAAGAAACCACCGACTTGATCAAGGTCGTACACCGACACTTACAAGTCAAATGGTGAATGTCGTGTAATAGCTGATTGAAGGTAAGAGGAAAGCATTAAAAGAGCATAAGTCAAAAAGAAATTCTAGATTAAGAGTCTGCTGCTTCAGTGACCATTACATTCTTCGTTTCACAAGTATTTCAAACTTAAAGCCTACAACGACTTAACTGCAATGCAGACCCAAAGGTTTGAGACAATCGAAAGTCCATAACAATCTTAAACTGTATCAACACCACACTTACCCCACATACATCATTTGTTTCGGTTGGTGGCCAATCAGGAACGAGATCTCTCCCTCACTGCAGCTGACCTACTGTATAAACACAACATATAACATCATCATTAGTTGTACAAGTATAAGCAATAAGAATTTCTAATATTATTTACCTATTGGTTGTAATTTACCTCAAAAGGGTTTATGGTTCAGATTTCATTTATTTAGCAAAACAGGCAACAGGTCAAACAGGTTGAAAGCTGCCAAAAAAATTATTCTCAATACATACAACCTCCCAAATCATTTTATGAAAAGATATACATTTACTAATTATAATTATATTGCTATTGTAATCATATAATACAACTTTAAAAAATTTAACAGAAAGTTCTAGCTGGACAACCCATTTTGATTCGTTCTATAAACCACCCTTCTAAACCCGTACAAAGCATGAACCGTTTTAACCTGAACCCATATGGACCCGTTATCTAACACATCCTGACAAGCCCACCTTACCACCTCCAGTTGCACTTCATCAGATACAGCATTGGTGGTTTATGATAACTAAGTGTTGCCTCTAATCAAGGGATCAAAACTCGGTCTAATAAGAATACATACCTGCGGTACCGCTCAGCTGGGCTTTCAGCTCCACTATATCCAGGGCTGTCATGCAGATCTGGTTTGGCTTCGGGGCTTGCTTCACGAGGAGAGTCATCAGGACTAATCCGACCTTCACTTCTAGGGCTAATGATTGCACCTTGTTCATATTCAGGGCTAACCCTCTCCTTTGAGATGGATCCACGACCACGGCGAGGAGGAGGACTCCTTTCCCTCTCCCTACGAGGACTCGGGCTAGCATCACGCCGATAATCAGAATTTCGGGCCCTTCCATTTGGACTTGCATTTTTCTGCTTCCCGTTGAGGCCAGGGCTAGCACCACAACCATAATCAGGACTCCCACGGTCCCTCCTATGTGGGCTCGGGCTGCGTCCTCGTCCACGACCATAATCAGGGCTACCCCGGTCCCGCCCGCGGCCATAATCAGGACTTCCCCTCTCCCTCCTATATGGACTTGGTGACCTTCCCCTATCATCACTTCTCCTACGTGGTGACCTGTCACGGCCTCCACCAGGGCTATTCCCGTTCTTTCGATCATCATCATCTTTAATAGCATATTCAACAGAAATAACCCGATCGTTCAGTTTGCTGCACCGAAAGAAAATATACATCATCCATATGTTTTAGTCTACAAAGTCATATATGTATACAAAGGTATGGCGATTTTGATCCATTTACTTATAATCAGCAGATTTGAGCTCCTTCCCATTAAATCAGTCGGAAATATTAAGCTATTCAACTTGCGATCAAATTAATGAATTCAGAAGATTTATTTCTTTGGCCAAAGAATGTTACAGGTCAACCTGACCATACCCCTTTTGACAAGCACATAGAACCACTTTTGACCCTCGCCTGTTAATATGCATTATCCAACCTGCCAGACCTCCCAGTTTCCCACCCCTTGTTATACACCAAGAGAGTAAGAGAACTAACATACCTCATATTTGTAGCTTCAATAGCTTTGGTGGCATCCTCCTGTAACTCAAACTGTATAAATGCAAAATTCCTTCTGATCCTTATGTTCAAAATCTTACCATAAGGATCAAAGTGCCTCTCTAAATCCCTTGTCCTAGTATTATATGGATCAAAATTGATGACAAACAAGGTTTTTGATGGCCTCGAGTTTGATGATGACCTTTTAGAGCTTACAGGCTGTCTAACATTGCGTTCTTGCTGGCATATACCAACCATAATATGATTAGAATTAAAGTAAAACATTCTGAAGGATAAATAGGGAAGAAATATGGAGTCTCGATCTATGTTATACCTTCGTCCACTCAACACGAAGTCGGCGTCCCTTCCTACCAAATTCATAGCGGTCAAGTGCACGGATTGCATCTTCAGCATCCCTTTCATCTTCCATATAGACAAAAGCGAACCCTGTAAATAACCAAAACGTTAAGTCAAATACAAATGCAAATTTGTATATGAATAAAAAAAGCTCTAGAACCCAACATGAAAGGATATATCATCCTCCGAGTTGGCCGAGTTTCCACCAGACATTTGGATAAACTGATTATAGTTTCACCTTATATAAAAGACCATTCTGTTAAAGCTAGGTAAATCAGTAACAGACCTTGTGCAATGAACTAAGAGATGTCATGTCACGGAACTAGAATCCAAGGATGGAATGGATGGATGTCTCATGGCAGAATAACTAAAAAAGGTGCCTTCAACATCTATTCTGTTGCCTCTATCTGGTAATGTGTCTGAAAATGGGGACTGGACTGGGCAAAAGCCATGTGGAATGAAAAGCAACAATGTCTGAAGTGAATGTGTGATGGTGGTGATGATGCCGATGTGGATCGGAATCGGAATGGCTCTTCTCAGAAAGAAGAGGAAGCCCGTCATGGTCTGGAAATGGAACGCGGATGATCATCCAATCCAAGGTAATCCTGCGCCAAAGAATTATTTGAGTATGGGGGTTTTACACTTCAATAATCATACTCTTCTTTTCTTAAACATATCCAAACACCCCCATAAAAGAAGGTTAGGCACTGCAGCTGCCTGAGTCGCTTGATTTGGAAGACGTTTGAGGCCCTACATCATCCAGGTCACCACCTTTACAACATGGAATACTCCAGAACATTGTGACCTCCCACTTAGCACATCTTGTGGTCCGATCATGTCATGGTTTTGATCACGTTCGCGTTTCTTACTTACCATTACGTAGTATACCAATATGTGCATTTACACTTGATATTAGACAATAAAAAAAACTCAATCATGTATCCCATATTTAGAAGAAATAAAAAAATCAAGCATGTATCTAATATATAGCAGAATTATAATCTCACAAAACTTCGTAGATTCATCCCACACTACTCCTAAACCGAATCAGCCCGTTACCAGGCTAATACAACTACCATTTACATTGTTGTCTAACACCAGCTCAACCTCCCCAATAGATCAAGAACAAATACCTTAATAAAATACTTCGCACACTATATACAGTGACAAGTACATATGTATGTATAATGCCCTTTTAGAAAAAAGTATTCTATACTTTTATAACCTCTCATAAATTACTACGTATCTAATGTAATATGTATATCGAAATCAACAGTGTTTCAAAATTCTTTCAAATGCTAATAGACAGACATGTATATATAAATATATAAAAATAGCAATATAAGACAAGATAAAAGCAATTAAATACAACAGGCCAAATTACCAGACTTCATATCCACTCTCTCAACTTTTCCATATTTTCTAAAAAGTCTCTCCAGTTCACCCTGTCGTGCATCAAACTCAAAGTTCCCACAGAAAATGGGCCTCATTTTGTCTTCAAAAAGAAAGAAAAACGCATCAGTAAGCATGTAACAGATATTAATAAACCAAACAAGATGATTCAATTAAGAACGCAACAGACGTTATGCAGAAAACATATTACAATGAGTGATGACCAATATCAGTAAAGAGTGTTAATCATAATGCCATAAAAAAGCTTAGGGGGTGTTTGGGTGGGCATATTTGGAGAGCATATTGCTTATAAGCAAATAAGCTGAAATTTAGAAATTTGAAGCTTATTTTGAGCTTATGAAATTGCTCTCACAAATAAGCAAATAAGCTTATGCAAACACTAAATCTCAAGCTTATTGTGTTACACGAAGCAAATAAGCTAACAAAATAAGCCCCACCCAAACACCCCCTTAATCACATCAGAATAAAACTAAAATCAGTGAACCACTGGCTGGACATTTCTTTCATAACCACAGTTAATTGTTCTGTCCTAGTTACTGAATTAACGAAAACTTGAAAAGAAAAAAAAAAAGAAAACAAGAGAATAAGAGTTTCGGAATAAGAAAAAACTTCGAAAAAGAAAAAGATATAAGAAAAACTGAACAGATCTTTTCTCTCTGCATAATAGATCTGCTTTAATCACCAAGTCTCTATAATTGAAATAACCTTCTTTAATTAAATTAGGTTAGGATAAAAATAAAAATAAAATAAAAACTTGAGAAGGCAGAGGTCAACGGGACATAAAGTTAAACAAATAAGAAATATTTGGACCACCAAATTTATAGATCTAGCTGATTATGGAAATGATAATATAAATCTGAACACATAAACAAACGCAGCTATTCAGAAGTACTATATTGATGTTGAGATAAAAGTAGATCCTACAATGTATACATACAAGCATATAGATATACAACAATTAACGGTACTAAAAGCCAATAAAACGTTATGTATAATTAGAACTGCAGATTAATTTGACAGTTTGATGGATTATATTTATATTATTATTATTATTATTACCTTCAGAAGGGGGCACTGAAAAACCCTAATTTGCAGAGAAGAAATGAGACAGTTGATGCGGATAAAAATATCTTGAGATATTGACGGCCAGGTAGCTCAACTTTCTATTTGTAGTAGGGAATTCACATGTACTCTCCCCTAACTTTGTTTATTTATGTAAAATTGGTAATTGATAAATAAATTCCACATTAAGGGTCCTTTTAGTTAATTACTTGGATAGAGAAGGTATATTTGGCATGGAGTGGGTTCAAATAAGAATGTTAAAGAAATAGAGAATGGGAGAATTAATAGGATTGCTTTATTTTATTACAAAACTCATTTTCACATTTTTCTTTAAAATTAAATATCTCACAAATCGTACATCAATAAATTATAAAAATTATATATTCGGAATCAGCGTCATTTTATCTTTAATTAGAGATCTCACAAGCTATACTTCCTACGAATTTTTTTTTTTTTTTTCCGAGTCTTAAAAATATAATCACATGTGATTTATGATAAAAACTTAAAATTGGTAATGTTAAATCACATGTGATTTTCAATTAAAAATTGATCTTTGACGATTAGCTTACCTGTATATGATAATTCATATGTGATTATTATTTAAAATCACATGTGATTGAAGATTTATCGCGTGTGATTATTATTTAGTGCTTAAATCACATGTGATTTAACATTACGAATTTTTAAAACCCATTAAAAAATAGAAAAAAAATATTCGTTGAAAGTATAGCTTGTGGGATCTCTAATTAAAGATAAAATGACGCTGATTCCGAATATGTAATTTTTATAATTTATTGACGTACGGTTTGTGAGATATTTAATTTTGAAAAAAAAGGTGGAAATGGGTATTTGAAATGGAGCAATCCTATTGGTTCTCCCATTCTCTACTTTTTTAGCATACTTATTTGAACTTTTCTCTGCTTGACATATAAGCTTATTTGAGATTATGAGAGCTCAAGTTTATTCTTTTCAATAAGTGTAAACTAGTAGCATTGTTTGGATATTAATAACTCTAGAATTTACGAAAAAAATAAATTTTACAAATATAAACTACTTGAAATATTTTTTTTATAAAAAAGTAACACTTGTGAAACTTGAAATTATAAGCTAGCCAAACATGCTCTAAGTTGATTTACATCTATAAAATTTCAGCTCCAGCTAATTTATCAAACACTTATAAGATAAAATAAAAATTTCAACTTCCAACTTCTAAAATAAGCTCCAATTACAAGCTCCAGCTATAAGCTTTTAGCTCATGCTAGTTTCGTCAAACATACCTTGAATGTTGTTACATATGCTTATACAAGCCTAAAATTATGCCTAATAACTCAATGAATGAAACATGAATTTCATTTATTATCCCTATTTATATTGTCGAATCATTATACCATGTGTACCAATTATATTTTTCTAGACATATGAATTAGGTATATGTAGCATTTTTCCCTTCAAATTATAGTTTAATTGTCTACTTCTATAAATAAATTAGTATAATTAATTGAATTTACTTGGTCGCCCTTAACATATGTGTATGTCATAAAAAAATGTGAGAAAAATAAAAATATGATTGTTATATTACCATTTATTAGAATTAATTGGAAACGCTTTTGACTAATTGGTATCTCCTGATATGGTCTTTTGTGATCCATCAATGATGATTTTGATTTTACATATTATAGAGATAATAAGTGGAACATGTAAAAGTTTTAAATGAGAACTCTTGAAGTTGATTGGAAAATTGCTACTTAACGGATGTGTAAAAAAATTATCTATCTATCTATACCTATATTAAAGGAGTATAGGTAAGTTGCTTCAGAATTTGTCACGTAGGCAACAATGTCATGTGACAAGTTTTTAAATTTTTTGATTAAAAAAATAAATTTAGTTTAAATAATGAAGATAACCATTCAAATTAAAACGTATAGATCAATCATATTCAAACACTAATTGAAAAATAATATTAAACTATTAAACCTAAATTTATTACCAACTATATATCAGATAAATATAAGTATCCTAAAATTCACTTACATACGTTGTTTCATAAATATATAATGAATGTATTAGATATCAAAGATGAAAGTTCCTGATTTGCTAGAGTTTTAATTTTATTTTAGATTTTTAAATTTAGATTATAAATGATATGTCTTAAAGGATTCTGTTTGTATTACTATGATCTTTAGTAAGGGATTACGTTTGAAGTTCAATATGTTTAAAGGCTATCAACATGACATAACTTTAATATTTTACTTTCCTCTTTTCATTAATCTCTAATTTTTTTTGTTTGTTGATTTCATATTCGTTGGATTATATTATCATTCGTTATGTGAATATGTGACATTATCAAACTTTGAAAATTTGGATGTGATTTTATATAATAGAGTTTCATATTATTTTTATCACAATATCCAAATCTATAAATTAATACCAACACAATCAAAAGAGTTGATTAACTAAAATTGTGTATTAGATTATCGTGCATTGCACGGGTTTGAATCTAGTATACATACTATAGGAGTATAAATGAAAGTTTCAGAATTTGCCACGTAGGCTAATATATCACGTGACAACTTCTAAAAATTTTAAACTAAATTATATAAATAATTAAAGTTGAAATTAATATTATTTAATTAAATAATCTACGAATCTTACTCAAATACTAATTGAAAAATAATAATATTTAACTAAACCTATTTATACAATAAAAATGATTTTTGTTGGTAAGTCATATACTTACGGCTAGATATATATTTATTTAGGTATTATTTGAGAAATATATGACTATTTGAATGAATTGTGTAATAATAAGTTGATAACTCATGCATTTGCTTGTCATCTTTGAAAAATTAATATAGACACAATAAATGTCATTAATGTGTAGTGTGTTTTAGAATAGAATTGTACAAGCATTGTTGTAAGAAGTTTATTATGCAAAAGACATCAATTGTATCCCAATGACCAAAGTTATCATCTACTACATTAAATATGTCCCCAAAATATCATAACATTATATGCATGTAGAAGTGATAGACATCTAAATCTTTTCAATTATCTCATTGTTTTAATTTTTTTGGATACAAATATATAAAGTTCTTTGACACTTGAAAGTGTGATCTCACTTTGTCATGCCATACTAATACATACATGACTAATTGTATAAATCAACATATGTGGTTCTAATTTTCTGTGAATTGTTTTCAAATCCAATTGGATTCAAGCATTAGTCAACCTTGGGATCATTGGTTCTAACTTCACATGGTTAGTTATAGTTATTCTTCTCTATATGATTAACTTTAGATTGTTTATAGCATTTGTTTATAAGAGGTATTTACAAACTGTTATAGTGTTACCTCTAGTTTTGATATGTTGTTTAGAAGTTTATTGAATTTGGAATCTAATTTGCGGCTCAGTTTTGATGACACATAATTTTAAGCTTCAAATTACAACTTATATTTCGATTAATGTACAATGGCAATTTTAATTGCTTTTTGGATCAAATATATTGTATATATTACTGTTCATAAAATCAAAAACAAGTATAAATTGATAAATTATAATCCTAACACTAAGTATTGACTTTTTCTTTTTCAGTTACTTATTACAATTGACATATTTATCAATGTATAAAATTGTCATACATCGCATGGGTTTATAACTAGTATATATATATATATCTATTTAAACAAAGCTAAAATTTAATTAACATAAAAATATTATGACACATATAAAATTCAATATATAAAATAAGAAGAGAAAAAAATGCAACTAATAAAAAATAAAGTCTAATTTTAAATCTATTTAATTAAGTTTATATAGCATTAGTCAATTTTAAATAGGAACTTTTGAACCAGAAAGGTAGATGTTGTCATTCATATATGAATTAAACGATAATATTGTTCGGAACATAAAAGTGAAAAGATCTTGTTTAACTTGTGAGAAAATTTATTAACGTGAATCTAGAACATCTCACCACTAACCCTATGTCACTAGTTTCGGGAAGCTTCCGAATATATCGGTGACTTACGACTCAACTAGTCACTCGATAGGTAATTTATGCTAATATTTCAATATAGGATTTACATGTGAGCACGTTGGTTTCATAATATATGGATTTGACCTAATACATAATCAACTTAGGTTCAAATCTCCTTTAAGACTGTCAAAAAATTTCTCTCGTGAACTAGTTGGATTGTTTGTTATCAACATTTTTTGCCCTAATTTTAACACATGTTTCAAATAGTTGTGTTAGACCTAACAAATTTAACCTATCTTGTTAAATTATGTTTCATGTTTCATATTGTAATTAGTAACATGCCAATTAGAAAGCTGTGTTAACTGATAAAAACCTATAAATAGTAATGTACAAATATGTACTTAGAGTACCATATTCTTGATACATATTATATATGTTCCACTATCTCAAATGACTTAATAAATGAAAATACACATGTTATTGAAAACCTATATATTAGCATGAAGCTAAATAATTATTCAAGGAATAGTATAGTTGTTTTTTCTTGTTGAAAACCTCTATATTTTGTCGGAAGTTAAATAACTATTTAATGAATATTATAGTTGTCTTTTCTTGAATTCTTCTTTTGTGATTACAAAGTTACATATCATTATAAAATTTATTCTTTAAATGGTTAAAATATTTTACAACTTTAATAAAAACTACTTTAACACTATCTTTTTTAATGAGTTTTATTTTAGTATCAGTCAAAATTAACACCACGAGTTTAATTCAAATAGGTGGAAATACAAAAATAATTAATTTTATTTTGAGCTTTAGAGAGTTATTTTGTTTTTATTATGTTTGTCGAATATTTGGAGTTCAAAAATATGATATGAATTACAAATAGGTTAATTTTTAAGGTGATAAATTGGATGACGTAAATTGAAAATGATTAAGGATTTGATATATTGTATTTGAAAATATAATTTTGAAGGTAATAAGTTAGTTGATGAAGTTAAACAAATAATGTTTTGATGTTTAGAATATCGTTAAAGAAAATTACATATTATACAAGTTTGTATATAACAAATTTTATCTTAAAGGTTAGTAGCTTCATTTCAACAATTTAACACAAAATTTATAGCAATATAAATATTCATATAACAAAATTCAGAAAAGGGTTTTCAACATAAAAGAATTGATGAAATACCGCTAGAAAGAGATGCATCATAGTTATTAAAAAAAATTATACTTCGAATTTGAAAATAAACCATCTTTCATTGGTTTAACATTACATATATTTTATTTAGTTTTGCATACAACTGTTGATTTAACGGACAAATAACATGTATTTATTACTGTAATTACATTTTGTGTTGAGTAACATATCTATAGGTATTAATATCAATTTATCCTACCTGTATGTTGACCTTAAATATTATACTAAAAATTGTAATATAGTTTTATTTACAAAAATATTTTTAATATGTGTTGTCATTATAATATTTTAGTTTTGTTATAATTTATTTCATTAATAGTGAACATATCATCACATGATGTTATGACGTTGTTAAATGTTAACATATATCAAAATTTACAAATAATTAAAAGTAAATTTATTTGAAATAAATAAAATTATATAAATATTTTGTTCTTTTTGTTAAGAAATATTTATTTAATAAGTTCTGTCGCAATGTAAACATACTCGTTACAAACAAGAAAATAGTAAAAAAAAAAAAACCTTTTTCCAGCACTATGGAGATTTTAAGAATATTACTTCATGAAAAATATTAAAAAGTTATGTCAAAAGCTACTCAACATGAAGTTGTAAATATAAGAAACTATCATTCCAGTGTTCTTGAAACCCCTCTCCTTCAATAATATGTAACTAAATGAACTCATAAAACAAAAATTTTTAATCTATAAAACCAAGTTTGTAGTTGATTAACGTGAACCTTTTGTGAACCAAAATTTATGTCAATTCATAATCTTTTCATACAAAGCCAAATTACAACACCAATTATTGTATCTCTCACCGACTTTTTGACAATGGCATCGATCCATGATCTGTCTGTTGAAGGCTTCGTACCTACAAGATTAGAAAACCGCAAGTGTCTAAGATATGAGATGAGTGCATAATTCACACCCGTTCAAATGTCCTCGTCCTATAACGCCTACCACTCTCTTACTGTTTCTTACAGCTTTGCTTTGCTTTAAAGACAAAGCAATGTACTGCATAATTGGATGATAGATCACAAAACTTGGTCAGGAATCAAAGATACTGAAGTTCTACTTTCGTAGAAGCGGTAAAATGGGTTGGTTGGGTAACACGCGAAAGTAGGTTCGCGTCAAAACAAGTGTTTTTGTATGGGATGAAAAGGGTCGGGTTAACTCAAAACACTTTTATTTAACGTTTTGATTATTTATAAATAATTAGTATGTCACATGTGATCACCAAAATTTATTGTTTTGACATTAATATGAAGATTTGAATAAAATGATTTTAGAAGGTTTTAACCATAAATGAACTTAGGGAACTTTCAACGAGTCGTTTCCCTTTATTCTAAATTTTTATTTTTATTTTTTTATGTTACCGATTACTCACAAAACATATCTAAAGTGTAACCGTTAATAAGGGGTCGAATTTTCCACCTCTAAATGAATCGATATTGACCTCAAACATAAAATAAAAAAGATACTTACAGTGTCACGTTCATAATTAAATGTTGAAGTAATGATGGATATGAGAAACTCAGTTGCTCATAGAGTTAAAATCGGTGTAGTCTATTGTTGCTTCTACGAATATAGAGCAGTGTTGATTGTGTTTAAGATATGAGTGGTCTTTAGGGTGAAACTTAGTTACTTGTGAAGTGATGTAACGTAAAAAGTCATGTTTTTATGTACATTATTCGACCGATTTCAACCCCTAATCTTTATGAAAACACTTGATTTAAACCATTAATAACTTAAATTCATAAAAAGGGTTGAAATAATGACGATGCGTTAAACAATGAAAACGACTAAATAACGGGCAAAACAAGGAAATTCTCGATGCTCGGTTCACTACCCTCAAAATTACCCTTATGCTATAAAATGAAAAATTATTCTTAATTAGTCTCATAATGTTCCTCATGTAATTACAAGAACGTGGGCGAAAGAATCGCGCAAAACGGACGTGTAACGAAGAAGATATGACCAAACGAAGATACAAGATCGCACGAGGCCGCACACCACCACACCTGAGGGCGTATACGCCTTGGAGAGTGTATACGCCTTGGAGGGCGTATACCGCCTCTCAGGAGGGCCTATACCACCATCAGGGCGTATTACACCCTCCCAAATGGGTGTATTCACGCCATGTGGGTGATTTTTGCTCCTAATTTGGTCTTGTGAATACACCCAAGCTTTTAAAGGTATGATGAAGATTGGGTGTATTTTGGGCATGCCTTAGCCTATATATACCACCCTCAACCTCCTCATTTCAACACACCTGTACACCCTCAAACACACACTACTTACACACACTTAGTTAGTTGTTTCTCTCTCTACTTTCTCTCTCTAGATTAGTTTAATTAGCTAATTTAGGGAGAGTTAAGTATGAGATTAGCTATGTAATAGTAATTAGTAGGAGCTAGCATTGTAATGCTTGGGATATTATTCAGAAGAAATACAAGTTGTTATTCTGCTCCCAATTATTACAGGTAATATCTATCCTTTCTATTATTAATTCGTCATAATGTTCTTGTTTGATGTTTGTGATTTATTAATATTAGAAATACTTATTGCCATGCTTTGTAAGTAGTTGCTTGTATGTTTGCCTTGATTTAGATAGTTGTAATTAGGGATGATGTTAAATTAATCTTCTAAACTATATAGTTGGGAATTGTTGTGCTGTGTATTTAGCTAAAATCATCATGCACTAGACTTAATTTATGGATTACCCTTTCCAGTTTTTCACGTGGCTACCACTTTAGTATTAGAATCTTTAAGTCTAAATTATGGTAGGTAGTATTCTGTGTTATGGTATGAAACAACGGAAATACCATAAATCGATTAAGTACATGGTATAGCGATGGAAACACCCTTGAGTGTAGTACAGTCGTGGAAGCCATGGAAAGGTCGTAGGTATAGTACGTCGAGAATTACCTAGGGGTCAGCCCTAAACATGGTCTCAACACGAAAGCTATGAATATACTAGTAAACGTTACATTCATCGTAAGTAGGTTTAAGGATGAATAACTGATTGCAAAGAAGGGTCTAGCCCATGACAGAAGTAGTTGCTTTTAAACGTTTGAAATGGAGTTTAGAAATATAAGCGAAGATTCTACAGTAGTCTAAGATGCTTAAACCACTTAACTCTACATAACTAATAGTTTAGCATACATAGTAAACAATTAACACATCCCTAATAAAATCAAGTAGACTTAGGTGTTAAGAAAGGTAAGATATTATAAATAGTCTGTTACCTTATTCATGCACTCAGGATATCTATCCGAGATGGGTCACTAGTCCTCATCAAACAGTGTTAGGGGTCGAACAACCTGGTCTGATCAGACTCATGATAGCCTAGTACTCAGTGGCATACCAATTTAGAAACCGGACTAAATTTGTAGGGTGCTAGTGTTTACACTGATAGTTTATCTGACTTTTATCTGGGAATGTCCCTGATTATCTTTATAATGAATATCATCCCAGCAATACACTATCCCAAATCATGGTGAACCACGTCTTCCTTATCCTTAAGTGTTACATAATGCTAGCTCCCCTTTATCTTTATTCTTTAATAGTTTAATTAGATAAAAACCAAAACAACCATCTATCCAACTATTATAAAAACCCCCAGCTAAATTACAAAAGATAACGAACCTTCCTAAATTCCTATGCCCGTTGTAGTTTGAAGAACGACCCTAGGTCATACTTACAACTATACTTTCCTTAGCCGTAGTAAACTTAGGTACCCAGCAAATAAAAAATAATAAAACTACCATTGGTGCGCTTCATTCGGTCATCCGAAAAATTCACACCGACAACGACACCGCCGCGACCGACCGTTTGGGGCGCATCATGAAGCTACCTCCTCGGGCGAAGCTACCCTCTTGGGTGAAAGGGGCTTTCTTGGGTGAAAGAGACTTCTTGGGTGAAGCTAAAACTACAAAAGGAAAACTGTTAGACTTGTCAAAGGAGAAGGGGAGGTCACCCTTTGACCAACCTTCGGCGTGAGAATCAGTAACGGATATGAGAGAAAATTCTAGTTAGAGTAAATATGTCGGAGGGTAATGACTTTGGCATACCGTGGTAGTTGAAGCTATTTATACTAGTGTTAATTTGTAGTCTTGTGAGTTTCTTCTTTGGAGTAAGATAAATGAAGCCGTCATACTGAACTCCTTCATGCCATTCCTTTCTTTCTTCTTTTAGTCATCACATTATCTAATATACCTATGTTGACACGTCGTTGTTTGCCTTGATCCTTTGCAGGATCCCTTACCTTTAGCTTATGTCATCTTCTTATCAATGCTCCTTCTACCACGCTGACCTAATGTAAGACTTTGTCTTTATAGCCTACCTTGAGTCATCAGCTGATATCTACTGATCATAGCCATTTGATAACGTCATTTTGTTGTTTGTCTTTCAACCAAAGGCCTCTTTCAATCAAATGTGTCTTTCACCCAAATGTGTCTTTCACCCGGTCTTAGGTTTGAACATATTTATTTAGTATTGGGCGTATTTCCTTATCAACCCCCAATTTATAAGGGTGTAAATTCTCGTTGCACTGTTATAGATTTACAATTAATATATATATATATATATATAATATTTTGATTAAAAAATTATGATGTTTGGTTGTGATTCCCATTTTGGTATTCGAAGCTTAGTTAAATGAAATCTTAATTTGTATGCCTTTTGAAACATAAAATTTTGAAAGTGATAGAAACTCTTTATTTTTTATTATAACATATATATATATATATACATATTTAACGTGCTACGTGTCAAATTCTGATTGTTGCAACTTTAGTGAAAAGTTGATGGGACTAATAAACTTGAACTTCCTTTACAATGCTTATCAATACGTGGGTATATATATGAGTTACCCCTCACTTGTTACTTTTTATTATTTTTACAAGAAAACATGGTATGTCCCACACCCTTTGATCAACATTACCCTTTGATCAAATCTGAGCAATATGATATGTTCTACTCCCTTTGATGATGCTAGCTACCCCATTGTGACTCGCGTAAAACTTTATGCTTTCGATTCTTGCAAATTTCTTTATTTTTATTTGATTGGTATTAAGGGGCGGTTTAAATGTATTTTTTAGAAAATGCTCCATCCGCTTTAGGTGTTCGAGTTTTGGTGTTGAAGGTTGTTGTTTGGACAAAGAGATTTGTTAGTTGCCTTTTAGTTTTTGGTTTATATCTCCTGGTTACCTACTTTCGGCTTTTGCAAAGAAGAAGTAGGTATGTCCTTTTCTTTTGACCAACTACTTTTTAATTTGTCAAAACATTAGGACTTACAAAATATGGGGAAGGCAATTTGTATGTAACTTGCAATTGTCGTCTTATTTGATGTGTGTGTACTTTTTCCTTTTAGTACAAGATGAAAAGTAGTACTACATTACCATTACTAGTGTAAGCTAGTGTAGTCTATATATTAAAACATGTGTCATTCCTTATTCTCGAATACTGTGCATACACTTCAAATATTAAATCATGTGAATTGTCACAGTGTACTTGTCACCCTTTTTTTTAATTGTTTATTTTAATTTTATTTTGAAATTGTTACTAATAATAAATACTACTAAACAAACACTTACACTTTTAAGGTTTTCAAGTTGTTTAATATAATCCTTGACTTTAAAGTTGAAATTTTGGTGTTTTAAAAATTATTTTATTAAAAGTCTCAAAACCTATAATGTCGAAAGACCATTCTTATGTTTCCTATGTAAAACATTTTTAGTATAAGAAGGTTTAACAATGGTAGTTTGTTGTTTCTTTTTTTTCTGTTTTTTGGTAGGAGTTGTTGCATAAATCTGTGGTTTGACTTAGTGAAACTCTTTTAGGACTTCGTTAGAGATGGGAAGAGACAATATAAGTAAAAGCTACTCCAAAATGAGCCAAGATGAAGTAAATAAACTCTTTGTAGATGATATCGAAATCCTGATTCTGCCATGCCTCTTATCCCGGACCTATCAATATCAATTGAGAATCCTCCAGTCGGAATGATAGGCGTTTATGCTCGATAATTTACTTTTGCCAACATATACTTCCCCATTTCTCGGTTTCTATTATCGATTGTTCAATATCATAACTTCCATATTTCGCAATTACTACCTTTACTAGCCGTTAAGATTTCCTGTTTCGAGGTGCATTGTAGGGCTTTAGGTTATGAACCGACAGTTATTGCGTTATGTAATTTTTATAAGTTGGGTCGGTCCGGTACATGGGTGATTATAGAAAAAAGAGAGCATCCTAGTCCTTATTGTATTACTTGGTATCCTACAAAGTTGAGTACTCGGAAGAATGACTTTTTATGGGTGAAAGCTAATGTGGTTCCCATTGAGATGATTTGGAAACCGAAAGGCGTTTCATTGTTAGATCATATACCTTTGGATCAGGAAGTTGGAATGAGGTTACTTGCTTTATTACAAGATAATTTGATACTTGTTTGTACACTCTCAGAACACGCGTTAATTATGGCAGGAATCAGTAGGAAGTGGGATCAAATGGGTCATCTTCCTATTTATAAGGATGTGAATCAAGGTGTGATTTGAGATCTATGAGCATGTTCACTTTGAATAATTGTTTGTCTATCTTCTTTAATGTATTTAATTTGTTTTTTTTTTTACGCAACGATGAGCTTGTTACGGTTTGTAAAACTCCCATATTTGAAAGATGTACCTAAAGGTTCACGTGGTTAGGAAGAGGACGAGCAAGAGCATCTTGTTCGACTATAGAATGTTGTTGTGCAACCGTCGGATACTTTATTAAGTTTAGTGAAGCATGCTCCTTTGCCGAAAGTTCCCAAGCCTAGAAAACGTATTTCGTCTTCATAGGATAATGAGGAATATGTACCTCCAGAAAAAGTGAAGACCACAAGGAGAAAATCTGTTGATATAACCCAAAAAGGAAACGAGGTCCTAATTCTATTTTGGTGGTTGAAGAGCCGTCTGACAGATCTGAGTTGGAGCCAGAAGATAGTATAATGCCTTCATTTGAGGAGCCTCTGGTTGAAACCATTAATGGTGTTGTTAGTGAAAAGCAACCTAACAATCTTGAGGTCGAAGAAAATGAAGGTACAAAGGAAAACGGTGATAGAAATAATTTGTTCGAGGAGTATGTCGTGAGCGAGGGCCTAAATAAGGGTTTAGGGAATAAGAGTATTCAAGAGGATGAGATTTACGAGGGAAATTGTTGCAGAGGAAGATGACGAAAGTGGTTTGAGTCAAGAGGTTCCTAAGAGAGACATCATCGAGGATGGAAATGATGGGAATGAATTAAATCCAGAGTTTGATGAGCAGGTGTTTCATCTTAAATGGAACATCAGAAACGATGACAGAGTGGAGGATAAAGTTATCTGTCGTGAGTTTATCAGAGGACTTCCTACTCCTGCTGAGCAAGTTAATCTGCGCGGACTGTCCAGTCAGGAATCGATTGACGAGTGGTGTCGTCTTTCTGCCCAAGTAGGGATCATTAGTGGTGAATGTATTAGAAGATGGGAGATTTGGATATCGGCTTTAAGTAGAGAAAGGATGAAGGTTTATCATCTTTAAGAAGAGGTTAGCACACCTGATGGTGTCATCTCAAATCTTGAGAGAAAGGTTATAAAATATTAGAAAAGGATTACTAAACTTAAAAAGAAGTATGAGTCGAAAAAAGAATTGAAATCTGCTCTCAAGTAATAGAAGCGAGTTGTGAAGGAGCTTAAAAAGGTTGAGGTAACCTATGAAGTGCAAGTTAATGACATAAAGGCACAATTGACACACGCTTTATACCACATGGTGATAAAAGATGAGGGAATTAGTGAGTTATTGCTTTGTGTGAAGGGGTTGAAGGAAAAGGTAAGAGAGATCAAGAAAGAATGTGAACAGGAGAAGCAAAAGTTCAAAGATGATATTAAGCATAGGGAAGAGCGGATTGGATCATGAGAATGATCAACTGAGAGAAGAACGTAGGTGGTTCGCGAAGAATGTTGTTAATCATGCCTTTGAGAAGTTGCGCTAGAGCGCAGAGTATCTTACATGTCTTGGTCGCGTTCAAGCACGTAATTTTGGTGTTGGCGAGCATGTGGGTTTAGTGATGGGTTATGATAATGCTAAGGATAATGTTGACATTACTCAGTCTTTATACTATGATACCACGGATGGCGCCAAATGTTGCTCTTATGGATATAGAGCAGTGTTGATTGTGTTTATGGTATGAGTGGTATTTAGGGTGAAGCTTAGTTACTTGTGAAGCTACCTCTTGGGGTGAAGCTACCCTTTTGGGTGAAAGAGCCTTCTTGGGTGAAGCTAAAACTACAAAAAAGAAAATCGTTAGACTCGTCAAAGGAGAAGGGGAGGTCCCCCTTTGACTAACCTCCGGCGTGAGAATTAGTAACGAATATGAGAGCAAATTCTAGTGTGAGTAAATATGCGGAGGGTAATGAATGTGGCATACCGTGGTAGTTGAAGCTATTTATACTAGTGTTAATTTGTAGTCTTGTGAGTTTCTTCTTTGGAGTAAGATAAATGAAGTCGTCATATTGAACTCCTTCATACCATTCATGTCTTTCTTCTTTTAGTCATCACATTTTCTGATATACCTATATTGACACATTGCTGTTTGCCCTGATCCTTTGCAGGATCTCTTACCATTAGCTTAGGTAATCTTTGTATCAATGCTCCTTTTGCCACACTAACCTAATGTAAGACTTTATCTTATAGCCTACCTTGAGTCATCAGGTGATGTCTATTGATCATAACCATTTGCTAACGTCATTTTGTTGTTTGTCTTTCGACTAGAGGTCTCTTTCAATCAAATGTGTCTTTCACCCAACTGTGTCTTATACCCGGTCTTGGGTTGGAACATATTTATTTAGTATTGGGCGTGCTACCTCATCAACTGTGATTGATTCCTAGCCATTGCATTGAAAGATAATTTAACATGCTACCATGTTTAATAAAATATGAGTAATATAGAACCTAATTCTTGGATTATACATATTCCCTGTATTGACAATTAGGATGATTATTTCATCATTCATTTTAATTTCTTGATTTAAATCTTTTCTTATAAAGAGGTGAAATTTTCCTCTTAAAAAAGTACCAGTTAATTCACGAGCAAATACTAAAATCCAAGCAACAAATGTGACCTTTGAAACAGATTTCTAACCAAACACTTTGATGTTTGGTTTTTAAAAGCTAATTGTGTTATTGTGAATGTCAGAGGTGACAAAATAGGCAGTGCGGGGGGGTTTGGTAATACATCAAATGCACTACAATATAGTTTGGCTCTGACTGGTCGACCTAAAACACTTTTTGTCCATTTTTTTTATAGATTGTTAGCGTGTTAGACATAGCTACGAAATAATTTACCTTATATGTAAATCTATTACAGAAGTTGTGTGACCCATTTCGTTTTTAGCTTAGTTCTCAATGTCTGTTAGGCATAAAACATAAACTAACTAACTAAACACATTTATAAGTAAATGAGTTAAAGCTACAACCTCTAGTGAAACTTATAAATGGGTAGATATTGCACCTTAAAGTCTATCTTGGACTGATATGAACATGTTGTTATTCGACCGATTAACTTCCTTAGAGACTTTTCGTGCAGCACAAAACTAGCACAACTATTTCAACTGAAACAACATTAACTTCCAAGATACCTATAGATTAGAGGTGGCAAAATGGGTGAGTCGGAACTAGGTAACGGGTCCGGTTGGATTGACCTGAAACTAGAATTGTGTCCTTTTGATAGACTTAGTTTTAGACAAGGACATTAAGCATGCTAACAAAACTATATTATTGATATAACTATGTTTTATAAACGAGGTGATTTAGGATATGGTAGATTCCAAAAGCTCTTAGGATTTTGACCCGTTTAACTTGCTCTGCTTATCTAAGCTAAAAAATAATCCAAATCAACCCATTCATAATTAAGGGGTATTGCCAGTTTGCCATATATTCTAGCTGTTAATGATGCCAATAATATCTAAACCGTAACTCGACTCCAAATGGGCGATTGGTGTTTGAAGAATTCTTGGAAGAAAATGTCGCCAAAAATAGCCTTAATACTAGGGTTGTTTGACCATCTCCCAAGTCAAAAAATTCCGGTGAATTTGGTTTGTAGCCAAGAAACATAACTTACAAATCATATGGGAAAAACCAACATGTTTACCTAAATTAATGTTGCGAACAACAAATTTGAAGAAACCAGAACCAGATGAGAAAAACGGGTTGGATTTCAGCAGTTGTTCAACCTCAATGTCAGTAGATGTATACACGATTCCTGCTTTGTAAATGGTCTCTGCAACAAGTCTAGTTAAGCCGTAGATTGCAAAAATCTTGTAACAAGCTAACACAATATAAATGATTATATTTTGACTAATATATACCACAGGGTTGTTTGTGTCATCTAACACTTTCACACTTGCATTAAAAAAAGTAGTAAATAAAAAAATAAAATAAAAAAATAATAAGTTACAAAGAAAATTATTTACTTTTTACACTTATGAGTGATTAGTATGATCACTCTTACTATTGTCATTCTTTTTTCTTTATTGTAGTAACACTTTTGAGCAATATATTAACAGTAACTTAATAAAGTTTTATACAATAAATAAAAATGAAAACTAACTACACATAAACCTGCTTCTACACAACTCAACAACAACATTATCAGGTTTTACAACTTGTACAACTCTTTCAACATGAACAGCTGATTTTTTAGACACGTGATTTGTACCAACTAACCAAATAACTTTAGGCTCAATAAAGTTAGCTCGCCATGTACAAACTGTACCAAAATGACTCTTTTGAATAATAACCAAAGTACATTCATCTGCTAAGTCTAGTAGTTCCAGATGTAACTCATATATCATGGCTCGAGACCCGGTTGAGATTTGGGACTTGAAGTTAAAGTCTGGTGGTGGAGGTTTTATCGATACCTTTGTTATGAAAGTATGGTTGGTGGGTTTGAGTTTATTTTTTGTGAAGATTGGGAATGGGGATGTGAGAATGTCCATTTGGACTTTTGGAATGTTGTTGGTTATAGTGATTTGAGTTCCCTTTTTATCCACGAGCTCAACAAAACCTTTTCATTGAAATGTTGACATGATATTTTTCTAGTAGGTTTTCATCCGAGAATAAGACAGCGTTTGGTTTGTAGTTAATATTCGAAATGGGAATGAGAATGATATAGGTTTAACAACAATAATTAAAAAATAATATTTTTTAAACAACTATTTTATAAGTTTCATTTATGTTATATTATTATTTTAATTGAGAAGGAAGAGAAATATGCATTGAATTTTTTGAAAAAATAAAGAAGTTGTAATTAAACATATGAGAGAGAAGGTAAAAAAGCATGTCAGTAAACGTCATTCTACAACCACCAAAATGGGTGGGAATAAAAAATATTATCAAATTTGTTCAATTCCAAGGTTAAAACTTATGCCATCAAATCAAACACTTGTTATGATTCCCAAACCCAAAACCCTTAGGGCGCGTTTGGTAGAGAGAATTTCTGAAATGAAACGTTAGAAAATAAAATTGGAGGACAAATTTAGTTAATTCCACTATTTGGTAGCATCAAAGAAATTGATATGAGAAATGAGTCAAAAATCAATTCTTTCGTTTTGTAAGGTAATCAGAGAATTGAAAATGGATTTTAATTACGACATCACCATCAAGTATCCCTCTTGGATTATTTTCAACGCACTTTTATCTAACTAAAATTTACAAAAGTTATGATAATTAGACATGACTTAAAACACTTCATATTATGTAATAATGTACATAGAGTATAAAATATAAAGTTATTTACAAAGCAAATGAAATTCTTATTGATAAAAATGTGAGGTTGTTTACAAGGGGATGGATCTAGGGGTGTTTATCGGTTTGGTTTACGGTTTTCTCGGTTTAATCAGCTCAGTTTATTCAGTTTTGAATTTTTGGGAGCAAAACCGAAAATTGGATCGAAAACCAAATTTATATATCTAAACCGAACCAAAAATCGAACTTGAATTCGGTTTGGTTTCGGTTGAAACCGAAAAACCAACAAAATTAAAATATAATCAAAAACACTCTTCAACATAAAAAACTACGAAATATGCACGATTATACGATACAAAACTATATAAATCTAACCATTAATACGTGTTATTTTCTTAACCAAATTCGAGTTCACAAAGCATGAAACTATCAATGTACGTGAACTTCAAAGTCCAAACAAACATTTATTTTTCACAAACACATGATAGCTAAAAGTTTTAAGTTTTCAAAACGCTAAACTCTTGAAGTCTTCAACCGAATTCAAAAAATCACATATATATGTATATATTAAAAATTGAATTTGGTTTCGGTTTTAATCGATCCGAAAACCGTTTATCAAATTTGATTTGGTTTCAAACCGGGTTTTATTCGATTTGGTATTCGAATTAAACAGTTTCAAACCAAATATTGAACACCCCTACATGGATATATATCAGCAAACTACAACTCAATCGGATTCCTTATGAGATAAGAATATTAATACTAAGTGAATTTAAAACTACATTTAAAGAGAAATCAAAAGGCATGACTTCATAACTCTTTTCATGGAGATCCATAGGTCTTTTTCTACCATTGGAGTCTTCAACTGACATCAAAGTGTCCAAAACGCACACCATAACCATATTCTCAAATAGTACAAAGCTGCAAACTACATAATAGACATCACGTGGCAACAAACCACAATGTATAATATGTTGAATGTTCCCATGGAAAGCATCAAAACGTTAATCATTTTCCATTTTCAACGTTAAGCCAACTGCAATCTAGCCATCTACATAGATGCCAAGAATGTATTAGTAATGTGTATGTATTAAGCAAACATCAAAGTATACATGATATGGTAGGTACATAGCTTCTTTTAATTTTGGTCGCATAAGTGTACAAGATGTGTTTAAATTCGTTGTTTACAGATAACACAAATCCGTGACCCCATTGCAACAACAAATAATACATATAAAACCCAAACTCATTCATGAAATAGAGATCATTAAGCATAGTAATAAATGCACCACCACCATTCAATGTACATATTACTTAAGGTATGAAGTATATATTTTCTTGTAAATATGAGAAAACGTAAAGTAGGTCGTTTTAAGCTATTATGTTGTTTATTGATGTATTTTGAAATTTTACTTACATTTTAACAATGTTTTATGTCATTTTTCTAATCCATAATTTTTTAGATAATTCTTTTTGGTCCCGTCAAGAAAAATTTCAAGACCCGCCACTGATTTGTGAGGATAAATGAAATTGCCTCTTAAAGGACAACAACAATATCTTCGTGAAGATGTTGGCAGAAAGTATTGATGAAGCAAACGAGACATTACATTGTAACAAATTACTGCAAAAATCAAAAGATTGACATGGCGAGCTATAAAAATTGGCTCCCATTTAGGATGGAACTTGATAAGAGTACTTGATTATGTCCTATGTATATCCTACCTGCAGCGAGAGTATCGAGACTATTGATCACCTGTTGATGCTATGCAAGGAATCATAAGAGGTATGATAGAGAATCGTCAATTAGTTTAAAGCTTAGTGAATTTTTATAATGTTTCAGAACTATTTGGTCAAAATAGAAGTGTTTGCCGGTCTAAACAAAAGTGCAATGATTTGACAATAGTATGGTTTGGAAAAAATTGGAATAATCGAATTTTTGGATTCAAATTCTTATCTATGTCCTTGGTATTCTAAGACATTCAAGCACGCGGTTTTGAATGGATCAATGAAAAGATGAAAAAAAAAACACGGTTATAAAACCTGTAGCATCATTAATTCTAATTTAACCGGACAAATTTCTTTTATAACAAATTGACGATGTGGTAAATGAGAATACGAACAATGCAAATCGTGTCTTGTTTTTTGCAAGAGTTTTAACAGGCTCTTTTAGAAAAATTTATATAATTGATTGACGAAGATGCGTATTAAATCATTTCTTTTTTTAATAATTCCATATGCAAAAATATGGGCAGATAAACTAGTTAATTTATTACATGACAATTACAATTATTATAAATATAATAAATAAAAGGGCTTATCACGTATATACTCCTTTGACCGAACACAATTAACATTTTAATCCGTTGACTAAGAGTTTAGCGAAACTAATCCATGGTTGATCGACGATCCCTCGATCCCGTCGATCAACTACATATTACACCCTAATTACATTCTTTTTAACCTAAATAATACTAATTAAATCAAAAGTCAACAAGGTCAACACCTCGATCCTTTGAAACATCCAAGATCGATGCTACGTCGATCTGCATGATCGACTGTAAGTCTCTAGATCTTGGTTAGCGATAACGGATTATCTTTTAGGTATTGAGGTGCGGAATCCCTCAATACTTAAGGTTTATTGCTTATATAACTTTGCAATTAATTAACAAGCTTCGTTTTGATATTAACTAGTGTTAAACAATCAAAACCGAGCCTATTCAATAAATGCTTTTATATCTGCACAGATTTCGAGGAGAGAATACTTAAAATATTTGGTGTGTGTATATCTGGCACGGATTTCTAGGTCTCTACTTAATAATGAGCAGCATTAAAATATTTATATCTGGTTCAACTCGCAGGCCATGGGCTTTACGAGTTGACTCAACTCGCAGCCCATGGGCCTGCGAGTCCAGATGATTGCGAGCCCAGATCTCAACTCGCAGGTAAGACCTGCGAGTCCAGATATCAGCGAGCCCAGATCTCAACTCGCAGCTGAGAGCTGCGAGTCCAAATGGTTGCGAGATGAGATCTCAACTCGCAGGTCAAACCTGCGACTTGACTTCTCAATTCGCGAATTTTGACTTTAACTTGAAATCGATACTTGTTCAATAACATTTAACAAATAATAATAACAAGTTAATATCATATATTTACGAGTCTAAACAATTTATACAAGTTTGACAATAAATACACTAGTCCTATTACAAGCTAGATCTGTTGTCACAATAATATGTCCCAACATCGACACATGGTCGATCCAACCCCTAACAACCCATTGCATGCTCGACACGTGTAGATCGACCCGTCCATCAAGATCGATTTTGTCAACTTTTTTTCTTAAAAACTGGCTTATGCACTTCGAATTTAATCAAGTTTCATTTTTTTTCTTTTTTATTCCTCTTCTCCGTTCTGTCTCTTTCCCATTTTAGGGTTCCGATCGATTGAGGCGATCCAAGTTAATGAAAGTGAAAGCAAAGCATTAGGGTTTCGGTTTTGTTTAAGGTAAGGAAGTTTGATTATTTTAATCATTATAAAATGGAAGTTACGGTTTAAATACGGGTATTAGGGTTTTAGTTAGGGTTTAAACTTTTTTTTTTTTTTTGTTTTTTATGTAGCTTTTGAAGATTAAAGAAGTAGAAATGGAAGATTTGGACGTTGATCTCAATGCAAGTCTCCTTTTTTAGTGTAATTATAAATTTTTATTTATTTATTTATTTATTTGTGTTATAAGTTATTTGTTATTTATTTGTAATTGTATAAATTAGATGGTTATTATTTATTTATTTGTGTTATAAGTTATTTGTTATTTATTTGTGAATTATATAAATTAAAACGGTTATTTGTAAATTGTATAAATTAAACGGTTATTATTTATTTATTTGTGTTATAAGTTATTTGTTATTTATTTGTGAATTATATAAATTAATACGGCTATTTGTAAATTGTATAAATTAAACGGCTATTATTTATTGATTTTTGTTATAAGTTATTTGTTATTTATTTGTGAATTATATAAATTAATACGGCTATTTGTAAATTGTATAAATTAAACGGCTATTATTTATTGATTTTTGTTATAAGTTATTTGTTATTTATTTGTGAATTATATAAATTAAAACGGTTATTTGTAAATTGTATAAATTAAACGGCTATTATCTATTGATTTGTGTTATAAGTTATTTGTTATTTATTTGTGAATTATATAAATTAATACGGCTATTTGTAAATTGTATAAATTAAACAGTTATTATTTATTTATTTGTGTTATACGTTATTTGTTATTTATTTGTGAATTATAAAAATTAATACGTCTATTTGTAAATTGTATAAATTAAACGGTTATTATTTATTTATTTATTTGTGTTATAAGTTATTTGTTATTTAATTGTGAATTATATAAATTAATACGTCTATTTGTAAATCGTATAAATTAAACGGCTATTATTTATTGATTTTTGTTATAAGTTATTTGTTATTTATTTGTGAATTATATAAATTAATACGACTATTTGTAAATTGTATATTCAATATTATTTTAAATGTTGGAAAAATTAAATTTTAATTTTAGTATTCAATATTATTTTAAAAAGTACAAAAATTAAATTATATTTATATTAAAATTCATATTTAAGTATTCAATATTGTTTTAGAAAGTAGAAAAATTAAATTTATATTTTAGAAATAAATTAAAATTAAAATTTATGTTAGACATTAAGTGTAAGATTTAACTATTACTTATTTTATTGAAATAAATTAAAATTAGATAGTATACAAGTTCAAAATACATTTATAGTTAGAAGATATTAAATAAGTTAAATATTTTGGAAATATATTAAAATTAGATAAAGTTCATTTGTTATAAATTAAATGTTAGTAATTTTGTTTTGTAAGGAGATATAAAATATTGAATTATGGTATTTAGTTTTGTTAGAAATTTAATTTTTAATTTATTTTTTTATATATTAAGATTTGTATGTAAATATTTAGTGTTTTGTGAAAAATTAACCTTTTTATTTAAAAATAGGGCAATATGGATGTAAGTACCTATATTTTAATTAAAAGTTAACTTTTTAAATGTTTGTAGTTAGTTTTCTTAGAAATATAATTTTACCAATGCTTTTTTATATTTTAAGATTTGTACGTAAATATTTAGTGTTTTGTGAAAAATTAACTTTATAATATATAAATATGGATGTAAGTAACTATATTTTAATTAAAGTTTACCTCATCGCGTTATATATTAAGATATTTTGTTAGATACTAATATAAGTTTATAGGATTTATGTATTAATTAATATTAAGAAGTTGCAAAATTAGATACATATTTTAGACAGAATATTAAAATATCTATTAAAATGAATTAAGTTTTTGAATTAGACATTAAGTTTAGGATTTAAGTATTCGTTTTAAGAAGTCGAAAAATTAAATTTATGTTTTAGAAATTTAAATATCTATTTTTAAGAAGTTGATATATTTAGTTTACTTATTTATTGAAATAAGTTAAAATTAGATTATTTGTAAAGATTAAGATTATTATATGTTAGAAATTAATCTTTTGATAAATGAAGTAGTATTTATATGTAGAATTGTGTTATAAATTAAATTGGTGATGGAAACGAGTTACTTTTGAAATAAATGATGTTTGTTATGCTTATTTGCGAATTTTGTAGTCACTTACGTGTAACATGATGTATATCATGTTCTGTTGACTAATATTAACTAACAAGTTTTGTGAAATTTAATTGTTATTTAGACGTTATACTACGATGCACACTTGATTATTAGATCTAATGTTGGAGTCGCGATCAAAATTCGCAAGAGCTTATCTAGGTATCCTAATAGACTTCAAATGTTTCAAAGGTCGTGTTTTGGATCATGGCTTGATCTTGAATGCGATAACCGAGACCCGTGTTTGGTACATTTGATACTTCAAACTCAGTACATGCCAGACCATGATGTCGATCATTTGTTATTTTCTGTTGGTGGACAAGAACTTAAATTCTCACGTCGGGAGTTTTGTCTAATCACGGGACTTCGATTCGGTCCTCAAAACTGGTTAGAGAGTAGATTTTCCAATCCATTTAGGGATAGAGTTTTCGGTCATAAAGCTGGTAAGCCAATTAAGGGTAGAGATATAAAATATGTGTTTGAGAATGAGGTTGACAAGTTAGGTGACGTTGATCACGTACGAGTTTGTTTATTGTTACTTCTACACTTTGGGTTTCTTGGCTGCGAGGCAAAGATAAGCATAGACGACCGTGTATTAGTGCTTGTAGAGGACTTGGCAGCGTGGAACCAATTTCCATGGGGTTCCTACTCGTGGGATGCCACTATTCGTACGCTCCGTAATGCGGTCGGAAAACGGCAGGCATTACATTTTACTAATGTCACCGAGGGGTTACCCACTTATTCATTAAGTGGATTCGTATGGGCTTTTAAGGTAACATCTTGACAATCATTTGATACTAATTATTTACTAACTTATGCATAAATTTTGTACATACTAAAATTTTCATAGATATGGATATATGAGGTTTTCCCATACGGACGACTTACTGGCTATTGTCTAAAGAGAGAGGGTGTAATCCCTAGAGGCATTGCTTGGAGGAGGACACATATTGGATGCCCATGGGAGGTTACACGCAGATTTGTTACCAATGCTTTGCAGGTTTGATTTCTATTAATTTGTTTTATTTAGTATTTATATTTAATTTAACTTGTTATTAACACAATAACTTTATGTTTTCAGCCTGGATTTTTACCAATTCGGGAGTTGATACCCACACTGGAAGAGGAAGCCACATACTGGTGGATAGAGAGTCAGCCTTCTTTGAATGGGGTGGATACACAAACTCGCGTTAAGAGGCCACGAGGCGCACCTGAACATGCAGAAATTCCTGACCTCACACGTGACTTCCTTCAATCAGATGACTTCCTTCAATCAAATGACTATATCCCAAGGAATCAAGAATCTTACTCCCCCAAGGGAGGCTTCCAGCAATCTCAACCTTTTCCAGGGTTCCGACAACCTTACACACCCACAGGAGGCTTCCAGCAATCACAAACAGACTTTGGGCAGTCCTATCACGGCATGCCATGTCCGGCTTTTGGCATTCTTGATCCTAGGGTATCAACTCTTGAGAGTCAATACACGGATTTTCGTCAGTCCTTCGATGTAAGCATTTTAATTTTACAGGCTTTAATATGTTAAAAGGTTGCTACTTAATAAGTTTTTGTTATATAACAACAGGAATTTTACCGAAACACCGATACTAGGGGAGCGACTTATGAAAGTCAGTACACGACTTTATGTCAGCGATTCGATGTAAGATTTGAATTTTACACATTTAATATGTTAAAAATTGACTTCCACATGCGAGTTTTTGTTATATATTTACAGGAATATCACCAAACCAACGAAGAATATCACCACAACAACGACCTTAGGGTCGCGAGTCTTGAAAAACAACTCATGGATATGCGGTTGGAATTAAATGTAAGCTTTTCAATGATACTTATTTAATGTATTAAATGTAAGTTTTTGTTATAAAAATGTAGATTTATTATGCAAATAATACTTTACAGCAGGGCCGTGGTGGTACACATTATCAACACGACGACACAAATGAGGTGAAGACTGAATTTGCGAGTCCGTCTATGTGGGTAAATGATGATAACTTACAAGATCATCAAAATCAACAGGTATATTAACTATATTTTGTACATTGCTTTTAAATGGTAAATCACTATTGATTATACATTGTTAATTTCTCAGACGCCTCCCTTAGCACTACGACGCAGTCCTAGAATAACGAATAAAGGCCCCCAACTTTCTACTCCTTATACCGGCTTCCATTCTTCTATTATTGAATCAAGAGCGTCACATGCTAGACAAGGTCTTAATAATGAAGTTGTCGAAGAAAAAGATGACCTACCAAAGGAATTTTGGGCATCAACATCGGAACATTTTTATTTAGTTGAGAAGACTCAACAATGCTATCTTGCCCTAGAGCCACCTGGTTTACCATACAATAAGGAATTTTGGGGGTTACTTCTCGGGCTAACTGGCAATTACTGGCTTGAGAACTTTGTAAGTATTGAACGTCGTACATATGTAAAACTTATATTATTATTTTGATACTAATTCTAACCTTGTCTTTATTTGTTTTTTTGGTAATTGAATCAGCATATAGACGCATGGATTCAGCATTTGATACTGAGTTCGACCTCCAGAGACCCACGTTGTGCTGTCATGCCTACATTTTTTATGAGTATATTTGGCCCTGCTCCTAGAGTTATAGCATTTGCTAACGGCACATTATCAATGTACCCCCATTGGTCGGAAGTAGATCGTGTAAGTATATGTTAAGTATTTAAATATATATATATATATGTCAAGTATTGGTAAGTATGGAAATTTATACTAACTGGATAATTGTTATTATATTATAGGTTCTCATCCCGCTAAATGATGATAATAAGCACTGGATGCTTGGGGAGCTAGACTTGAATACATGGGAACTGCAATTCTATGACAGCATGTCTGGTGGTCACTGGTCGTATTTTGAAAAAGTCAAACGCAATATTGAAAAATATCTAATGACTTATTTAGATAGAATAGATTACTGGAAATGTACGCATAAGAAGAAGCCGAAAAAGAAGATAACATTGGAAATTAGTCAAGCTTGCTATGTTCCACAACAGCGAAATGGATGGGATTGTGGAGTGCTTGTTTGTAGATTTATTGAACAACGCATGGAGAATTTAGATCTTAAGATCGAAGGGGATATTAATGAATGGGGGGTAGAATATAGGAAAAGAATGGCACATTCATTGTATAAGTACCGATGCGAAATAGGTGAATTTACGGGTGATATTGGAATTTAACTTATAATTTAGTTTATTTATTTATTATGTTTATTTATTGATAATGTTAACAATATTATGCAAAATCAATGTTAACAATATTATGAAAAATTATAGGAATTAACGTAAAATGATAAAACACCGTTCAAAATTTAAAAGAACATATATAATTGTCAAAATTTAACACGATACAAATACAACATCAAATGATACATCTAACAATATAAATATCTAGAAATCGCTCAAATTAACATCCTCATATGCTTCTTCATTGGACTCGTTCAAATCAAATTGGTGAGGTACATGCTGAGGTTTTTTAGATTGTTTTATCCCAAAAAATTTCCGAGTGTTAGATCGCCATGTCGACTCGCTTGGTACCGGTGCGGTGCAGTTATTTCTCATATGACCAAGTTTATGACATCTGCTACATTGAACAACCCTTTTTTCCTCTCCACGGGATAAAATACGTTTTATTTCTCGTGGTCTACCTGCTTGTCGTTTATTCATGAACGGTGGTCTCACAATCATCATATCACTTGGATATTCCCATTCGGATTGATCCGGTAATGGATTAATGTTGTCTTGATATGTTTGTTGGTAGACATTTTTAGAATACCAATTTGAAAAAAATTGATTACAATCATCAAGCCTCAAGAACCTCGCCACTGAAATTACATGACCACAAGGTATTGCAGAAAGTTGCCACTTTCTGCAACTACATGTACCATTACCAAAATTAACAAGACCTTTTTTACCTCCGTCATCAACCTCGTATTGTGATTGACTAATGCCGTGTGTTATCCACGTAGAACTCTGTAACTTTCTTTTTGCAAATTTTGCTTCGGCCCAAGGTGTAAATTCATTTTCAAGTTTCGCTACAAAAACATCACAATAACAATCTTAACAAGATGATCATATTATTATTAACCAAAATTAAACAATATTTAAAGTTTACCTCCAACTTCACGACGCACAAAGTACCACTTTTGCACAGAATTTCGAAAAAATTCAATTAACATAATGATCGGAAGTTGACGTGCATAGGAGGATAACGCGTTAACGGACTCCTCACTATTCGAAGTCATGATATTGTAACGTTCTCCAGGGAAATGTGCTCTTAACCACTTATGTAAACTAGCTTGCATCAAGATAGTTCTAACTGTTGGTACTGCTGCTTCAAAGCGCGCCTTCCATTCTTTAAAGTCGGACACCCTGTACGCTTTGCAAGTCTTCCAGTATAATGCTTGGAATATATGTTTCCCTTTTTTGTTTAAGCCTAAATTTACAAGCAAGTGACGACAGCATACACCTTGATAAGCATTCGGGAAAACTTGCCTAATTGCCAGATCGATTGACGGTGCCCGGTCAGATATGAAGGCCAAACCCGGTCTTTCACCAATGCAATTCTTAAGCTTTGATAAAAACCATATCCAACACTCAGAACCTTCAGTTTTACCCACTCCGTAAGCGACAGGTAAAATTTGATTATTCGCATCCATTCCAACTGCTAAAAACATTGTTCCTAAGTAGTGTCCTTTTAAATGCGCACCATCTATAATGAGTATTGGTCGTAATTAATTACTCCAACTTCGAATCTGCATTCACATTTATGAGCTATATTAAATATGAAAAAACAAGTTTTATATAGCAACGATAAAGTTTTACTTACCGCGGCACCAATAGCAACGAAAAGACACTCGAACCTCTGTTGGTCATCAGTCTTAATGTGCGTGACTGTACCAGGATTAGCCTTCTTCAAATTGTGACAGTAGAGTGGTAGGTTGTAAAATGATTCGTCGTCAGTCCCTCTTAACAATTCTATGGCACGACACTTCCCCCTCCAAGCTTGAGAATAAGAAACGTCTATTTTAAATATTTGATTTAAATCTCTCATGATATCTTTCCCACGATATACCCGACTACTATCTTTCAATTGATCACGAAGTATGTTCCCCAATACATGTTTGTTTGCATTACGGTGATTTGCATTAGTTTGTGTTTTTGAGCATGTGTGGTAGTCTTTTAATGTTTTTACTTGAAAAATTGAATTACTATTTTTTAGCTTTGTGGCTCTTAAGAACCATTGACAACCTTTATTGACACATTTAGCTTCGAATCTTGTGGTTGATGATTGAGCTACTCTGAATGCATAACCTTCTTCGAGACATTTAATACCTAAATTTGGTTTTAGCTCATGTTTGTTATTAAAGAACTGACCTTCAGTAACTTTTGAAGATGACATATACCTATTAGTATTTATTGGTCTTTCTTCGAATTGTGGACATTCCATGGGCTCGGGCATTGACCAAAAGTAGTTGGGTTGCATTTTAGTTGGCACTCGTACTTTATCATCATCATCATCATCATCATCATCATCATCATCATCATTATCATCATCGTCGTCGTCGTCATCATCATTTACATCATAATCATCGTCATCGTCATCGTCATCGTCATCATCATCATTATTATGTTTTTTCACACTTTCGTCCCCATCACTATTAAAAGACTCATCAATACCCAAAGACTTTGCCGTCTCTTTATCTGTTAATGGATTATAATTTAAATCGACATAAACCCGGTGCTCTTTTTTACCAACAAATTGACTTTTTGTATTTTGAGCATATTTATTTTCAACAGAAAAAGAATGGCGACGAAAGACATCTTGACTGTCACTAATATTGTGAGAGAGATTTTGATACGAAGAAAAATGATCGTGTTGATTTTCATGGAAATCGTTATAAGAAGAAAGATGATCTTGTGAGTAAGCATACGAATTTTCAGTTTGGTACGAGTCACTTACTTGGGTATGATACATATTAGGAACAAAACTAGAAGAACCGACCTCATTTGGTTGATTGCTTCCTCCACCAACAGCGATCTGTTGAACTACATATAACGTAAGATCACCGTACGGGTTATTACGGACGACTTCGATTAGAAAACCTACATCTTCATCGTCAAAAATATCAACGGGGTGTGTGTACGTTGACATTTTATAACCCAATCTGAACTCCTGTTGCATATCTAAACGAGCCTTTTTAGCTATGAAGTTTTTCAACTTAGAATACCTTGTATTTATAGGCAGACTTATGGCACGTCTAGGTAAACCGAAAGGCAAATACTCATACGTGCCATTTACTAATTCCCAAGAACCCCCCCAACAAAGAAGAATGTTAACACTGCTAACTTGTGAGCTCATTTTTATTTCAAGATATGAATAAACTGATAAAATAATTGAGGAATGGAAGCAAAATATACAACACCGTTCACTTATAAATAGAGTGAACATACAACTGCATGTATTACTTTTCTTCTTTCGAATCACATCCACAAAATAAGAAGCCAATGAAATAAGTCGATCATGAGTGATATAACTCGAATCCAATGTAAATAATTTAATATTTTTTGAGCCAATGATCGATCCAGTCGATCGATTGAAATAGAATCCAATGTAAATAATACGATTTGTATGAAATAGAATCCAATGTAAATAATTTAATATTTTTTGAGCCAACTGATTGGTTAAAATTTTCTTTTTAAAATGTATTTATATTTTTAAAAAATATTAAATATTGCAACTTCCTTTTTTTTTTTCTAAAAAAAATCGAATCGGGCAACTTTCTTATTAAATGATCGACCCAGTCGATCTATTGAAATAGAATCCAATATAAATAAACCGATTTGTATGAAATAGAATTTAATGTAAATACTTTAATATTTTTTTAGCTAACTTATTGATTAAATATTCTTTTTAATTTGTATTTATATTTTTAAATTAGTTAACTTATTGATTATATTTTTTTAAATATTCTTTTTTAGCTAACTTATTTATACTTTAATAGAATCTAAGAACCTTTTTTTTTTTTTCAATTGGATCGACCCATTCGATCTATGTTTAATTTTTTTTAAAGTCGATCATCATGATCGACAAATCGTCGATCTTGTTCCAAAATTCTTTTTTTTTTTTCAGTTTGGATCGACCCATTCGATCTAGGTTAATTTTTTTAAAGTCGATCAACATGATCGACAAACCTTCGATCTAATTTGTTTTCTTTTGTCTTCTTTCTAGATCGACCCAAAGTTTCATTTGTTTATTACTTAGGATTAATTTGATTATTTAATCTAATTAACGGTTAGAAACTTCATGATCGACGGGATCGAGGGTGTGTCGATCAAACAAGGATTAGTTTTGCTAAACTCTCAGTCAACGGATTAGAATGTTAATTGTGTTCGGTCAAAGGAGTATATATGTGATAAACCCTAAATAAAATAAATAAATGATCGTTAAATTGGATCAAAAGAATATTCGGTCAATTAAAACTTATATCTATAATCAAATCTTCATAGCACGTGATACATTACATAGATACATAATCCACCTTAAGACATCATCCGTACATCACCCAACGCGTAAAATCAACGGCCCTAAATAATCTCAAATGTCGTTGTACGCTAGCATCATACATGCCACTTTCCGATTAACAAATTAGGGTTCTTGATCTCATCCCTTTAAACCCTAAATCTCTAAATTCGTAATAATCACCTCTCCTTTGATTCCCAAAACTGAGGGTTCTCAACAAGAACATCCCCAATTGCATACTTTCTCTATAATTTAGACCTATTATTTATATTATCGTGTAATGATCACACGCTTACATTAATAAATCATGGATTTCGATGGCGGAAAACGAGTTTTTAATCGATTAGGTCCAGCTCAACAGCAAAACGATAATCGAAATCAAAAAGTATGTTATCATTGGAGAGCTGGAAATTGTAATCGATTTCCGTGCCCTTTTTTACACCGGGAATTATCGGCGCCGGTTAATGGAACGGCGTCGTCTAAGCGGCCGTACGGTGGTGGTTTTGCGATGGATGATCAACGATCAACGGGGGCACGGCGTGGCGGTGGTAATACGTGGGGACGTGGTGGTGGTAGAGGAGGGAATGGTATAAATAATGAATTTAGTAAAATGAATAATAATACTATTAATAAGAAAGAGAAGATATGTAATTTTTGGGTGAAAGGAAATTGTAGTTTTGGAGATAAATGCAGGTATATACATTCATGGTCTACTGGAAGTTTTGGTATGTTGACTCATCTTGAAGGTCATCAGAAGGTATATACACATATATATGTGATTGTATATAGGTATAGTTATATTATATATATATAGTGGGGATTAAGAGGGAATAAAAAAATAGGGAAGTAGGGAAGTTAATCTCGGCCTTCCAGAACGTTAACATTCATTTATGATGAAATCAAGGGGGTTAAGATTCGCTTCCATCTTTTTCCAAGATTTAAAGCTTCCCTCTAGATCCTTCCCCTATATATATATATATATATTTGGTATTAATTTTGAAATCTTTTGTTGCTTTTGATTTTAATAATAATGGTCGTGTTTTTGTTGGTTAATCTGACAGATTGTGAGTGGTATAGCGTTACCGGCTGGGTCAGATAAGTTGTATACAGGGAGCAAAGATGAGACTGTGAGGGTTTGGGATTGTCAGTCTGGACAGGTTGTTATATGTATACCTGATTATGTAGATTTGATAGGGTTTATTGCACCAAAAAGTTACGTGCTTTTACCTTCTTGTCGATTATATCCTTGTATGAGACACTCAACCATTGCATGCAACAACTTTAAAGGGAAAATATGTTGTATTGTGGTGCAGTCGTTTTAAATACAGTTGCATCAAAATGTGAGTACGTAGTATGTTACATTTTGGTTCAAGTTACGTTTTATGTTAACTTTACAACCTTCTAAAACTATATAGAAAAGGGGCAGAATAGTTGAATTTCTACATCGTATAGTTTTATTTGATTAAATATGATTGACGAGATAAAGGTTGTGGAATTCAATCATATATTGTGGTTTTTTGGTTTTGTTGTAGTGTGCAGGTGTTATTAACGTTGGTGGTGAAGTAGGCTGTATGCTTAGTGAAGGTCCATGGATGTTTGTTGGCTTACCACATCTTGTCAAGGTAATTTTGAAGACAACTCTTAAGTAACTCGTTTTCTCAGGTTTATGCCTTAACTTGATGTTCTAATTGTTTTACTACAACATTATAGGCATGGAATGTGCAAACGAATGCTGAGCTGAGTCTTAGTGGACCTGTTGGGCAAGTATATTCTTTGGTTGCAGGCAGCGATTTACTCTTTGCGGGTATACAGGTACTTTATTCGGAAAATGAGTCTGATTCTTATTATCTTTAGCTTACTTAGTGATGTTGGCATAAGTTATTGTTTCTTTTTTGGTTCAAAAATAAATAAATAAGTTATAGCTGTTTCTGGTTTTTTTATACTTGCTGTTGGTTTAAAAGTATAATTGTTCATGAAGGATGGGAATATATTGGCTTGGAAGTATAATACGGTCACGAACTGCTTTGAACCAGCTGCTTCACTTCAAGGACACACATTGGCTGTTGTGACACTAGTCGTTGGAGCTAATAGATTATACTCTGGTTCGATGGACAAATCTATACGAGTGAGTTCACATTGACATGGTATCATGCTATATGATTTTCCTGATGTTTTATGTTTTAAGAGGGCAATTGCATTATTGAGTTGGTTTAATATAGTAGAGGTAGCAAGTTAATCGTTTTTGGTTATACTTTGTCTCTAACGGGAATGGGTCATTTTTTAAAAGCATAGCTAAAATGGAAATGAAGCAGGTCAAAAGTCACCCAAAGTTCCTTTTAAATTTGCAAAACCTTTTAGTTAATTTTCTCTAAAAATAAGATTGTTATTGTAACAATAAAGTTGTTTTTAGTCATATCTAATTCATCTATTATGAGTTTACGACATTAAATGTAAACTTAATCAACTAAAAAGAGAAGTGCTTCAGTGAAGGGTACAATTCAGGTTATACTTTGTTTCTAACATGTCAAATACTTGGTTTAAAAAAGCACGCCTAGGCGCTTCTAGGCGTTGGGGTTGGCGCCTCCAGTCTACTCTAGGCGATAAGTTAGCAGAAGGCAACATGAGGCGGCGCTTAGGCGACAAAAGAAGTGAGGCACTAAGGCGGCGCTTTTCTTTTTACAGCTTATATGGACCCTTTTTAAAGTGGGTTGATGTGGAATTTGATGAGTGGGCTTTTAAATGAGTTTTAATGGACGTAGTACTTTTTTGGAGCCCAATAATTAACCATATCTCAAACTCCTAAATCCTAATGTCTCTTTCCAAGCCGTCTCTTTGAAGTTTGAACGGCTCCAATGGAAAAAAAACTCAATCAATGGTCACCACATCAAATTGAAGCCTACAAAAACTAAATTAAAGTTGGAACAAAAGCTAATTGACGAAATTGACATTGTAACTTGACTTCAAACTTGCGTTGACTTTTTTAATAATAATGTTAAGTTTTTTTCTAAATTATAATGCTGAAGCCTCCTATAATGAGGGAGATGAAGATTTTGATGACAACTTAATTGCTTTTAGTATGTAAGTGAAGTATTTTTTGATGTGTAAATACTTATAAGGTAGAAAATGTTATGTATAAGCCATGTATAAATATTTTATGGCTTTGTACTCAATGGGTGCCTCAACTACATGAGGCGTTCGCCTTAGTGCCTGGCGCCTCGGCCTTCGGGCCCTTAGCGCCTCGAATCGCCTAGCACTTTGTTAAACCAAGGTCAAATATTTTGGCCAAATTGGAAGCGGGATCATTGGGTCAAACTCATCTAACGTCACAAAATGTGTACTAAAAAATTAGGTGTCATTTTGTAATATAATTTCTTTAATCATGTATAACGCATTGGGTATTTACCGAACTTAAGTTTACTAGAGGATGTGTGTGTATAGCGAGCTGAACAATTTTGCACTGTACTAAAAAGTTATCCATCTGAACCATTACCGGCCCTGCCCAGCCCATTTTACCACCTCCACTTACTGCTAACTAGCATTTTGTCTTTTCTTTTGTTCTTTTTTTATTGGTTTTTTAGTTCCTGACTTTTCTATTTGCATAACTTGGTTTCAGGTCTGGAACCTTGAGAATTTACAGTGTCTACAGACGTTGACAGACCATACTTCTGTTGTTATGTCTGTTCTTTGCTGGGATCAGTATCTTTTATCATGCTCACTGGATAAAACTATCAAGGTTTTGGTGCCATCATATTATAATCGGTGAATAAGGTTCATACTTTTTCTTATGACTGCTAATTTTTTGTATGCATACAGGTGTGGGCGGCTACAGACAGTGGGAACTTGGAAGTAACTTACACACATAGTGAGGAACATGTATGTTACCGAACTTTTTTTAGTTGGAGACTGATTACATATGTGATGTTTTTCTTCCTTATTGTGTCATGTAGCAAATTGTCTGTTGGATACATATATTTTTGATGTCTTTCGGTAGGGAATATTATCATTTAAGTCATCTTGTTTATACATGAATTGTGCTTATATAAATTGCGTTACTAGGCTTTACATTTGCTATGTGTTTTTAGAATGATCATCTGAAAAAGTTTGTATGGGTAGATTCTTTTAGCGTCAACTTTAACTATATTACAACCCTGGCTTCTTTGTGAACATTATGTAGGACCTCCAAATAAAAAGTTTATGGTAGGGACATAGAAGTAGTTCAATTTGGTACAAGTTGCTATCTAAAAAGAAAATTGGAGAACTTAAGATGACGTAGAGTTATACAATTTGGTAGAAGTTGCACTCTAAGAAGAAATTTGGAGAACTTAAGATGATGTAGCCTGTCATGTGACTCAATTAATTTCACAGTCAATTGATGTACAGTTATTATTGACACATGCCATTCATGTATACATACGTCTTCCTTCTTGGTGGTATCTTTGGAAGGTAGGAACATACCTGAAGGGTGAAGATTATCTTTCACAATGGTGCACCCTTAGTTTTTCCTTAGGAAATACACAGCTTTTGAATTTAAACATAAGTTCTGCAGTTTATCTTAGTTAAAGCTCAACTGTTTGAGTAAGCATAGTGTATATTTGGATCATCATTGGCATTTATCAGTTCCACTATTTCTTAAAATAAATGTTGAACGTATATTTTAATTGCTAGGACAGTTGTAGTTAGCTATATTTTTTATTATTTCAAATTGCAGTTTTCGCATTAACAGCTTATTCACGAACATTAATATATTGAGGAAACATGTATGATGGCAGCGAGTAACTGATAACTTTAGCTGAATGTTGTGATGCAGGATGCATGATCATCATTTTAATTGTACTAGTGGAAGGTTGAATATCCAGATAGAAAGTAGGGAACTTTTTAGGGGTGTAGACTAGGAGTGTATATGTTATTGATCCAGTTACTATTGGATCTTAATCTTATTGCCTATGAAATTACTCCTCAAGTAGAAGACAATTTATTATGTCTATAAATATCTAGAACCTCTTGGTAGCAAATCCTGTCATAGAAGCATCTTTTAGGTGAATGCTATGATGCAGGATGATGCCAATTCATGGCCCGTGAAAGGCTATCTATCTTTAGTTACTTCTTGAGGAAGCCTTTCCGCTATTGTAATGAGCCCAATTGAACCTTGAACAGCAATTAAGGCTACTAAGGACATCTGAGAATTATTGAAGGCAACTAAACTCTTTAGAGGCCAAAGAAAACATTGGAATGCTACTGTCCTTGAGTCTTGAAGTTAAAAACTTTAGAGTGAAATCTTGAAGCTTTGACTTTAACCTGAATGCAACTAAAATAGCCCCTTGAACCCTTGAATAGTTGATCCCTTTTAGAGAAACTATGCGTTGAAATGAAAACAAAACAAGGACCTTCTCGAAAACTATAAATCTTGAGGTTAGACTAAACCATACCACCGCTGGGAGCTTGAAGATGATTTAATTTGATTGTTGGGGAGGAGCATGGCGGAGATTGACTGAATTTCTTGAATGTCGTCACTCAGACTTGAATCCATGATTGATGTTCCATGTGGAACTGGAAAGGGAGACCTGCTTTAGCATGGTCAGTACCGCATGCTGTTCTATCATCATGCCACTTTAACCACGGAAATAAGCAGACAAAGAGGAATCAGAGACACCAATCTGCAGAGTATTGGAACTACCCAATATACCTTCCAGGGAGTCAAGGTTGATTAACGGTTGAACTGTTGAAGCCATTGGTACATCCACAATAGGTTTACCTGACAATCATAAATATCGAGCCTACACTAATTTTATGTGCCATCAAAGGCTCCAACAGGCAAGACAGAAGAGCAGGGTATTTAAAGAAAAAAAGAAGGTATGGGACAATGGGTTAGTAAAAGAACAGGTTGCCGGAAAGGGAGAAACGGGATCGTTGACGGATGGTATCTAAACCACGAATTAGTATCGATGAAAATCTTATTCTTTAGTGGTGAAAGGGTGAAATGGGATCGTTGACAGATGGTGTCTAAACCATGAATTGGTATCGATGAAAAGCTTATATTTTAGTAGTGGCTAAGCAAGAATAGGAGATTAGATGACACGGAAAGGTCGCCCCAGAGCCTAAAGTTGGCATCGAAGATGAACAATGATGATGAACCTTCATGAAAAGAGTGGAAGGATTGTAAAAAGCCACCAAAGTTGAGTGAGACTATTGACTGGGGAATCAGGCATTGGCAACTGTTAGTATTTACTATTTAGTTGAATTGCTATTGGAATAATTAGGCTTGCAATAGTGAATAGATATTCATCTATCTTGTTAGGATCCGTACTTTTATTATTAGCTTACAGAGTTATTGCTCTTTTGAATTCTCCTTCTAGCCTCCTAATCTATTTTGAACGATGATGATGCTGTATTGATACTTTGATACTGTTAATGTTTGACCACTGTCATTTGTGATCTCAAAGATAAATGAAATCAAGAGAAAGCATTTGTCCTAAGAGTTTTAACCACAGTGCAATACCAGGCGTTTCTTTTATTCGGGAGTGCAACATATATAGATTTTGTAATTGTGTGTGTGCAGCACAAAAATTTGATTGGTTCCGTACAGGATTACAAGTGAGAGAAAATTCTTGTTTCAGAGAGCAAGTTAAAGGAATAAATAGAATATGGTGGTTGTAATGCACAAAAGAATTATGCAAGAAATGCTATTTCTGAGCAGTCTTTGCTGAATTAGGCCTTGAAAATAGAGTGGCGCCTGATGCCATATGCCATTGTGTAGATTATTAGCATGATCTTGCACAGATGTTTCTTAGTGAGCCTATGTTAGAGAACATGAGGAAGCAGGCCGTGATTATGTTTGTGACATGTGGAATACATGCTTAGGATGTGGGCGGTACATGGGTAGGGATTAGGACATGCAATGCCAAGCATGTCAACGTATAGTCATTTGTAACAAATACAATATAGTTATTCTACATGCATGCCCGTGTTGAAGTTACAAAGAAGTCCCTAGTGATTCAATGTACTCCTAGGGATGATAGCGTTGGTTGTGCTTTTTAGTTGCTGTCTGGCTGGACTTCTTGGTGAAATGATGCTAGACAAGGTTGTTCCAATTGGATGTGAAAGCCCTAGTATATTTTATATTGTTGGGACGCAATTTTTGCTTATGTTAGACACTAGGATAAGAACTGATACAGTTAGAGTAACCAACTGTACGCTTTGTTGTCCTTATTAGAACAATTAGTAGTTTTATTGCTCGTGTAAGTATCTAGTTTTGTTTGATACTTATCAATAGCCTATATCATATTTAGGTTGCAAGTTAATGTTGAGAATGAGTGATAGTGAATTTCCTATACGGTTTCTTTCAAGGTTTCTTTGTTTACATTCTTTCCTTAGCCTTTTTTATTTTATTTATTTATTTGGTTTTTGTTTGGGATGTTAGCTTTTGAGATGCGTCCTGCCACCTCTTAGAAACTTGAGATCAACTTAGGAATTAGGGAATTTAGTCACCTTCAGTGCTGTACTACTCTTTATGAAATTGTCTTATTTAACCATCTTCCGGTGCTGTACTCTTTTTGAAATCATTTTGTTTGTTTTATTATGCTATAAGCCTATTTATGACATTTAGGCTGTTCAAAATGAAATTTTACCATCCCATAATAATGGAACCAGTATTTTATTTACGAAACTTGTATGGGAATTCACGAGATATACTAACAATCTCAAATGAATTCGGCTCTAGGCAAATCACATAATCACATACTGAGCACTCTTTTCACATCAACTATAATTAATTGCATTATTAAAGATGCTAACAAGTGTATATGGTTCCAAAGTGGTTAAATGCCTTTTTGTTCCTCTAATACAGGGTCTGCTCACTTTATGCGGGATGCATGATCTAGAATCCAAGCCGGTATTGCTGTGCTCTTGCAATGACAACTCTGTTCGTGCTTATGACTTGCCATCGTAAGTGTCTCAACATTTTTCTATTGAAACTTGGTAAATACCATCATTATTGAAGATTCAGATAACCAATTTACTTATGAATAGATTGATTCCGTTTATGTTTTATCTCTAACTGGTTAACATGTAAAATAAAAAAATCTTAAAAGCAACGGTTCGTATGGGTTGAAAGCATTAGATTTGTCTTTTTGTAGCATACAAACTCCAAAATTGCCGTATTTGTAAAAGTAGACTATTATTCTATGAAAACAGTTCCTGTAATCATATCTTGGGAGAAGGGTTTCCCCTGGTAAAATTATATTATAAAGAATCAAATGATCAAACACTAAAAGGCTTCTGCGAACATGTTCACAAATCCAGTAATCATATCATAACTCCTATTATTTCTAATATATTCAAATAATGGACCAAAGAGATTTACAGATCAAACTACCTTGATCCATACAAAAAGAAATACGACTGTTTGACCCAAACTTGTTAGGCTGCTAGTCCAAACCAACCGTTTTGCCATCACTCCCATCATCCTAATTCAACTACTGTCTTGCTTGTATATTAGGTTTGCCGAAAGGGGGAAGATATTTGCGAAAGAAGAGATTCGATCTATACATGGTGGTCCTAATATATTTTTCACGGGAGATGGAACCGGAGAGGTGAGAGTTTGGCAGTGGTTGGCTGACCAATCAGCCACAACAGCTTGACAAAATAAGATAATCTTTCAATCAATAGAAGGTGGCCATTATATATACTTTTTTCACGGGAGATGGAACTGGAGAAGTGAGTTTGACTGATCAGCCACACCAGGTTGACGTATTTCAGCTTCAGGACCATCCTTGAGTGTGCAACTGGTGCGATCAAAATTTAGCGTTCAAAATTTGTTCTCTTTTTTGGAATGCGTTCTGTACTATTAGTTGTCTTGGTAATTGTTGACACTTAATCTTATCTTAGTCCCTAATATTGCATGGGTTTGTAACTTTTTTCTTTTCACTTAAAGATCAAATTGTTGGTCATTTCAAAGGGTGCAGTGACGAAATTATTGCATACAAAACTATTGATCAGTAAACTCATTTTTCATAATAGCTACGTGCAAAATGTAAAAATCGAAAGGACGATCCTCGTAATTTACTCGATTTCTTTTGTTGAGTGATCTTTGCTTTTACTTTCTGTACATATGTTCTCCCCTTTAATGTCATTCTGCTTGATATTAACTTATCAAAAATATAGAAGTCGCACCACCACCACCACCACCACCTTTGAACAGGTAAAATTTTTATGTGATTCATAGTAACATCAGAAGAGTTGAACCCAAACCTTTTAAGGCAAGATTATTTGTGGTAAATCATCAACTACATTATTTGTGGTAAATCAACAAAAAATTGTAAAGGCAAGATTATATACTCCGAATGCACTATAAACATAGTATATACTCTCTCAGTTCTATTTTAATTTTTCACGTCACTACTTATATTTATACTAAAAATATCGTCTACTTGTAAAAAATAACTATTAGTATTAATTGAACTTTCCATTTAACCCACATTTGTTACCTTCAATTATTTATTTATTAAATAAATTCAGTTAAACTTGTCTTGAATACACGGATAAAACTGCAATTTATCTAACATGTATTAAATAAAAATAATGAAATGAAATAAAATGTTGGAGAATAATACTTTTTTTTTTTGAAGAAAGGGAGTAGATCATAACTAATAGACCTTAAATAACATTTAAGCAGAGTGAACAAATTTTCAATTCTGTAGGTGGCATTTCCATAAGAAAAGAAGACAAAAGGTATGATAAACAATCAAGTTGTTTGTTGACTTAGACCATCGGTCTTAAGCGTTAATTACGTTCACTTTTAGTTTTAAAAAGATGAAGAATATGTGAAACGGTAAAAATCATACGTTTGTAGATTAATTTACGAATAAATGTCGAGGTGCTAATCTTGTTATTAAATTGTTTAGTATTTTAAAAAATATATAAAGCGCATAAAATGTTTAATTAGTTCCATAAACTTGCATATTAAATGAAGGAAACTGTGCGCGAAGGGACTTAACTATGTGACATTAATTGATGGTCGTTATAATATATGTGCATACATACATTATTTATAACAATATATTACTTGACATTTATATAAGTAAAAATGTAGCATTCAATATAACTATACTTCTCTTACCTCACATCATCTGCGGTTGTGACTTTATAGCCTCCTCAACTCATTTGTTGACATTCACAAAATACAATAATAAGACTTGATGCTTCACAATGAGAATTTTTTAATAATTGAGAAAAATATACAATAAAAACAAAACTTTTTAACTTTAGAATATCTTTTAACAATCAGAAGTGAAAAATTCCAATTGAATTTTAACTACTTGACCATCTTTTACAACACTAAAACCTTACTAAATCTAAAAGCATACCCAAAAGATTATACATTATTTCAATTATGATATAATGTTGTGATGCAAAAAGAAAATCAATCATTTTAAATTGTTTTTCTCATTTTTGATTTTATAAATTTTAAATGTAATTTTTTTCCAGATTTTTCAGATGCAATACGAAAAAAAACAAAATATAAAAATGTAATATATAAAATGCATTAACAAACATCAAAATACGATATATAAAATATATCATACAAATACAAAAATACAAAACATGTAATATCTATAAAATGCATCAACAAACATCAAAATGACATGCAATATATATAAAATGTAGCAACTAACATCAAAATATCATGCAGTAAAAACATGAAAATGTAATATACAAAATAAAATATACAAATACAAAAACACAAAACATGACGTATGCATAAATTGCAGCAAAAAACATCAAAATGCAGTGAAAATATTAAGAAAATCTTTTAAAAAAGTAAACAATGTATAAAAAAATAATTAATTTCTTTTATAAGTAATTTTCTTTTTAAAGAAAAAAAACGTCGCTCGAATCTAGTGACGGCTAGCGGTGGCTGACAGTTGACTACTGGTGGCAGTTGGGGGCAGGGGCGGCGGTGGAATTGTTAGTGAAGAACAAACGAGAGAACGAAAATATAGTATTAAGAAAATAGAAGATAAAAATGAAAATTATTAAGTAACACGTGATACTCTTTAATAGACTGAAAAATTGTTCACTCTTCCCTTTATTAAAAGACTACCCTCTTGATCAATACTCATATTATATTTATCAACTATATTTAATGTACATAAGTTTTTCATTAAATATACAGAATGAGATCTAGATTGCCTTTCAAAACTATTATCTAATCGTATATTTAATATTTATTTTCAAGAGATAATAATCTTTTTATTTTTTATTTGGAACGGCAATTGTAGCTACATGGCCCCTAGCCCAGAAGGCATAGCGAGCCCACACAATCAGGTTGAGTCCAGCCCAGAAGGCAATGACACCCTTCCCTTTACACACGCGGGAGGAAACCCCTTATCGCCATAGACAAAGCTCGAACTTGAAACCTTGCCTAGGAGGATAAAATCTCCATACCATTGGACCAGAAGCCCATTCAAGAGATAACAATTAAATCGGCTTTCGAAACTATTATCTAATCATATATTTAATATTTTTCTATTTTCAAAAGATGACTATTATGAAGTGAAAAGAAGAAGACCAGTAATAAATACCATTATATCATTCAAAAGTTATAGTTTTGAAAAGTGTCGAAAACGTTATTAGTGTATGTGTACATTAAATCACTCGTGTATATATGCGAGTCTAAAAATTAATTTTAATATTAATAAAAGGAAATTTTTATTATTAAAAAAATACCTATCAACCAATTAAATTATTAAATTTTTAATTAACCAATCAAACTCTTTGTTTTCTGTGCCAAATATATCTATTTTAAATGATTCACCCGTAAGTAATACATATCCATATGATAAGCGTAATCCTCTCGAGTATTCAATATTTATATATACTTTAAATGAAGAAAATGCGTATTTACTTTATATTACTCATGCATATACACAGATTTATATAAAATCTCAACATATAATTGGTTACAGGGCCGGTCCGTTGATTTCAAGGACCATGTGCGAAAAATAAAAATGGGCCCTAATTTTTTTTATATATAAACAAAATTCTATAAAATTACGATAAGTCGATAATATGAGTAATGGTCTTATAAATTATAATCAGTTATTCTTAATGGACTACAATTATTAAATGTGTCATAATAATGAGTTAATTAAAAAAATGGTGTAAGACTAAAAAGGGGGGCACATTGTCAACTTATATACTGTACATTTATAATTTGTTTTATATAAAATAATATATATTAACATATATAATATATATTGACTAAATTTCAGATTAAATTTTGAGTCCTATTTTTTCCGTGACTCTGTGCGATCGCACACCCCACATCCCCCTAGAACCGAGCCTGACTGATTATTTCATTATTATCACCACTTCAGTTATTTTGAGTTTTAATAAATGCATGTATAGATATTTGTTTCCAGAAAATATACGATTTTTCAAATTAATTAAACCTTAACTTTCTTATGGCTATATTAACTATTCTCACCATGTACAAATGTACATATTAATGTACCGTCTTGATAAATTTCGTTTAATATTCTGTATATATGTACGAGTTTAAAAATTAATAAATTAATATATTAATAGTGGAAAGAATTATTCTTAATATTTCTATTTCAACTCAGTAGAATATCAAATTAAAGATGTATAATCTAAGAAAGTACTATGGATTTTTCAAGTTAGCCTATAATTATATTTTTTAAAACATTAACTAACTAACTATGCTAATTAATTAATGAATATAGCTATTTTATACACAAATATATGACTGTACGGTAATGAATTTCATGAGATCTGATTCACCCCTTGCAATTTGCGAGGGTAAATAAGTTATAGTTTTTTTTCTCAAAAGTCATAATCCTTAAAATATAAATACAACTAAGACCATACTCAATGGTAATTGAAAATCGACTGGTCATTTTGTGCCAAATCAGCATCACGTCAGTTTTTCTCAAAACGTAATCTAATCGGAACTCGATTCTTCATCCGCGGCATCAACTTTGTGTTCGTTTTCGTCATCGTCCGAATCGTCCGTCGGAAACATTGAACTATACGTGTTTACCACTTCTTTTCGAGCGGCTTTAATCATTTTTAGTTCCTTTTGTTTAGCATGCTTTGGTATTTTTTTATAAAGAAAATTCAACGCTTTGAAAGCTAACTTTTTCGTTGAATTTTGTGTAATCGTTTTTATTGCTTCCTTTTGGAGGCGAGCGGTTTTTTTAACCTTCTCAAGTGCTTCAATCTTTTCGTCTCTTAAACTTCTTGAAGAAGTAGCCGCGCCCGATGAACCCGAACTTTTTTAAGACTTGCGACCGGGTGGACGACGTAGCGAATCATCTTGAAACAACATGTTCATGTTAGCCGCAAGATTTGCATTGACCGGTGGTTGGGAGTCACCCGCTTCTAGATCGACGGGTTCGACATCGGCTTCAAATGTACGTTTATTGTTCATTACCCCCGGCTCCATAAAAAATTTCGGGTAATTTTTTAGCACATTCCAACATTGCTCGTAAATAAATTTACGTTTATTATTTTGTTCCTTGAAGTGCTTCCGGGTGGCGTCTAACACGTCTTCCTCTCGCGCACCGCTTTGAGGGTGAAGCTCGGAATAGTTTTTGTAAATTGCGTTAAACTTCTTCACGTCGGGTGCAATTTTGTTCCATTTTCCCGTAAGTTGATCAATATTACGCTTCTCGGCGACTAAGGAATTAAAATCCTTTTGTATTTTTCTCCAAAAACAACCGTCGGTTTGCGAGTTGCCTTGTATGCCGTTTTCGGAATAATGTACCCAACGTTCGGCTAAAATTCGTGCATCCTCGTCGGTCCACAGAACTTGTTTTCTTTTTTGTTTGACATCTTGTCGGGTTTCGACTTCGAATTCATCTTCCCTTTCTTCGACTTGAGTGTTGGTGTCGGGAATGACAACATTTGTTTCTTGGTGTTGGAATTGTTGTGGGATTTGTTGTGGGAATTGTTGTGGGAATTGTTGTGTTTGTTGGAATTGTTGGTATTGTTGTGATTGGTAAAAACTTTGAGAGTAAGGGTTTGTAAGTGGTACGTATTGTGCAAACCCGAATTGTGGAGACGTTTGAGACGATGTTGGAAAGTTAGATTGAGCGGACGAAGAACCGGATGATGAATTTGCGGTTGGAATTGTTGTGTTTAACAAATTATTCCACATATCTTGGGCTATATTTGATGGAGATGTTGTTTTGTTTTGGTTGTTATACATTTTGTGTGTAGGTTTTGTGTATAAAATGGGTGAATTGTTGTGTATAAAATGGGTGAATTGTAAGTGTAGTAGTTGTTTTTGGTGTGAATTATAGTTGAAATGAGTGTGTATATATATAGGATAATGGGGTATGAATTAATAGGTTAAATAAATAAATAATTAAAAAAGAAAATTAAATATTTTTGTTTGTTTGTGAAGTTGCCATTTGACACTTTTTTTAAGAATTCAAAATTTTAAAATTTTGAAAATGAAAGCCGTTGGTTAAAAAAAAATAATGAAAAAAAAGAAAAAAAGAAAAGAAACCGAAGCTCGCTATCCCTTTCGTCGGAAAACCGACCAAACCCAACCGACGGCCAGACCGACGAGCCCGTGCCATTGGCGTCGGTCTCGTCGGCCGGACCGACGGCCAAACCGAAGCTCGCGTTGGGACTGCCCTAAATAAACCTTAAAATACATATTGAAAAGTAGAATTAAGTTCAAACGAGAATGGGATTTTTTGTGAGAATTGAGGAATCAATCTCAACCATCCATCTCATTAAAATAATAATACCCCCAACATTTTTAAAAATTGAATATCTCACAAACGGCTAGTCAAAAAAATATAAAAATTGCACCATAAAAATCAGCATTATTTTTCTCTTCGATTAGACATCTCACAAAGTATACTTTCGACGAACTTTTTTTTTTTCATTTTTTGGTGGGTTTCGAAAACTGGTAACACATGTGTTACCAGTTTTCAATAAAAAAAATAAATTTTTTTTTTACCGAAAATATGTCATTTGGGATGTTTTATCGTAGAGAAAAGAACGCTGATTTCACTGGTGCAATTTTTATAATTTTTTGATTAGCCGTTTATGAGATATTTAACTTTAAGGAAAAATTGAATTTTGAAAAATGGATGGCTAGAATTCATTCCTTTATTTTCACTAAAATTTCTATTCTTATTTGAACTCAACCCTTTAAAAATATATTTAATTAATTAATCATTTAACATATATTTTTTGACACCTTAACCAATCAAGTCTTTATGCATAACTTAGGCACACAAATTAGGTCAAATATAATATTTCCCTCAAATATTTATCTGCAAGTTGCAAGGTGATTGATTGTTCACCCCCTCTTTTGAATCATAAATCACTAAAATAGTGTATTTGACTATTTTACCCTTTCACAAGTTTATCTCTCTAATTTTTTTAATTTTATATAAAATGTTAAATATAATAAGTTGGTGTTGTAGATGATTATTAAAGGTAGTTTATAAATTACTGCTCAATAAGAAAAGCTTGCACGAAACGTTGTATATGACCCAATTAAATAAAAGTTAAAACTATCCATAAACAAATCGATAACAAATGGTCACGTTTGTGGACTAATGCAGCGTTGCTCTTCTTCTACAAAGATCGGCTAAAGAAACTTGTGCAGGCGATGAATCATTCTACTTTTATAAAATAATATGTTATATATTATAAAATGATTATTTGTATACTGTAATAGCTGTAATATGTTTTTTCTATTCACTAAAAAATCAATTTTTCCCCCTTCAAGTCTCAATTATAAAATCGCAAATAAAGACAACTTGACGTGCATAAACTATGTTTAGTTGTCATTTGAACAGCTATTACAATATAATTATATTCTATTAATGATTGATAATTAATCAATTAAATATTCATATTTTATATTATTTAGGGTTAAACTAATTTTTAATATAAATGAAGTAACGTGTAAATATACTTATATAGTTTCTTTTTCGCTTCAAGGTCATATAAAAGAAAAAAACAATAGTGATATTTTTGTTTATTAGTTTTAATTAATACCATAAAAACCCTAACTTTGGATTGAACCAAAGTACCACATTTTGTTGTTGTTGAGAAATTAGAGGTACATAAGTCAACTAGCATAGGGGAAGACCTTTTTAGTTATCAGCGTATCATTTTCCACTCTTTATTTGCGTACAAAACCGAAAACGATTCCCCTTTATTATATCCGAGAATTATTAAAATAAAAAACGAACATATTTTGGTTTTCTTTTTCTAGGTAATGTCAATATCGAAGCTCGAGCTGAAGTTTCTTTTTTTGCTGTTATAAAAAACAGACATATTTGTAAAGCTTTTCTAGCCCCAATCAAATACGGTGTAATATCAAGACCACAACAAAAAAAAAGCTGTGTTAATTAGCACAATTTACTTAGTTAACTCATAAGACTATTACATATGTCATGCAGCGAAACCTGAAAATGAAATTATGTCAACTTTTAAATTCGTATACGCACAAATCGTCCTTTTACGAACTTCACAAAATTGTTTCGAGTGCATTTTTCTTTTATTAGCATTCTAACTATTTTCTAGGTGAATGTATCGGAAACTTATATATGTTTATTTGTTAAAGGGTTCTCCTAAATCTACTTAGAATTTTTTTACCCAAAAATATTTCTTCTTTTTATAAATATTGACTTTAATCAACCTTTTAATAAATGCAGTCAAAATATCAAAAACTCTCTTCCCAACTAAATTTTGAAACTATCACTTTTTTATGAAAAAGAAAATTTAAATCTTATATAATATGATTTAATAATAATAATAATAATAATAATAACAAACCAAGTTTGACGACCATTTTTTCTTTATTTGTATATAATTGTTTAAATTGTTATTTTTATTCGAAGAGATGTTGACTTTTTGTATATGTTTGTCAATAATAACACTGATATAATAATAATAATAATATTTCTAATAAATTTATAAAGATGACATACATATTAAACAATCTTGTAACATACTAATAACTAATAACAAATAGAATACATATTAAATAGAAGAAAAAGAAAAAAAGACACAATGATTACAATATCAATATTTAATTAGTATATTGAGATGAAACTTAAATATAAAAAAGAAAAAAAAGAATAAACATAATAATTATTATATACATAATTACACCTTAAAACTAGAATATAATCATAATTAGTCAACATAATCATTACATAATGATAATAGTAGACCATAAATAAAACATTAAAATTTATTATATAATAATTCTGATTAATCGGTAAACTAATTAAAAAGAAAAGAGTATATTTAGTCACCCCCTTTAACAAAATTAGACGATCTCTATTCAAATAAATAATTAAGGAATAAATTGAAAGGTATATTAGTGGTATGTATTAGTGTATTATAAGCTGTTACTATATTCAATAAATTCAATGTATATATGCATAATTATTCTTAAAGTGTTAAATTATATGCGCACCCTTAACATGAAATCTTCCAACATAATTTGCATATAATTATCTTGCGTTATATAGTAGAATACAATATTTTATTATAAATTATGATTGAGCGATAATTGTGTATATTATGTTTATTTTTTATGAATTATATATATATAATAGTGACTCAATAATTGTAGTTTATTCGTAGATAGAGTTAAAGATTTATGATACAATCACAAGTTTTATAAATATAATAAAATTAATATTAGATAACATTATACAAGTTATATTGAGAAATGTTAAATTTTAATTTTAAAATTTTTTATACATTAAATGCCAAATTAGTTTATAAATTAGTATATACTAAAAGGTGCAACTCGCAATATACATATATATTGCCGACTAAAAGCAAATAAAAAGAAAAGGGGAGGTAGGATCCATTTCGACTTGTCCCTTTCTTATATAATCATTTCGACATTCCCTTAGCGATTAAGGTCTCCATTAAAGCAAAATCATCATTTTTCTCTATCACCAAAAATCATGTTTCTCCTTGGTGGATGTGAACGGTGGGTTTTGTTTGTAAAATTATTCTACAATCGTTTTACAAGAAAAAAGAATAATAATAATAATAATAAATGATAGTTTTAGCTTTTAAATTCTAAGAAAAACTCCAAAGGCAAAAGCTACAAAAATTAGCGTTCAATTTTTGGATGAAGCTTTAGGAAACAATATTACAATGTTACCCTTTTACATAACACAAATTTTAATATTTCACGTCATTCTTGATTCACATGATATGTTTTTGAATTATATGCACTCTTTCTCTATTATTATAACTTCAATTTCTTATATAATAATAAGAGACGGTTAATTGGTTAATTCGTGATATGTTGAACTTTAACTTTTTTCTAATGTATGGAGTAAACTTTTAAAAGTTTTATTGTATGATATAAACCTTTTAAAACTTCTATTGTATGTTTTTTGTCACTTGAATAACAAGTAGCGGGTAAAATTTCTAATATGTCAGTTTTTCATACTATGTGGCATAACACGTCACCTTTTCATATAGGGATAATTGATTCATGATGCGCTAAACTTTAACTTATTTCTATTGTAGGGGGTAAACTTTTAAAAGTTCTATTGTATGATGTAAATCTTCTAAAACTTCTATTGTATGTTCTTTGTCACTTGAACAAAAGGTAGCCAGTAAAATTTTTAATACGTCAGTTTTTCAGACTACGTGGCATAACACATCACATTTTCATATACCTATTTAATCCACTTTTAGACCCGTTTTACGACTCGTATTGATGTTACCTTTAATGATTTTGTCAAGAACAGAAGCTCGTGGAAATTTATTAATGCTCGACTTGAATTGCTAGTCTGTCATCTTTTTCTTATAATTATTTATTTCTTTGATTGCTAGATATTTTGTATAAGGAAAAGATTACTAATTTGATTGCTATAATTGAAATGATTTAAAGTGACGTATATAATTTCAAAAGAAACATATTAGTATTCATAAAAAAATCATGAAATTTAATTCCTTTAATTCAAAATAAGATCTTTTATAATCTTTTAAATGGATGAGATCCAATTGTGCACCATCACACCTAAAAATTCGAGATGTCTACACCAAAAGCACGAATACAAATTCCTAGTTACACGTCATCCAATTCTCAGTTTCAAATGACACACAACATGTAATAGAAGTTTTAGCAGGTTTACATTATACAATAGAACTTTTAAAAGTTTACTCCATACAATAGAAAAAATTTAAAGGTTAGCGCATCACGAATCAATTATCGGGTCATAATATCTACGTGGCCGTCTACGTGGACCCTGACTTACCTGCCAAATAAGATAACCGGTTACACGTCATCCAATTCTCGGTTTCAAATGACACACAACATACAATAGAGCTTTGTAGCAGGTTTACATCATAAAATAGAACTTTTAAAAGTTTACCTCATATAATAGAAAAAAGTTAAATTTTAGCGTATCACAAATCAATTATCCCTAACAATAATAATAAAGACACTATATATATTGTTAATGAAGTATGTAGGAAGTTGTTAAACCCTCATTCTAACAATATAGTCACACATTTCAAAACATATTTTTGTAGTTGTTAGTCTATTAATCTTTTTTATTATATTTAACTTTATACATGTATATACAAATACAAAATTGTTTAAAAATATGTAATTTGTTTTTATATAATGAATATTATTTGTTAAATTTATTGTTTAGCTATATTTATCATTTATTTTATATTGATGTTCTTATATGTCATATTACACTTCAAAGTTATAGCTATAACTATTTTATCAAACAGTTTTATACAAATAAAGCTAAAGCTTACAACTACAGCCTACATTTACAGCCCACAACTAGTTTACGAAACAGCAAATGTGGGAAAGTTAACTGTTAACTGATTCATAATTGAATTAATTGAACCAAGTTAACGGACCCAAACCAATAATCGACAGATCGGTTGTGATTTTTCAATTAACCGACTAATTTGGGTCGGTTACAGTTAACCAACCATAACCGATTCAAATTAACCGAAATTAACTAAACCACCTAATTATATGTATTTTTTTAGTTTTTCATATAGTGGAATTGATAGATAAATTTATATGTATTTAAGTTCATATAATTATATATATATATCTAGGTTCAAATGAGAAACCTAAATATCGTAGGAACGTAGGAAATGACTTCAACTTTATTTTTAAAAATTTAAAACACATTATTTTATAAAAATTTTCTTTGTAGCTCCTTATTCAAATAACTTTTAGAAGCTATTTTTAATATAAAAAAAATTTCGACCTTTTTTTCTTTTTTTAACTATTTTTTATTAATTTTTTTATTCATAATAAAAAATATGTGGTTATCAAAACCCTATTTTGTGATTCTCTCGAACACATAATAATCACATTATATTAGAGAATAATCACATGTGATTATCAAGTTATATTTTGTGATTATCTTGAATAATCACAATAGTAACGACTGTATAAAAAGTTTGAAAAAGAAGTTAATATTTTTTATTAAAATTTTTATCATAGCTTGCAAAAGTTATTTTAATAATAATCATTGAAAAAGTTTTGAAGAAAAATATGTTTTAGATATTTAAAAAGCTTTATTTCAAAGTCATTCTTACGTTCTTATAATATTTTTGTTTTTCTTTTTAACTCTCTCTAATATATATATATATATATATATATCTAATTATATGCACTTAAATACATATAAATTTATCAATTACACCATATACAATAAGATCATGCATGCTCATACATATATCCTACCGCAATAAAGAGTCATGCATGAAGTCATAATATGTACAATATATATTTGCAGCAACTCAGTAGCAATTTGCTATCAAACACTATACATCAATAATCAATAATTAAATAAATACATATTAACCCAAGTACAAATATTCCCATGTACAACTCCTGAATGAAATTCTCAGTCTACAATGGTACACGTTTTCATTTTGTTATAAATAAATTTCTATTGATTGTATATCTTGGAGAGAAAATACGGAGGTGGCTTTAAAACAAAGCTAGGAGTAAATGTGTCCTTTCGTTTTATTATAAATGATATTTTGTGAATTTCATAAAAATTGATAGATAACCATTAATCGACTTATAACCGTCTAATTAACTAATTGATTGATAGGCGGTTAACTGATAATCAATAACTTCGATTTCTCATTAACCTACATGTTAGTTATGATTAATTTTGACTTCGATTTCTCATTAACTTACATGTCAGCTATGATTAATTTTTCCGTTTAACCGACTCATGTTCACCCCTACCAAACATATGCATTTTAACTAATACATGTTTGAATCTTTTTAGAAGTATATTTATATATATATATATATATATATGATATGAACTATAATAAGTTTGTATTATATATATATATATGTAGTAACATGATTTAAAAAGAAGAAAATTTTGGAGGAGAAAGGGGAAAAAGAAAATTTTTAAATAAATAACAAGTATGATTCAACAAAAAAATAAATATGATTTCAAAAAATGCTTTATGTGATTCAATATATACTTATCTATGATTCAAAAAACATTTTCATTAATAAACACTTTTCTTGAATCAAATGGTTAATTTGATGAATCAAAGGGTTAAAGGAACCTTTCTCCACTTTCTCTACCAATTTTTCTTTCTCCCTTGAACCCACTCCTATATATGTATATATATATATATATATATATAACCAAAACCAATAGAAATAAATGATCAAATCTCAAATGTTACAGAGCATACAAATGAGTAAGTAGATATTACTTTCAATAATCTATTTTCTGAATCTGCTAGGCATTCAATAGATCTACTAGCACAATAACAAATGATTGCAAAATTTTTAGAAGAGTTCAGTCTTTGAAATTAAGAGGGGTCGATTTTAATAGTACTATACCTAAGCTTTTATACGAAGATGACAATAAAATTGATGAATTTAGTGATATTTATCAACAAACTAAATCTGAAATAGAAAATTATAGAGATCAACTATAAGTGATACTAAATTACAAATTCAAAACTGGCCAACTAAATTTTGGATAATACATTTAAAGTTATGTTTTCATAGAATAGAAATACTTTATAAAAAATTAGACGAATTAAGAGATTTTAAAACAAAATCTATGTATCGTAATTATAAATATGATTATGAAAAACATTTAAAAATTTTAATAACAAAAGAATACATACAAAACACTTCTAGCAAAAACACTTAGCAAAATTTTCAAATGTAAAACCTCACAAATCCTCAAAACTAGTACTCTCAACCACCGGATGCTCCAAAACCTTAGATTTTCAAATTATAATTTCTCCTTCTATTTATAAAGATTGTCAAGATATTACTCTTTGTAATTGTCAAAACAATTATGATACTTGAATCTTAGGTATTTTAATCTATACTATGATCTTATTTCAATTTTCTTAATTATGTTTGCATTTTGTTATCAAGCACCATTTTGGTATATATATATATATATGTATATATAAATAATACAAACTTATTATAGTTCATATCAAATCATACATAAAATAAGATATACTAATTAAATTAAATTTAGTTCATATGATTATCATATTTCACCGTACTCCAAATTTTTAATTGATACTTACTTTACACACATAAATAACATGTACATATAAAATTCTAAACAATTACAAAAGAGCTTAGACCGGTCAACAAACCGGCTTTGATTACATAGGAAATGTTAGCTTTCAATCCACCACAACATAAAGAAAAAGTCTTCAAGCATGTATAGAATTATGACCCATTCAAACAATCATTTCCATGTCCCATTCACCACTTCAAATCAACCATTTATTTTTTGGACACAAAAACAAACACTTATATAATCTCATACTCCAACTTACAGTCCCAAATCTTCAACCTCTATTCATTCAATTAATCCAAAACACTATGCACTCACCTTGCTTAAAAGAAGTCACACAAGTATGCACTCATGGTTGTTGCTCCAACCCCTTATTTTCACTCCCAGAACTCACACACACAACCACCACGAAAACCACAAAAACCACCACGAGTACCGCCTCTACTTGCCGTAAAAACTTTTCGACCACAACCACATCTTCTTTCTTCCCAAACACTCATTTCACGGATCACGAATCCCTTCCTTCTTTCAAAGAATCACTCTCCACTTTCACACAAACGTACCCTAAATACTCGGACACTACACAATTTGATCGGATAAGAGGACAAGAATATTACCATCTGTCACTTTCCAATCGTATATGCCTTGATTATATAGGTATAGGTCTTTTCTCCCATTTACAACTTCAAACAACGGTTCAATCTTCTTTGACAATACCAAGTCCGCCTTCATCACCCTCTTTAAGTGACCTACACTCGAATTTCCCATTCTTTAGTACCATTTACAAGTCAGTGAATCTCAAGTCACAATTAGTTCATGGTGGAGAAGGGTCAGAATTTGAGTCGTCAATTAGGACAAGAATCATGAAGTTTTTAAACGTTTCTAGTGACGATTATTGTATGGTTTTCACTTCTAATAAATCGTCCGCTTTTAAGATTGTTTCAGAATCATACCCTTGGGGAACAAGTCGAAAGTTGTTAACAGTTTATGATCACAAAAGTGAGGCTGTGGACACAATGGTTGCTTCATCGGAAAAACGTGGAGCTAAAGTTATGTCATCCGAATTTAAATGGCCTAGAATGCGAATTCACTCTGCTAGATTACGAAAAATGGTGGAGAGGAAGAGAAACAAGAAGAGAACTCGAGGTTTGTTTGTGTTTCCACTTCAATCAAGAACTACTGGTGCTAGTTATTCGTATCAATGGATGAGTATGGCACAAGAAAACGGGTGGCATGTGTTGCTTGATGCTTGTGCATTAGGCCCCAAAGATATGGATAGTTTCGGGCTATCATTAATTAAGCCAGATTTCTTGATTTGTTCATTTTATAAAGTTTTTGGTGAAAACCCTACTGGATTTGGTTGCTTGTTTGTTAAGAAATCTATTGTATCAATCTTGGAAGATTCATGTGTTGGGATTGCAACTCTTGTCCCTGCAAACAATTCGTCGTTTCAATCAGATGAAGAAGAACAGATAAAAGTTCCTGAATCTTCAAATGAGATCATGATCAATGATGAAAAGAATATCGAGTATAGAGGATTGGATCATGTGGATTCATTAGGGTTAATACAAATTAGTACTCGCACAAGGTGTTTGATAAATTGGCTGATTAATGCGCTAACGAAACTACAACACCCCAACACTGAAACAAAGACACCTTTAGTTCAAATCTACGGTCCACGAATAAGGTTTGATCGTGGGCCCGCGTTGGCATTTAATGTGTATGATTGGAAAGGTGAAAAGGTTGAGCCTACACTCGTGCAAAAGCTTTCTGATCGAAATAACATATCATTAAGCCAAGGAGTTTTGCATCAAATATGGTTTGCTGATAAGTATGCTGAAGAAAAAGAAAGGGTGCTGATGGGTGGTAGTGTGAAGAAGACTAAGGGGGTCCAAGAAATCGCGGTTGTAACTGCTGCTATTAATTTTTTGACAAATTTTGAAGATGTTTATAGATTATGGGCGTTTGTGGCTCGGTTTCTGGATGCTGATTATGTCGAGAAGGAACGATGGAGGTATACTGCTTTAAACCAGAAAACAATTGAAGTGTAGTTAACAATTGTAAAAAAGCATCATTTGTATACTAAAAGTTGAAGAACTAACAGAACTGAAAGTGCTAAAATTGTTGAATAACATTGGATTTTTTTTGTTTTGTAAAGTGATTTTGTTCTGTCTTAATTAGTTATCTTTTTAAACATCATTTTAATTGACATTTAACATAATCTGCAACAGCATAAACGAATATAAATTAATCAGCATGTGGTAAAAAAAATATGATTAAAATTAATATATATTTTGCAAACATCATTTGTATGGGCAAAGGCCATAAGACGATAAGAAGAATTGGGCCAGTCTCGTCTATAATTAGAGCGTGGAAGGATTAGGCCAATTTAGTAGGTAATGTATGATATGTCTTTAGACCCACATTTTTGAAACCATAGTTTTGGGCTTAAATCTCTTTAATCTGTAGCCTCACTTTACGTAAAACTAGTTCTAGAAATTAATATGAAAGTTTTTTTTTTTTTTTTTTTTTTTTTTTTTTTTTTTTTTAATCCTTGATCGTTCAAATAGGTTATACAGAGTAATTGTCATAAGATATTAATTCAGTTTTTTATAAGTGAGAAATTTCAACCTATGTCGGAAGAACTAGGTAAAGTAGACATTTGATAAGCTCATTAACCAATAAGTCGTTAGATCGTAAATATTTGGGTAATGGTGCCGCCGTAGGTAACACATCAATCAAGAAATATGTTGTAAGCTTATATTTTATCTGATACATTTAAACGCTGTATATAATAGTTGTGTCATGTGTGATAATATTTCACTACAATAGGAAGGACCTAGCGCGACGGATAATCGGTTGTAAATCCGTCTAAATAGGTCTGTTGCGACGGACTTGCGATAGGATTTGGCCGTCCCTGAAAAATGCGTGGCAATTGTCATTGCGACGAAAATTGTTACGGCTAATTAGATTAGTGACCGATATAGACGGCCGGAAGTCAGTCGTTACCTTCATTTTAATTTAATGAAAAAAGAACACTAGAATTGCAAGACAGTCTGATTGACAAAGTTGCGACGGCCTACTTTTACGACGAAAATAGCAGCAACAAATTGGTCGCATATTTTTTGAGAAAAAAATCATAATAAAAACATAAAATTAATAATAGAATAATTAATTAATTAATTTACTGGAAACAATATCAGAAGTCATTCGATAATCAATCAACTAGATATATATGTTTGTATACAAATTCTCAACTAATTAATACAAAATGTCAATGATATTCAAGATACATGAAATATACATATACAAGCTAAAATCTCATATTTCATCTTTTTAGCATGCTACTGTGTTAGCAACTTGATCACACCCTCATCAGTCCACTTTTGCCACTTATTATTCAATATCTGCAGTGAGGATATTCAATTAATATAAAAGATAACTACGAGATAATTAACAATAAATCGACTGCAATAAAGACATAAGTATATGACAGAATAAGTTAATTAGAAGAGAAACGAAATATGTACAAATAACGAGAATGAGTACAACCCTTTCAATCTATTACATCTCTTTAATTTTTCAGCTCATTATCGGAAGGTAAAGACCACAGAAAATAGGGGCTGTTATACGGTCAAGTTATTTGGATCGATTTAGTTCAAATTGTATATGATAATGAAATCCATATTTGAGTTTTCGGCTCAGGTTTGTTACCTGTAATTGTCTGACTGTTTTTGATTAGCATCACCATTGTGCATAGCCTTCACAAGTAAAGCATATTATGATCAGTCTTAAAATTACAAGGTTGTATATGTAAGTCAAGAAATAAAAGATTCCATGATTTGCCAAATGTACCTTAAAAGATTTACAAGGCTGATTTACAACCTTTGATCAAACGTTGTTAGAGTTCTCAATAACATGTAAACAGTAACATGGTGCATTTGCATAAAGAACTTTGTTGTATTATCAATGCTAAAGTTTGCGACAACTTTCCTTTAATATTACTTATTATTATTATGTTGTTATTTGTATTTTAATTTTGCGACAGCTTTGCTACGAGTTTTATAATTTTTCTAATTATAATTTTTGTTGTTTAGCCGTCGCAAGTTCAACACGAATCTGTCACAAAACTTAGTCAAAGGTTTGAAATTTTGGTCAACGATTTGAATTATGATAAGCTGTCGCAAGTTTGACGGGAATCCCTCACAAAATTTAGTTAAACGTTTGACTTTTACGTGCCGTCGTAAATTTGTCACCGATCCGTGTCAAAATTTAGTCAAATGTTTGACTATTTTTCTTCCAACATATTGTCAATCGTCGCAAATGGGCCAAATTGCTACAGTTTCATATTCCTACAGTTATCGTCAATAAAGTATATATATATTTATATAGAAATCAAAAAGTATGATATAAAAAATACTAAGTAAGAAAAATGGCATCACTTAACTCCTTGTCTAATTAAAGATGATTTAGTATTTTTAATTAACATATAAAACATTTTGTGTACCATATATTTAACCTTGAAGTAACAACATGACGAAATTCCCTGATTATATATAGAGAGATATAAACTTTTTTAAAAATCCTGAGTTATATACTTTGTATAAAAATGTAAGAAATCAACACCCATCTATCCTTTTCTTTCCTAAGTTTTTCCCAAAACAAGATAAATTAAGGCTTTCTTTTCTCAATGACTATTTAATATAACTTAATATTTCCCTTCACTCACATAAACATATTATAATATTTTATATGTCGAAAGTGTACTCCACAAAAGTTTTCATTAAACTTTCTACAAGTGCATGTGGTACTTATGTTTTGTAATGTAATGTTTTTACTCTGAAGCAGTTAAAATGTATTTATTTATTGATGTTGACCTTAGTTGACAAGGAATACAAGACTAGACCATGAAACCTAACTGGTTTTTGTGGTCTGAAAATAAAGAAATGGATGGCAGCACAAATTTTCTTTATCTCCTTGTTTTTCTACTTATAAATATCATCTTTGATTTGATTATCTCAAGTCAAAAACATTTTCCAACTATGAGTTTTTCTTGCTAAAAGTTGGTAAGATTAGCAAATTTTTTGTAGAGAATTATTACTCTTTTGTTTGTTTCTTTGTTTTTGAGGTTGCAAAATTGATCTTGATATATTATTTGTACTGTAATTAATATTAATACTAGATATATTATAGAGAAATAATTAAGAAAATGGTGAGAGGAAAAGTTGAGATGAAGAGAATAGAGAATGCAAGTAGCAGACAAGTAACCTTTTCCAAGAGGAGAAATAGGCTTTTGAAAAAGACTTGTGAGCTCTCAGTTCTTTGTGATGCTGAAGTTGCTTTGATTCTTTTCTCTCACAAGAGTGAACTCTATGAATTTTCAAGCTCCAAGTAACTCGCTATATATCTCCCCACTTTTTTGTAAAACGTTAATAACCAGCAATGCTCTGCATATGTATCTCTCCATCTTATTATATACCCGCATGATATCTGCAAATATATAACAGTCTTTAAAATAGTTCTCTATGATGAACTGCAAAACAATTTTAAACAAATAGGTATCTTTATTTTCTTAATGCCTATGAATTTGGATCTTTTTCAAATTATAACATTTTTTAAAAGAAAACTGCCAACAAGAAAATAGCTTTTACTTGTGGGAGATTTGATGCAATTAAGCTTTGATTTTATGTGTAGTTCATGTGAGTCTGAGTGGAAAGAGTACATCCACCGTAGTGTTTCCAAATGTTCTTTGGAATTAAGCTTTCACAAGTGATTGTGAAAGAGTACATCCACAGTACAGATTAGAGTTAATGAATTAAGCTTTAGTTTTTGTTTCCAATTACTACTAGCAAATCAATGAATAAGTGATTGTGTTTTTGTTTACACTCACTTGACCAATAACTGAATACTACTATATGATAGTGAAAAGTTTTGTAGCATGTCTTTTATGTGCATATCATAACCCCCTTTTTGTTACATACCTCAAAGAATTAAAGGAGTAACTTCTCTTTTTTAACTATTAAATACACATACTTCAAATCCATTTATGCCGTTATTTAAACGTTAAAAAGACAAGTTTTTGGTTATGATTTGACCCCAAATGTACATAAAATGGATGAGGAGGTTGAGAGGAAAATCCAGTACTACTTGAGATATATACATTTGAAATCAATTCGAAACACAATGGTTCAATTACTTCTTTGGTGAAAAAAGCTTCTCTTATAGTACTCTCGATCGATCTTTGAGGTTATATTAGGTATTTTCGTGAGTATTATTGATAAAAGTTTGTAGCTTTGTTTTAAGCTTAACTCTAAATGTTCTTTGTTATGAATTTCACAAAGTTGTCAGATTTTCTCATGAATCACATCTATCTGGTTAATAATATATCAAATTTTTTATTATTAATAATTGTATGTAGTTTGGATGGTGTATCATTTGTTAGCTCACTGATTGCTGTTCAACCTAGTCACTACTATTGAAGATGAAGTCAAGCTCTCCTTATAGAAGAAGATCACTCGGTGAATAAATCTCAACTATATGTATTCTGCTCACTGGTGATGCAGAAGAGATTCATTCACTTACACAATTAACACAACAGTCGCTGTTGAAGAATAAAGGGAGGTCATCGGAAGATAACAAGACAAGTCACTCTACAAGAGCACGTTAGCTCGCAGTGAGTGAGGAAACTTATTACTCCTCCAGCAAATTAAACAATAAATATTAAAACCTTGACAAGTTACAACTTGCTAGTGTGAGGTCCCTAATCAAATTGTGTCAACAAGCTTTAAAGACAAAGTGATCGAATGCGTGACATCAAGTTTGATTGTGATTGGAGGAAATCTAACACACTTAAGAAGCATGATCAGAAATGGGGACCACAATATATTCCTTTCATAACCATTTATCTGTTAGAAGTGAAACCAATCACATAGCAACACATGTCATTCTATTTTCCTAGAATTCATGAGATATTTACAGGAAATATCATGTCTATAAATAGAGTGACATATTGTAGTTGGACGTTTACCGATTTGCATCTATCACTAGTATGTCAGTGATGAAATTTGTCTAAGTGCAATATCGAGTAAGCGAGTAATAGTTTAACTTGCGTGTTTAGTTATTCTATTCTCACAGCGAGTGTTACAATAACTTGTAATTTGTAGTGAATTAATCTTAGCCTCGGCAAAATTAAACCGCATTTGATACTTTGATGTGATATGTTATAAATAAATTCATTATTCAAGTTATTGATCCTTGTAATTTTTGTTACCAGCTTACATACTTACAATTTCATACTCTGTTAATTGAACAGTATTTTGAACTATTAATAAACTATTTTAAAATTTTTAAATACAATAATTAAGTATTAAATTGTATTCAACTCCCATCTACAATTGAAGCTATACTTTGTGACTCCAATTTACTTAATTTATAATTGACTATTGGGATCAACACCACCCATATAAGGCACCCACGTGGCATCCATACAAAGCTACAGGTCAAACAATTACATTATCAATAATCAAAATTGGATACATATACTAGAGGTTTTAAAAGTTCACAAACACAATAATTTTTTTGTTATAGTTTATTACTTTTTCATAATCTTAGCTCAAACTTTTTATACCATGATTGATATGTTTTAGAAATTTTTTGGGACATAGTTTAGGATCATGTTCGCTGGACGAATTGTTGAAGTTAGACAGTAATCTAGAAAGTAGCTTGACAATCGTCAGGGCAAGAAAGGTATGTACCAAATGCCACGTACAAATTGTTTTTCGCGATATATTCCTTTAATCAACTTTCTTTGCTTGAATCCAGACTCATTTATTCAAGGATCAAATTGAAAAGCTAAAAGCAAATGTTTGTATTTTTCTTCTCTTCTTATATGAAATACGCTTAAGTTTTTTGATATGTATCGGATTTTACTCAACTTTCTATCTATCAAACTTTTCAATATTATTCTTATTATATGTATTCGATGACTTGTTTATGTGATACCTCAATCTTTGTTGACGCGACTACTAGATACGTTAGCGTGTCATCAAAAACTAGGTCATATCATTTGTTTACAAATTGTAAGAGGTCAAATGAATGCAAATGATAATTGAAAATTTGAAAATTTGATATCTAGCAAGTAAAGTTCTATATTTATTGAAACACTTAACCTAATTAAATAAGCATAGCACACATATCAACAGTCCTCTTTGTATGCCCATCTTGTTTATAGGAGAGGTTCTTCTCGGAAGAAAATGCAAGATTATGTCAACAGAACACAAGTTTATGTGAAAAGGTAATTAACTCTTGACTTTTTTATAAAAAGATAAAATAAAACTCTACTAGTTTAAATCTATTAATTGTTTCATAAACTTCCTGTCATTGATCAGCAGTGAGATGCTAGTGTTATAAGCTGGGAATGTGTCCACAATCTGGAGGTAGAGACCGAGTTGTTTATTGGTTCACGCCTTTCTTAAAGTGCTCAAGAGTGATGTTTATGAAGTTGAACTAAAATGGATCGTCTATTCGCTCGCCTTTCAAAATTGCATTGTTATTTTTCCGGTATAGTATGAGGCTCTTGAGTAAAATAATTGGCATTATGTAATGCATAGAAGATATGATATAGAATGAGTTGAAGGATATAAGTAACACTTAATTTTTTTATTCCGAATAATTTGTGTGTTATAAATCATGGACACTTTTAGTTCTGTCAGCAATTCAAATTTATCGCTCGTTAAAAAGTTTCGCAAACTCTTAACATGTGCCAATCACATGAGGATGACGTAGTCTTTTCACATGTAATATCTTCTTCCCAAACTTAGTTACCCTTTCCACCTGCATTTTCTTTCTCTTACTTACATCACCACTCACCATTTTCTAAAATCTCAACATTTACATTAATATACACTCATAAAACTAAAACAATATAAATATTAAATAATACACCTACAATACATTCATCTTCAAATAATCAAATCCACATCAAATAACCTTTCAAATTCAACCTTTTAAAACTAAATATAAATAAAATTACAAAAAATCACATATACATAGATTTATACATCATATATGTTCGCTTTTACACTCTACAAACTTCCACTAGAACAATGAAGTTCCGGGTCGAGAACCACTTTTTTCGGCAACTGGAGCTCCGCATGTTTTCAACCGAACACCACCTCCAGAGTCCCTGGTTTTCCGATTTGATTGAGTTCTTACATGAGTTTCTGTAAAAGATTTGCGTTTTCTGTCTGTTTATCACCGAGCATATGTACACAACATCTTACCACCTTACACTCCAGATCTGGACCCATGTTTACCGGATTTGCAAGTTTGGTCGCCGGAAAAAATGGAGGATGTGTATGCTTGTTGGTGTGTTTCAACTAGGATTTTGATTTATAGATCTTTAAATGTTTAAAGTGGGTTTCGATTGTTGATGCGGGCCCAAGTGTGAAGGATCGGGCCCTTGTGTTTCTTGAGGCCCAAGATCGCGTATCAAAAGGGGCTCACGAAAAAGGCCGTAACTTGGGCTAGGAGTGTCCGTTTGAGGCCCATGACCAGGCGAAAGAAAGCTTGGGCCGAGCCCAAAGTCATGTCTAATAGCCGTAGGCGGTTAGCCCAACTTTCGGGCCCAAATTCGCTGTATTTTATGAGTTATGGACATTTTTATGTTTTTTTCCTATTTTGGTAGACTTTGTTTTTGGACTAGAGTCCGGCCCGTTTATCTGTTTTGGCCCATTCGAATTTCTGGTTCTTTCTTAGGGTTTGGAGAACATTATTGAGAAGCTAGTTTTGATTTATAAAAAAATTTCAATTTTCTCTCAAATTTGAGTTGAATTTGGCCTAATTTTCGGTATTCTTTTGAATCAACGAATATTGGAAGAGTCATTCCTGGTATTCGTGAGAATCAACAGGTTTGATTGTGTTATCTCAATTTCAGTCTACATCAATTGTTCAGTTGATTTTGTAGGCTGATATTTATCGCCGGAAGTTGTTTGACATGACTATAGTTTCTGGATTTTTTCGCTAGAATTTCGGTTTATTCTGGAAAAAGTTGCTTCAATTTTTCCCCACAGTGGGTTTTGATTTCTAACTTTGTATATGTTGTGATTATGGGTAATAAATGGAAGTAAGAAATCTAAACTTGATTGTGATGAAGAAAAAATTATGAGTTATGGGGAAGAAGGATAAAAAAGGTGGTGGGTTGTTGGCTTCCCTAAAAAAAGAAATGAACATTTTGCTGAGGAACGAATCTTCATTTTTGGGAAGACGATGATAAATTGACCATGTTACCCTCACTTGTTTCGCCCTTGGCGAGAGTTGATGAAAATTTTAATGGGTGTCACCATTTAAATAGTTACGGATGATTGGTGCAATTATTAATAAATTAGGATGATTGATATAATTTAGTGTACACCACATGAACTATGAATTATGAACTATCAAATTATGGATGATTGGTGTAATTATTGAGAGATAAGGATGATCGATATAATCTAGTGTACACAACATGAACTATGTACTATCAATGTAATTATTGGAGACGACTTTTCGGGTTTTGAGGCAGCAAATGGGGATTTTTATCCGGTTCAGATTGGGAATGGGTACTATCATTCTCGCTCAGACCCGCCCGATATATATATATATATATATAATATTTTTTTATATAATTAATAAATAGCTTTGTGTATTTTGTGTTATTTGGTGATATATTTTATTGTTTATTTATATAGTTATATCAATATTTAGATGATTGATATTTTTTTAGGTTTTTAAAAAGTAAATATATATTTTATACTTATATATTATCTTAATCATGTAGTTAATTTGTTTTTAGAAAAAGAAAATGTTACTATATGCATTGTTAGATAATATTGTGAAGAAAATCAACAAAACACACGGGTTTAGAGTATTATCAATGGGGAAACGGTATTAGGGAACAATTGTCCATGATCGGGTGCCCCGAACCCTTTTAGGGTTGGGGGAACTTATGTCCCCAATGGGATGCCCCGATAAGATCCCTGTTGGGGTTTGGGGTTCGGGTTATCACTCCCTGCCCCATTGTCATTCCTATCATCGAGGTCGGATATGGGTTTCTTAATATTATTGAGGTTGGATATGGGTTTGTACGAGTTGTGCATTAGCACATGACCACATGACCACATGAAAGGCCCTAATTTTTTTTAAAAAAAAACAGTAACTTAACAAAACTTCCATTACTAAAAATAACTTATCCAAAGGTACATGCTTGTTTAATAATTTAATGTCACATATTTAACATGTTACAAACAAAAGTAGTTTTAACCCATATTGACACTTAAACAAAATATGGGCAACATTTAGAAGTTTGATATTTTACCATTAGATTTAAGACAACAAGTATTGGTTAGACAATAAGCATGTCAACTCCACCATTCAATTTCAATATACAAGTGTAGGTTTGACTTTTAGAAGTCAAACTAATTGCAATTCTATCAATAATTCGTCTTATTAAACTATTGTTCAAATTACTTCTCTAATCAACATTCATAGTATCATTACAACATAATTAGACTACTAATTTAATAATTTATCATCAATATGTAAGACTAACCCTCAATAGTATATGAAACCCAAACCCTTATCCAAAATTTCACCAATGCATCACAAGCTCATCATCTACTAACATTAAATTCATACAAGTATCTCTTAGAACAAATTTTAGGTTTAATTCACCTATAATATCATCTTGACCCCAATTACCCTTTCCCCACATTTCAAGCTCAAACAACAACAACAATTACTTACTCGATACAAATTATGATGAATGGAACCTAGAATATGATTGAATCCTTGCTTCTCCACTCTTCTTCGTTCTAGATTAAACCCAGGAAAATAAGTTGGAAATATATGGAAGTGTTTGGAATGAATTGGAATAAGATTAAAATCCGTTTTACTTCCAGAATCTGAGCACCTCCCGACGGGAGATCCAAACTCCCACCAGTTTTAGCACAAGCTTCCCAGTTAACCACAACCTGAAAAACGATGAGTACCCGGCGGGATACAGACCTCCCGCCGGAATAAAATCACCTCCCAAACTTCTGGTCAATATTTCCCGGATATGCCACCTTTTCCCGGTGTGAGATTTCTTTTGACAAAACCTCTGCTGCAATTCTCTCGTTTAACATGAAATTTTAAACCAAGAAATGTGATCTCCCGGCGGGATCTAACCCTTCCCGGCAGGAGATCTTCAAAATATGCAATTCACCGTATTTTATAACTTTGCATTACTTCAATACCACCATCTTTCACTTGGCACATTTCGGGGTGTTACACCACACCTCTAATGGGGCCTCCAGTTTCAGTGCAATATGTGTGGTATATATTTCAGTCAATATTTGAATCTCAATTTTAATTGAGCCCATTAAGGATCAGGCCAACCCGTATGTAGGAAAAAATATTATTGCTGGAAACAATATATAAGGTTCTTTGATGTAAATTAGGTTAATGAAAATGTATGGATGAGAAAGTCGGATTGGTAAAACACGTAAAGCTTATCAGATTGGTAAAACACGTAAAGCTTAAGGGTTTATATTATGCATAATGAAATATAAATTTTGTTGACATGACAATTTATAAGAATGTCACGTAACATCTTAAGATGACACACAAGTAGAAATATCATGAATTACATATGATAACAATGAATAACAAATTCATTATATACAACGAAAATCCGATTAGTTTGATACACAATATGAATTTCAGAATTTAATTCGATAGTGTACATAACCTAAAATGTGAAAGAAAGTTGACTTAATTGCATGGGGATCGGTGAACAAGACAAGTTTTATGCGGTGTTAACAGCATTTATCCCACTTTCGGATGTATAAGACTCCTTGAAATCCTGTACCGGATATTTTTTGAATTATTTTACTAATCGAATCGTTGTATGACTTTTGCTGCATGATATACTGAATAGAGCGATTTGGTAATTTTTGTAACTACCTTCAGAAATGATCCAAGATTGAGCATGTCATTGCTGATGCTCATTGCAACAAACAAACAAGATTTCCTTATAACTTGCAAAATACACTCCCCACAACACAATCTTACTAATAAAACACCAATTGTTATTATTTAACCTTTAACGTCGTGATCATTAGTCTCGAACATTATATAAAAGTGGATTTGAGTTAATGGTATATATATATATATATATATTTACAGAGGGGAAATTGTTATTATTTAACCTTTAACGTCGTGATCACTAGTCTCGAACATTATAGAAAAGTGGATTTGAGTTAATGGTATATATATATATATATATATAGGAAAGATTTAGAGGGAAGCTCCAAACCTTGAAAATGGAGAGAAACAAATTTCAATTTTTGATTTCATTAGAAATAAATGTATTTCATCATAAATGAAGTTTAAGAATATTTATTTTTTGTTGAATCGTACTTGCTTTTTATTTTGAATATATATCTTTCCCCAATCTCCTCTAAAATTTCATTCTTTTGGAATTCGAGTGCTATATATATATATATATATATATTAGATTGAGTTGAGTTAAACCATAATGTTTAATTAGGTCAGTAATATATTGATGAATTTGATAAGAAAAACTTTTAGTAAATTTTATTTGTCGAATTACGTCACTAGATACATACAACAATAATAAATAATATATTAATATAGAAACAAATAATTAAAATGAAGTTAAATATACAAATAAACTAAGGTACATTTTCAGAGACATCATTTCGATTATCAAATGCTTCTTCTCCGTTGCCTTTACAACCCGCCCCGCCCATTTCGCTATCAATAGACACGTCAACGAATATATATTTATGTATATAAAGATATTAAATTCTTCTCTTACTGTACTATAAGGACAGAAAGAGGGACAAAGAAGTGGATTGAATGGATATATGTTCAATCAGTCATCACAAACACTTTATGTAAGATAACTTACTAAACTAATAAGAGAGAAGGACATCAATAAGCCAAAGAAAGATCGCGAAATCTTAGAAGCAAATTGATATATATTAGAACACAATGACATATATATAATCACGAAACTCACTTGCTTACATCTTCTTGAAAATCATTCAAGATTTCATTATTGAGGAAGCTAGGAGGCACAAATATTCATAATTAAAAGAGAGTGATTTCCCCTTGTATGATATTTGCATTATTACTTTCAATATATAGATAATACAACTGAGCCCTATATGTGAGATATACATGGGCTGAGTCTTACACAACAAGGATAGTGGGCCTAGCTATACATTAAATGAATGCACGTGCATGAATCTATAATAATAATATCCTCTAATACGCCCCCGCAGTTTGAGCGGGAGGTTCTCAAACACTCAAATTGGAGCGAAAATCTACAAACAACTGGTATGGTAGTCCCTTAGTGAAGATGTCGGCATACTGAAAACGAGAAGGGACATGTAAGACACGAACGTGTCCGGCAGCCACTTTATCACGAACAAAATGAATGTCGATCTCAATGTGTTTTGTGCGTTGATGTTGCACAGGGTTAGCTGACATATAAACCGCGCTGACATTGTCACAATAGACCAAAGTGGCTGTGTAAAGAGGTTTGTGTAGCTCGCGAAGAAGATTACGAACCCATGCAGTTTCGGCAACTGCATTCGCAACCCCACGATACTCGGCTTCAGCACTCGACCGAGACAATGTGTGCTGACGTTTAGAGGACCACGATAGGAGGTTGTCTCCAAGGAAAAGACAGTAACCTGAGGTAGAGCGGCGAGTAGCTGGACAACCGGCCCAATCAGCATCGGAGTAGGCGGTGAGCTGAGCCGTAGAAGACCGGTAAAGCTGTAGACCAAGGTGAGTAGTACCGCGAACGTATCTGAGAACACGCTTAAGAGTGTTGAAATGTGGTTCACGGGGGTCATGCATGTATAGGCACAACTGCTGAACTGCATAAGAGAGATCCGGGCGAGTAAAGGTGAGATATTGAAGAGCACCAGCAAGACTGCGAAATAGAGTGGCATCCTCAACAGGTGATCCGTCGGGTCCAAGCTTCTTCTCAGTATCAACAGGGGTTCTACACGGGTTACAGTTGAGCATGTGAGCCCGTTCGAGTAATTCAGTTGCATATTTAGTTTGAGAGAGAAAGATGCCAGATGATGTGCGAGTGGCAGAGATGCCAAGGAAATAGTTGAGTGGGCCAAGATCAGTCATAGCAAACTCACCATGTAGAGTAGATATAATACGTTGTAGAAGAGCTGAGGAAGAAGCTGTGACGATAATATCATCAACGTACAGAAGCAAGTAGGCAGTCTCAGTACCTCTGTGAAAAATAAATAAAGAGGAGTCGGTTCGGTTGTGTTGGAAACCAACTCGTAAAGCATAACTGGTGAATCGCTGGAACCATGCCCGAGGAGCCTGCTTGAGACCATAAAGTGACCTCTGAAGATGACAAACATAGTCAGGATGAGTTGGGTCAGTGAAGCCAGGAGGTTGATGCATATACACAGTCTCAGTGAGATGTCCATGAAGAAAGGCATTCTTCACGTCCAACTGATGTATAGGCCAATCCCTGGATACCGCAAGACTGAGAACTGTTCGGATAGTAGCCGGTTTGACCACGGGGCTAAATGTCTCGTCACAATCAATTCCTTGTTGTTGACTGCGTCCGTTGGCTACAAGACGTGCTTTGTACCTGTTTAGAGATCCATCTGCATTGAATTTATGTTTAAATAGCCACATAGAACGAACAATGTTGACATTGGGTGGTCGTGGAACAAGAACCCACGTGCCGTTTTTAATTAAAGCATTATATTCATCTTTCATAGCATTTAGCCAATTTGGGTTTTGAAGAGCTTGTAAGTGAGATTTTGGGAGAGAAGGAGTAGAAACGTGAAGGGTTAGACGTTGGATGGGTTTGGTGATACCATCTTTTGAACGAGTGACCATGGGGTGCCCAGAAGTGGTGTTGGGCTGAGATTGGTTGGACAAAGGGAGCTGTTGTTGCTGAGCTGGAGATGGGGATGGTTGGGCCTGATTTGATGAGGTGGCAGGTGATTGGGTGGTGGGCGAGGCTTGTTGGGTTTGCGAGGATAAAGGACGGGGCTGTGGGGCTGCATGGATGGCCGGTTGGGCCTGTTGTGTTGATGTGAGGGGTTGGGCTTGAGATGGAGTGGAGTGGGCTGTTGTGTGAGTGGGGGAGGGTTGGGCTTGGGTCGGGGCCTGGGAATGTGAAGATTGTGGGGACGTGAGGAGTTTTAAATTGGCAGGTGTTGGACCGGTTTCGTGAGCAAGGAATTGGTAAGAAGAAGGGTGAGTTAGTGACATGGAACTGAATGGAAACGATGACTCGTCAAAGTTAACATGGCGTGATATGATTATGGTATTGGTGGAGAGATCGAGACATCGATACCCACGGTGATTTGATGGGTATCCTAGAAATACACATGGAGTGGATCGAGGTTGAAGTTTGTGTGTCGTGTGAATGTACAGGTAACAAAGGCACCCAAATATTCGTAGGTGATTATAGGTTGGGCGTTTTTTAAATAATTTGGTAAAGGGTATGTGATTTTTTATTGCGGTGGATGGCAATATATTAAGGAGATGAGTTGCCATAAAAAGTGCCTCGGCCCAATATTGTGGTGGAAGGTGTGCTTGAAAAAGAAGTGTACGTATTAAGTTATTAACATAGCGTATCATTCTTTCGGATTTTCCGTTTTGTTGGCTTGTTTTGGGACATGAGAAACGAAATTGTATGCCATTAGTTTTAAATAAGTATGTTGTTGTGTGTTGTCAAACTCGCCCCCATGGTCACATTGAAATGCTTTGATTTCCATATGAAATTGTGTTTTTACATAAGCTCGAAATTGTAAGAATTTATCAAATGCATCCGATTTCTTTTTAAGAGGATAAACCCATAGAAAGTGAGAATAATGATCAAGAAAAAGAACATAATACTTAAAACCACTGACACTCGGAAGTGGAGAAGTCCATAAGTCCGAATGAATAATAACAAAAATGTTTTCAACAACCGAATGAGAAACATAGAAGGGATGTCTTACATACTTGCCAAGTTGACAAGCATGGCACAAAGTTGAAGACTTTGTTTTATTACACATAATAAATTTATTCAAAACTAAATGTCGTAGCACGTCATCCCCGGGATGCCCAAGTCTTCGATGCCACGTGGTGGAAGTAGAGGACAAAAGAGCGGTAGGAGTGGTGGTGGTGGAGGAGCGAAAAGGGTAAAGATCTCCGGTGCTATTACATCGGAGGAGTAGTTGACGTGTCCAATAATCCTTCACAGAAAAGCCAAATTCATCAAACTCAATACTACATTTATTATCACGAGTGAATTGACGTACAGAAATAAGATTTTTAATAATGTGAGGTGTAATGAGAACGTTTTGCAAGTATAAAGGACGATGAAAAGATGGTAAAATGCTATGACCGGTGTTGGTGACCGGGATTGTAGCCTTGTTACCAACAACAATAGATGGAATAGTGCTTGAATTAAAAATGGTGGTGAGTTTACCTGCATCCGCGGAGAGATGAGAAGTCGCTCCCGTATCCATATACCACCCGGAGTCAGCATTGTTGTCTGTGTAGCGAAGAGTCATGGCATTGAAGGCCTGAGGAAGAGTTGTTGCTTGATCCACATAAGGACCATATTCCCAGTAACCCGAAGGTGCACCTGGACGTGGACCAAGTATCCCAGCACCAGTAGGGCCGAAAGCCTGAGCAGCATGAGGTGGGCCAGCCCACTGTGGACGGGCAAAAGGCCTTATAAGAACTGGCAAGTGGCGGTAATGGGCATGTTGTACCTGCGGACCCCAAGCCCATTGTTGGGCTGATTGGGATGGACCAGAAACATTCCAAACAGCATGTGATGATCCCTGAGAGTTCCCTGGTTGCTTGCTTACCTTCGTGTGAACAAACCTGCATTTTTCCCCATATGTACAACGCCCTTTTTGAAAGTTTCTGCACAAGTCACGTGAACCACGAGTGTTGTTTGATTGCTGCCCATTAGAACCCCGATTAGAAGAGTTACCTGCCAATAAAACAGTGGGAGACGAGGAGTTATCACGAGTGGAGGAAGACTGTTTGTGCTTGCGGTTCATGCGAGACTCTTCAACCAAAAACATTGAACGTGTTTCAAGAAGAGGGGGCCGTTTAGTGCTATGACGAATAATGCTCGCTACATGCTCGTACTTATCATCCAAACTATTGATAGCATACATGACCAATGTCTTCTCTTCAACAGGTGAATCGATATTAGCCAAAAGATCAGCAATCACCTTGATCTTTTTGAAGTACTCCGAGATCGACAGATTACCAAGGTCCATAGAACGAAGCTCGTTCTCAAGTTCTAGTGCCCTTGCTTCTTGGTTGTCATGGAAAAGACTCTTAAGACTTTTCCACACACTTTCTGCAGTAGCATTTTTCTTTAGGACTGTTTGTAAAAGAGAGGTTGAGATGGTACCGTAGATCCAAACCTTGACTAAAGAGTCAATCTTTTTCCACTCAAGATTGGTGGCATTGGTGCTTGTATCGGTGCCCTCAAGATGGCTCAAGAGACCGAAGCTCTCACAGTGAGTTAAGAACAACTCACTCCAAGCATCGTAATTCAATTGATCAAGGTCAAGAACAAGAGGTACGTGTGTTTTGATGTTGGTAACCCCGAAAGGTTTTTCATTGTTGGTTGGTAGAGGAGGTGTGGTATCATCTACTGCCATGGAGGTGACTGAGAAAGAAATTAGGGTTTTGGATGGGTTAGAGTTGCAGAAGCAGAAAGCGAGATGAAGATGGAGATAGATTTGGAAGTGGCGAGATTTATGGAGAAGGTTGTTAGGAGATTAAAAAATATATATATATCGGAGCTCTGATACCATAAAAGAGAGTGAGTTCCCCTTGTATGATATTTGCATTATTACTTTCAATATATAGATAATACAACTGAGCCCTATACGTGAGATATACATGGGCTGAGTCTTACACAACAAGGATAGTGGGCCTAGCTATACATTAAATGAATGCACGTGCATGAATCTATAATAATAATATCCTCTAATAATAATTTGCCTTCCCCATCCTTCAGAATCACCCTGTCTGTTTTTGAAGCGATTTTGGGTAAGGGCTGACAAATGTGATGGATGCTAGGCTCACATACTCGACAAACTTTTATAGCAGATAGTTCAAAGACAACACATGCCAATGTCCATTATGTTGTCAATCTTGTTCCCATAATTATTGGACATATGTTGAATGTTTTTCAATATCTGAATTATCCAAAAGTTGCCATATAAAACTATTGAGTGCCTAAATGTTGTTGTATAATATTGATACGAAACTTATATACAGTGAAGTAAATAATATAGAGAGTGAAATATACAAAATGTAAAATGCAATGGTTGGAGCTTTTGTTGAACACAATTCTTTTAAAACAAATATCGAGTCTATATCTCAGGAAGGGCAGCTAGAGCAGTGTACTATCGGAGTAGGCAAACATTCACTTGAAATTGTAGTAATAAAGCTTCTGTCCGTGTATCTCGGTTTGTTGCTGGTAGTAGAGGTGCTCAAATAAACCGGTTCATGATCCGAAACCGGTTTTCAAACCGAAAATCGGTTTGGTCAAAACCGGTTTTGACCAAACCGGTTCGGTTTGGACCGGTTTGAGATCCTACGTTTGAAACGGGTTTCAAACCGGTTTGACCGCTTTCGACCGGTTTGGACTTTTTTCCGAACTAAACCGGTTTCAAACCGAACCTGTTTGGGTCAACTTCGAAAACTGGTTTTGACTAAACCCGGTTCGGTTTGGGCCAAATCCGGTTTTGCCCATCTCTAGCCGTAGTTTCAAATGGTGGAGGTGATGTTTATATTAAGCGAATCATAATTGATTGCACTAAACAAAATCATTTAGTACCATTAAACCTAAATGAATAGTTCTATTTAATAGCATGAAGTTAAATTATTTCATATTACACACAATTGTAACTTAAATGAAGATGAAATGAACTGGGTCGGGTTGGCTCAAATGGGTCGAGGACTAAACTACTCAAGATTTTGATGCCGAATCATTTCATTTACACACAAAATTGAGGAGGGTGTCACAAAATTGAGGACGTTGTCGGTTAATTAAGCTATTTTTGGTTAAAGGTTGACAAGTGTGATGGATGCAGGGCTCACGTACTCGTTTTATATTAGAGCTAGAGTTCAAAGACAAGCATATATGCCCATGTCCATTGTGTTGTCCATCTTGTTCCCACAATTATTGCTCATATATTGAATATTTGAAATATTCAAAAGTTGCCATATCAAACTATTGATGACACAAATGTACTACTTATATAGACACTCACTGTATGTTGCTAATTTGATAGATCATCATTTATTGGTGATTCTTTTTATAGTAGAATTTGTATAAGAATGTTTTTTGTTCATGCTAATATGTGGGATGGGAAATCAGGGACTCAAAATATTAATGGACACCCCTCTCCTTGATATGATCTTAAAAGTAGCCCGCTAGAGAAATGAGCCCAAAATATATCATCACCGTTTTATGCGGGCCTGCAAAACAAAAAGATTAGTACAAAACTACAAATATATCTCCAATTGATGAGGGAAAATGGGAAATAGAGAAATAGTAAGTATTATTTTATGAATCGGATATACAAAGAAGGGTACGAAGACAAATACGTATGAATACGATTATCTGGAAATATAACTAGGTTATACTTGGCAAATCGAGCGATATTGAGTATATTGATGAGGATAAATTTTGAATTTCAGTTCTGATTTTATCGTTATTAGAACGATGGGTGTTAATGATATGGGACTCCGAGTCAAAACTTGACTCGTTAACGAGAAGCTCCCTCAACTTTCTCTACTTGATGAAATACTCCCTCTAAATTCCAATTCTTGTAATCTTATCGTATCCCAACAATTTATATGGAGAGAGAACAAATATAGATGGATCCCTTTTCTACAAGTGTTTTAATAGGTTGTGATTACTCTACCAAAGGATACGCCAAACGCCCTTGGGAACAGCTTTGATGTCAACATTCCAAAAGACAAATATAGACTTGAACATATTCTTATTTTGTAATTACATTGACTCCTCACTTACAATATAATGAATCCCTTGTTTGCGAACATACAATTTTTTATTTATTTTGTGATGTGTGCCTACAAAAATTCCAAAATGTGGGGTCTACCCATTGTCTTTATAAACGGCCTTGGCTTTTCTTTTATCATACCTCGTAAATTTATACGAGCTCTCATATGTTCTCTCTCCCATTGGCACCAAAATAAAGATTGGCAACGTGTTATAAATATTGTATGATCATAAATCGATCATCCGTGCTTTCTTTACTAAAAGAACTCGTGATTGACCAAATGAATCCCCTTGTTTTCGATTCTTTGATCCTACAACATGAAACCAACATACCCCAACAATTCATATGGCCCGATCATGAGAAACCCAATTCAGAAAAACCTAAGGAACTCGAAGTTCCTTTAGTGGACCTTAGAGGCTTCCTTTCTGGACAACCTAGTTCAGCTAAGGAAGCTTCTGATGTCGTTGGTGAGGCTTGCAAGAAACATGGTTTCTTTCTAGCGATCAACCATGGAGTCGATGCAAGCCTCATAGCAGATGCTCACAAGTACATAGACTTGTTCTTTGGGCTCCCACTTTCAGTAAAACAACGAGCCCAAAGAAAAGTTGGTGAAAGTTATGGATATGCTAGTAGCTTCACCGGAAGGTTCTCCTCTAAACTACCATGGAAAGAAACACTCTCTTTTCACTTCTCAGATGGAAATAAGTCATCCAACAAGGTGAAGGACTATTTTGAGAACACTATCGGAAAAGAATTTACTCGACTCGGGTAAGTTATTATTATTATTTTTTTTTTCATTTGTCGGTATTTTTTGAGAACACTATGGACTAAATGAAGATTTTAATATTCTTGTCATCATTACAGGAAAGTTTACCAAGAATACTGCAATGCCATGAGTAAACTTTCACTACAAATCATGGAGTTATTGGGGATGAGCCTCGGTGTAGACCAAGCTTATTTCAAGAGTTTCTTTGAGGAAAACGATTCAGTAATGAGGCTAAATTACTACCCACCATGCCAAAAACCAGACCTCACTTTAGGAACTGGCCCTCATTGTGATCCAACATCCTTAACAATTCTTCACCAAGATTCCATTGGTGGCCTAGAAGTGTTCATAGACAATGAGTGGCGTTCGATTGCTCCAAACCCAAACGCTTTCGTCATCAACATTGGTGATACATTCATGGTATATATAAGTTTTTCCTACATTAAACTCCATCCATGACACGTATTATTCTTTTGGATTTTTGTGATTAATCATGGATATATTGTCCTTTTCAGGCACTTTCAAATGGAAGATACAAAAGTTGCTTACATAGAGCTGTGGTTAACAACAAAATCCGTCGGAAATCACTTGCATTTTTTCTATCTCCAAAGATTGATAAGGTGGTTAGCCCACCAGATGAACTGGTGGATGATAACAACCCTAGAATATATCCAGATTTTACATGGTCTAGCTTGCATGAATTCACTCAGAAGCATTATAGATCTGACATGAATACCCTTGAAGCTTTCACCAACTGGATTAAACTGAAAAATAGCTGACGTCATCATTTCCTTTTTGTCAATAGTTGCATGAAGAAAGTAGTGTTGAGCAACATCAGAAAGATTTACCTTTCATGGTGGTTAAAAACGGGAAAGCACATGCACAAGGCAATTTTGTATTTTTTTTCTTCTTTTGAGTAAATATGTAGGTATGCACAATTTGACTTACTACTTGGGTAGTTTAATCAATAACTACGTGGTTTTTTTTGTTGTTTTTTCTTAAGAATGTAAAATTAAATAACTAAATAAAGCTAATGTAACATTTTCAAAATACAGAATGGAGGATCCTATGCATATTTAATTAATTATTCTGGTTTTTCTAATCATTTTTGTCCTTTTAAATCGAATCTTGAAATAGCTACCTACCAATTCTTTTTCTTAACTTATTCAATCTTGACATAATAATTAATTGATAACCATTATATGGGTTTAAACTTTTACAAAACTGCTCACGTATTTAAGTACGTCGTTTGATTAAATTTTGATGTAACGTAAGTACGTATTTTGATTGAAGTACCCTATGTGAATGAATAAGACAATATTTAGTCTTCTCACTAGTTTAACATGTGTAAATCCTAAATCCCGCTCTTCCCTCGAGACAAAAACTTGTAAAGTGTCCCTGATTAATTAACTTATATCGAATATATATGGATTCATTAGGATATTAGGTTAATTAAAACACAGTACGGCTCAAAGAAGGTATATATCCATAAGAGCGTCGTTAATGCATACACCTTTCAAAGTTTAATATACCGTCAAATCAGTATCAACCATTTTTTCTTTCTATTTTCGGGAAAACATAGCATTCTAAGCTTTATATCTGAGCATCAATTTACAATCCAGACAGCTCTATAAAATCTAATGAGTTGGTAACAAAGCCCCATCAATTCTCTTTTCTATACCATTGTATAAGATATCACTCTCCATCATCATTTTAATTGCAAGGAAAGAGTGTGTATATGCATACACCTTCACATAGGCAAATATTTCCTCCATACAACTCTTATACACTCCCACTATCCATGCTCTAATTACCCGTGCTCTTAAGTTACCATAAAGTACATGTGTACGTGCAAGGACAGCCATATTTCAAGAATATTGATCCTGATCTTATATATGTCACATCTTTACACATCGAAATGGAAATTAAATATGTAATGGTTATTCTTGGATATTTTATGGGTTGTTATTTATTATGTGTCGAATGATCAGTATCATATTATATATATTTTAATTTAAATTCAACACGCGTCTAATAAGAACACCGTAACAACAACATATTAATGTACACACATGATTAGTGACCCTATGTAGGGTTAGTTATTCGATGATGGTATTGTACGTATAGAATGATGATAGGCTAGTGGATTAACTATAGTTTGAATGTACGCATAGAATACTTGGATATATCTATAATTTATAATCCTTATTAAACATTTAACACTCTCTTTCTTAATTCTTAAAAAAGGAATATAAGAAATTATCATTTTATCCCTTCACTTATTAATTATATAAATCATTCAGTTAATATTATATTTCACATAATGCATTTAAATATCTTTTTATTTTCTTTTATATCACAATATTGTATATACAATTACAATAATTTAAATTATTATAAAAAATCACTATCATTAAAGAAGTATCAATTATTATTGCATTCATATACCATTAAACATTTGTCTTTCAATATCAACATGTGAAATCTTCACCCGTTGCTATGCGCGGGATTCGACGCTAGTATATATATATATAATTGTTACAATGCTAATTGTATTGTAGGAAGTCAAAAGGTACTAGGAACAGTTTCTGTGTATAATTTGACTTTAAGTTTACTTTCAAGTGATCCTTGTTTACCAACGACTATAGAATTTACGTGGGGTGTGAAGATTTGACAATAGAAAAATAAAAGGAGAAAAAACAAGTAATTCTTGTGAAAAGCTTTAGATTATGATGAGACCGATTAAGATTTTTTGGACAATGAGTTTGATTCCGGTAGAATATGGTGTTGGTGACCACAATCCCGACGAGATTTTTTACTAGTTTTCTTTTATCTTTCACCCTATATAATGTAATTGTTGGTCTCAAACTAACAAAAGAAGTTATAGAGAGGAAGGGGGTGAATACTTCTTGATTTCGACTTAATTGTCACAAAGTTAATTACAAGTTGTAATAATGACACATATAGTATTTTTCAATATAATTTTTTATTTGATTCAATCAAGGAATTACAAGTTAGTAGAATTGCGGAATAACTAGCTAAATGAATACAAATTAAACATTTTATATCAACTTGAGAACACACTTAAAGATGGTTAGAAAGGAATGCTAAACTGCTAATACTATTGCTCTTAAACTCACAAGTAGTTAACCTTAATTAACACACAATTACTTCAAGATTGAAGTCCAATTTTTATAAGTGAGAAAGTATCTTTCTTGTAACCACTTCAGCCAATCAGAATCTTCCAATTGTCTTCTTCTTCATTGGAGAATTCTGGACATATTTGTTGGGTGTTTTGACATGTACTGTCAGACAATGTTTGCTGGTGCAGATAGTGTTAGAATGTTTGATAGGGGAACACCATATGCATAAGCGACCGTGTTTAGCAAGTACGTACATGTGCACAATCTGAAGATGTCATTTGGATAAGGATCATAGTTCCAAAGTGTTGGTAAATCATCAACTTAAATGTGCAACAAGTATGATGGTCTCCATTTTCTATGCTAGCTTCAAGTAAAATTCATTCCCAACAGTCTCGCCGTGAATCCCGGATCGCGCCGCAAAACACCAAATTCACGTCGTAATTTCATCTATAGTAACTCGATCACAAATTACTTCTTCCATTGCATCTCGATCACCACCCTTCGCGTCGCGAACTACAAACCAGCGGCCAGCCGTACCTTTTCAATTGCAACATATAAAAAAAAGTGTCGTTCCAATTAATTCCCTCGATGGTTATCTTCTACCAATCTAGATCAACTGTGATTATCTGGCCAAAATAACCCCAAAGATCTCCATCTTCTAAAAAAACTGAATACTTAACCATCAAAAGCTAATCTTGTTCATGCTAACATCCTCTATTGTTCCCGATCTTCAAAACCTTGAAGCTCTTAGCAGTTGTTAAGAATTTCAGTGGAAACATTTAACTAACAACAACCAATTGTTAGCAAAAAAACAAGCCACAACACTTGTGCAATCAAGGTTACACCCACAAACATTAAACGGATAAAGAAACTATGCAAACAAGATAAACATATGAACAATACGACACACGAATATGACGTGTTTATGTTCGATCTTACTAAACAAGAAAACAGAATTCTGGCCGACATCAGGATCTAGTCACGATCTTATAAAATCGAGTTGCGATTCTACACAATCGAGTCGTGATCCTATACAATCGATTCGCGATTTAGTGCAATCGAGTCCCGATCTTACAAAAGAAATCCAATTCATTTTCTTCCGTTTAATTTAATCTTTAAATTCCCAACAGACATAAAGTCAAGAATTAAAAGATTACATAAAATAGTCAAGAGATAAAACAAAATTGAGTGAAAGTTAATGGTGTAAAACCTTATCAATATCTTTATACCATAACTAAGTTGTAGCATTTTAGTGAAGAGATCTAAATGCTCTCACTTCTCTTCTTTTAACTTCGTACATCTGAGTGAAAAACAAAAATGAAATAAGATCCATCGTGTAAGTTTGTGAAAGGGGGGTGAATCATCAACCTTTTTTTTTTTTTCAATATTAATTCGGTTCTTAAAACTCTTTAAAGTTAAAAACTAGTTATTAAAAATCTTTGTTAGTTAACAAGTTATTAGTTTGAAAGCTCTATGCTAGACAAGAATATAAATCAATATGACACCAAAATTTATAGTGGTTGGGTCCGGATATTAACAATCCTCCTTAATCTACTCCCTGATCACTTGATTGTAATAATCCACTAAAGTTCTATCATTTTTCACTAGTATGAGAGAAAACCGTTCAAAATGTTGTTTCTCCTTCAATAAGAAATCAACATTAATCTTCTTTTACCACAAACAAAATCACCTACTAGTAACTCTTGCTCCCAACACAATTATGAAGACTTCTCCCTCCAACTTCAACACTAATAATACTCCCCCTTTCAATAAGGAAGATTACACCATCAAAAGTCTTTCTCTAACACTTAGGAAGAACATAAATCTACCAATGATAAGCTTTCTCCTTCAATAAGAAAACTACACCAACTCTTCTTTTTCTAATCATTCTAGAAGACTACACCACTTTTTTTTCTTCTTCACAACCTTGGAAGAACACAAGAACAAGTTATCACTCAATGAGTATCCCCCTAACAATTGGAAGACCTATACACTCAATCTTTCTTCCACAAATAGTTGGAAGAGAAACAATATGAGATACTCCTCACACACTCTCTTGAAGATCTCTTACAACAAATTACAACATAATTTCGTAGTGGCAACAAATGAATATAAACTCGAATTCTCATTACATTAAACAACTCTTGCTTTGATCTTTCTCTCTCTTCTTATGTGGAAGTGTTTAAAGAACTTAAGATCACTTAGAAAGATATTTAGAAAATGTATTTTTATGTGCAAGAGAATGGATTAAAAGTTTGGTTTGAGTATTTCTTAAATAGATAGACAAAGTCATTTTTAAAACCAATAGAAAAATCAAGGTCGATGTACGGTCAATCCGTGGTCGAGCCGTGTTTTGCTGCACACTTTTTTCAAGAAAAAGTACAAACAGCTACACACAGTTATTTGTAACCCAAAAAGATTTTCAACAACTTTTGACTTAAAAACTCTTCTTTCTAAACACCTATCAAAAGTAAATCTTGAGTTATTCAACATTTTGAGTTCCACTGTACTTTAATGGTTTAACTAATGGATAAAAAAGTACATTTCTCTTACAAAAAGGATATTGTGTTTCCTTTAAAAAAGTGTGTTTGACTCTTATCAAAAGTAAAGTGAAATAACAATGTGTAATCGTGGATGCAATAACATGTATTAACACTGTAGACAATCAATATTAGAGTTGGGACTCGTTTGATTTTTAGACAAATCAAGGTCTTGATCATGTTTAGGTGATTTAAATTATTATTTCAATTTAGTAACTTGTACATGTTTGTGGACATGTTCTCAAGCTAATAAAGCTTGATCCAAAAACACACTAATCCAAAACCAAAGATGAGGATAGGTACGGCCAAAGATGATAAAAACGAATTATTGATATGAAAACACATTTTAACTTGACAACTCTTATGAAGAGTGAAAGTGTACTATAAACTCCAGTCTTAATAAAGTACACATCTTAAACAAAAATGTTATAGAAGCAACAAACTCTAACATACATGTACATGTAAAGTAATAATTAGAATGACTAAAGTTATAATTCAGCTTTACTGTATATACGTATGTCATGTACGTTTTTGGACGAAATATCATTTTGGACGAAATCAATAAAGAACTTTTAACTCTCATATTAAAACCAAAAAATTGTAGGTGTCACTAAAATGATATCCCCTCCTTTGAAATATAGCGACACTCTTGATATTCAATTATATTGGGATCTTTAAAAACTGGAAGGTTATCACCGTGATGCAGTAGGATACTAGTGGTCGCCCGATGTTAACGGTGAATTGTGAGAGTGATAATGGTAATATAAATAAGTGGCAAAAGTAAAAAAAGTTGTATGTGTTTCGACTAAAATATTTTAAATGTGGTAGGAGAAAGAAATATTGTGTTTGGTAATATCGATTAATAGTTTGATCGAATTTTGAAATGTTCGACCAAATATAATTTAGATAATAGTATAAATAATGTCGTATAATAATAACTTTGTTTTTCTTCTAATGAATACTCTGTATTAGTTAGTTTATATTTTAATTTATGAGTGATTGAACCTTCTACTAAAACTATGAATACTCTGTAAATTACGTTTTTTGTCCTTGTGGTTGTGTAGTCTTGTCGATTTTATCCTTAATCTTTTTTCCTCGATTTTTTTACTCCGTGAAGTTGTTAAATTTTGGAAATTTTGTCATTTTACGTTAAACTTAACAAGTAGTCGGTTAAATCGTCATCAAATGACCAAAATACTCTTATCTATGTTTATAGTTTACTACGGACTGAAAAATCAAACACATCCTCTATCACTTCCGGCTACCACTGAGCACTGCCAAAATCAAACACCACAGTCACGGTCATCGTCGGCCACCACCCTTATCACTTCCGACCACCATTATACACACTATACACAGATCCAAACATCACACAAACCAATAAATTAAAGAAGTTAGGGTTTTTGGATTCACCCACACAACTACCTCTTCTCCGACGAAATCCAATACCGGCACCACCAGTACTTTGTTCCCCGTCGTTGAAGTCTTCATAATAGAAATTCGTCGAGTGGCGGCATGCGTTTTTGCGCTGTCCATTTTTCCGACGGCATTCTTGTGTTGCCGTTTCTAACGTATCATTTCCGGTTGTAACTTACTTATTTGGATTTAATCACGTTGTTTCGGAGTTTTAGGTTTCAATTATGTTTTTCCATTAGAAATCATGTTTGTTTCCAAATCTGATTTAAGTTCAAATCTCTTAATTTTAAAATCACATTTATCACAATTTCTCCATCACCATTACCCAACCATATGTGTAAACTGAAAGTAAGATCGGAAAATCAAATTAAACTTCAGTGTTATTTCATGGTTTGGGGCTTCGGCCCTGTTTTTGTTTATATTCCTTTTTGGCTAAAAGATGCATTTAGGTGGTGTTGTTTGATCAACAGTTAGTAATCATCAAAGGGTGTGAGCAAGATTTTAAATCGAAACATGATACATTTCAAGAAATATGTTTATTTTTTTATTTTGAGCATGTGTATAATTTTAGGTGGGTTGATTTCGATTTGTTTGAAAAGTATACGTATATAAAAAGGGTTAGGTTTTGAGTGCTGGTGTTTGTAGAAAAATAAACAAATGGAAGGATGAGAACTAGGGTTGGGGTTCAAGGAAGTAGAAAGGTGATTTTGGTCATTGTACTCAAATTAACGGAGAAATTTAACCAACGTCAATCGAAATGATAAAAATTGCAAAAATTAAACAATTTTAGGAACAAAATGCGAAAAAAAAAAGATTAGGCATGAAATTAGTAAAAGTGGTCAAGGACGAAAAATGCAATTTACTCAAGAAAGTATCTTCCTGATTCACGTGCCACACTTTATCTGTTTTTGGTTACAGATAGCAAGACGACGACACCTGGGATTTTGTTATGGATCTCCAACCTGGACTAAACCTCCTCTCCATTTGGCGAGCACGTGTGGGACCCTACCATATTAGCTAGCATCAACCTGATTACTTATTAGCCTTAGGTCGCACCACATGGTATTGTATTTACAGATCCATACAAAATTAACGAAATAACAAAACATATCGAATACAATTCAATCATGAAACTTCGTAATCCAAAGTAAAGCATTAAAGCGAGACAAAACAAAGACATATACGTATGATATTAAAATCAAGAGAAATAGTACTAAGATTTTTTAATATAAGAATTTTGATACACAAACGTAAATTACGTTATATGTTGTTTATGTTGGATTTATTAGATCAAAATATAATTTAAAATAAATTTTATTGCAATGGAAGCTAAAGATTAAGTTGATCATATTATAAAACGATTTCACAAAACCCATCAAGATCCATTTACATGTTAATTAAGATATACAATCATATGGTGTTTAAAGAGTTACAACCTTTGAAGTCTTTGAACTCTTTTGGTTTTAGGGTGTTGGTGAAGATGAAGATGTCAAGAAATCAAGCAAGAAGTCCTCTATAGCAAGTTCACCAATAGCACTTGATCAACACTAGATACTAGTCTAATACCCTTGTAAGACCACACCCTTAAGCTCTTAGGAACAAATCTAAATTTGTCTAAGAGAGAGCTTATGTTCTTCACTCTTTAAACTACTAACTTTTAGTGAGAATATGTAAAAGAGAGAAAAATGAGAATGCACTAACTAGAAGTAATGAATAACACTTGTGTCTTATACACACATACTTGCACAAAGTCATAGAAGTCCCATGCTAGGAGATGTAGCAAGTATCGATACACAAGCATGACACACCCACAAGCTAGCAAGCAACACTCCACCAAAGGGAGGATCCCTTAGGTGGCCAGCCCAAGCAAAAAGGAGGGGGGAGGGCCCCCTTTGATGTCTCATGCATACTACAATTTGTGTAAGAGATTTAATGTTCAAACTCATTTGGTCCAAAATATTGTACATGACATTTATTTATTTCATAAGACTTCTAATATGTTTAGGTCATAAGAACATTAAAATTTCAACTAGATATTAATTTCCAACTAATACAAAGGTTATTGATAATTAACAAGAATCAAATTCTTGAAATTGATCAATTTGTGTTTAATACTATTAGTGTGACCCTATAGGATCATGTGTCATTAGCAATATTAATCTTATAATTATTTTTGAATATTAAAATCCAACAATTTATACTTTTAATTTGTATAAAATTAGTTCTTATTGACAGTTTTGAAAGTCAATAATCGATTAAGAAAATGTATTTGTAGTAAAGGTTAATGATCATCTCAAAATAACTACTCTGTAATTTAAATAAGGAAATTTGCTAATCAAAGTAATGAAGTATATCTATATTAAAAAAGGAAATTAATAAATTCTTTATTATCAACATGTATAATTTTTTCTAACTATATATCACTTCCGATGTTATGAGTGCATCTCTATATATTCATAAAAAGTCAAGTGTTTATTATAGAATGTGTTTTAGCTATGGTTAATTAGATTAATCATTATAAAAAACCTTGGGACAAAGCTATGCCTTTTATTGCATTTAAAGGAAAAGAATAAAAGTTGTTTCGGATAGTATATGGGGCGTTCATTATTCGAATATAACTGAATTACTTAAATAAATTGTTCGGATAAAACTGTTCAAATTAGACAATTGAGTTTTTTATTGAGTTGCACAAAAATCGAATTAATATATTATTTATAGATTGATTTTGATTACCACGATTAGAAACGAATAATTAAAATAAACCGAATAGCTATTAAAACTACATGTAATACCTTTGTTTATCTTTTAAGATATATGTTAAATATGTGTTTGATTATTTTTCATATATAATACTTATTATATAATAGGTAGTGTTAATATATATTATTATATACTAATTTAAAATGTTACTTTTAATTTTAAAAACTAACTCTACATTTTTGTAAACCCTCAACCAACACAGCAATACGCGGTCGTTGATATCGTTCATGACATACCCGTTCACAAGTTAAAATGATACCCTTTGAAAGTCAATTAAGAAATCGAATGGTTAAAAATAATCCATCCAAATAGTAATCTAGTTCGATTCAGTTCGGATTCGATATTTATTTAGTTAGATCAAATTTATATTTTAGAAATCGAAACTCAAATGAATTTATGTAAATATATCAGATTTGATTTGATGTGATCGATCAAAACGAAATATCCCTAACAATACATGCAACAACTATAAAACTACAATAAGATAAAATAAAAAGAGTAGAGAATAGATATAGGAACCCAAATTCTGAAATCTTCGAATTTCGTGGTTACAAAAGTCGCGTGTTCCACTGTTCCTATATCTCATAATATACCAGAAAGATTAGTCCACTTGTAAATTGTGACCTTGCGAGTCACCCGTGTAATGTTTTCCATTCTTGTCCATGTAACTACTAATTTAGTAAGTTTTTTTATTATTATTTTCATTTCCTTTCATTTAAGGATTTTTTTTTTTTTTTTTTAATTATTCTTACCGTAAAACTAAAATGTTATCTCAAATAGTTGAATATCAACTTAGTTTTTCTCAAAAAAGATATACTCCTTCCGTCTCATAATAAGAGCCCACATTTCCTTTTTAGTTTGTTCTAAAATAAGTGTTCACTTCCAAAAGTAGTAAATTAACTTTACCATTTTATCCTTTCTCAAAACTAATACATGGAAGTCTGTGCAAAAAGCAAGGGTAAAAGAGTCACCTTCACTACCAGACAAATCAATTTTTTAAACTGTGTGCAAACTGATACTGGACACTTAATTTGAGACGGAAGGAGTAGTAATTTAGGGAAAAAATTAGTTACACGTTAGTTATTAAATTAAATACCGAATTTTTGAAGTTCATCGATTTTTAGTTTAGATGATCGTCTGACTCCTTCTCAAGGATCTATTAATAACTAAAAGAGAATATCAGTTTGCTTACGTGATTTCAATTATAATTTGTTACGTATGAAAACTGACATGATCCATTAATGATTTTAGAAAGAAAAAAAGTTTTGCAAAAACCTTAATCAGCCATAAACTTGAAAACAACAAAAAAATAAGTCTCATGCATATAAAATGAGAGACTCACTCAGGGCTGTGCAGAGCCCAATAACCACTGACCTTGCGGCCCAACAGAAAACCTTATTCATTTTATTTCAATATATACCTAGTTCATCAACCCGTGTTTCTTTTCAATGCATCATTAATATCATATTAATAGTGACTTCATTCGTTCTTATCTATGTACCTATGATACATATTTGAATGGGCTTCGATATATAAGGTTGGTTTGTATTACTCAGATATAAATTGGTCCAGTAAATTTACTTTTCATATTGATAGCTCATTAGCAACGATGGACCCAACAAATTTGGTCACCGGTAGCACAAAATTTTTTAAAATCCACTTCACTTCGTAGTTTTTCGAGTCGAAATTTGATAAAGAATCAAAACTAAAATGTGATAAAATCAACGTTGTTGATTATTTACCGTTAAAAATTTGTACAACGATTGATATTGTAACGTTTTTAATTAATCAAACTAAACAATTAAAGAATAACGGTATGTACAGTAGCCAAATAATTTACAAATATATAACCATCAAATTAATATAACATGCTTAAATATAATATTAATGTTTCTTAGAATAAAGTATGCTGTAAGGAAGAAACAAGAAAAGCTAGCAAGTAAAATTGGAACAAAAAGTTAAATTAGGTAATTATAAGACCAAACGATCTATGCAACCATGTTTCTTAGAATCGTTTGGAACAATCTTTTGGTCTTTTTTGGTTCAGATGATCGTTTGACTCCTTCTCAAGGATCTATGCAAATGTTACTTTGACAGACAAAAAAAAACAATATTCTAAGTCTTGCTCGTCCGCAGACAAATAAAGATATTATTATGTCTTATGTCTTCAGAAAAACAAACCGTCTGAAATAAAAAACGTCTACCCGTTCGCAGACATAAGACCTAATAAGGTCTGCAGAGTAAAAAACAAACGACAACTAAAATTTCAACACCTTCAAACAATTTTAAGCTAACAAGTATAACTTTCAACCTTCAACTTGAAGGCAATCGTACAACCAATGAGCTTATAGGTAAGTTTACTTAAACGTAGAGGTGCATCACTTAATTAAAAACGACTGACTGAAATAAAAATATCAAGGAGGTGTTAAAAGTTGAACAAACATAACTATCAATGAGAAATAAAAAAATAGATAATGCATATGTAAACGATTTCATACATCACTAGGGGTACTACAAAAATTTATCCAATTTGCATACAATGGAGAGACCTGTTATGGACCTAATATGTGACAGGATATAAGACAAATAAAAAGACCAAAAACAAAGATTTCAAACACCTCACTATATTTCAAAATAATGTACATACCAAAAGCATCTCTATAACCATAAAAGTAAAATGGAACCACCCAATAAAATGTGAGTTGTAGCTTAGGATTCTATCATAATAATAATTAAGAACAAAAAAAAGGTCTATTTTGTGTATCAGTATCTCCTCACCCTAACCATTATTTACACTTTCATATCCACATCCAATCTTCCTTTCTAATTTCATTTCCTCAAATCAATTACTATGACACTTATATTATCTGTACTCCTACGCCCCAAAGCTAGGCGTACAAGCAACGTTGCAGCTGAATCACTTCTAGACGTGTATAACGTCTCTCCCGTGGCCCCTTCATCTGCTTCAATCCGAGGCTCGGCACTTGAGTTCTCATTTTCTCCAAGACATTCGTGAACTATTTTGCATGCCAATTCACTCGACAAAACATCCCATAATCCGTCACTACCTAGTATCAAACACTCGTCTCCTGTTTCTCGTTTTGTGATTGAGATTTCAGGTTCAGATGTTACCCACTGTTTTAGAAGACGATCTCCTGTTCGTCAAAAAGACCACAAACTCGATCAAATGATCATTCTCGTATAGATATATAACACGCTCCTAAATTAAGTTACTAATATCCTTTACGTTTAGTTTTTAAAAATCAGATCAATACCAAAAGGTGAAACGAAAACTATTGAAACGGAAATACCATATACGGAACTTCTATGAAACTTCTCTGCCTCATCATGCAACTTCAAGAAACAGATCGGCATATCTATATATGGAGGAAATTGTAATTCTAAAGATCCATGTTCATCAAACAGACAAGCACCATTACATTTAGAAACTAGCTTTCTCCATATTTAGTATTATATTCCTTAACGTAACAGGACAAGTTATAGATAACCCAGTGTATACAGTGTTTGATGATAGCCTTTCTGATTTAGGTCAGGTACTAAGCGTGTAACGATCAAGGATGTATCTAAGAGCATAATATTGTTGTGTTTGATAATGTCCACAACGTTGATTGAATATTTTTTTTCCGGAGATGACAATTTCATTTGTAAGCTTACTGTGAAAAAAGTTGCCAGAGTAGCCTAAGTCGATTAAATACTAAAGCAAGCAAATGTTCTTGAGTTGTCTGATATAGAAATTAATGTCAAGTTATGGGTACGAGTAAGATCTAGATCACCTATTGCTCGGGACATGCCAAGGATTCCCTCGACTCGTGCTCCGTCAGGAAACATTATTCGCCCACCGCAACCTTCAATTCTTGCACGTTCGTCTTCCCTATCAGGCTGCATACAACACATTGTTTATTGATGTCATATGAAAATTCACCATGGAAGTGCCATCGTTCATCCAGAAAATTACACAAAAAGTTGGCTATATTAAGGGCCGAACGCTTATTCATATAAAATCTGACATTCAATGACTCTGAATTTGCAGTGAATATACTTGTTAAAAATGGAGGAGGTTTTTCCGTGTACAGGCCACCTCCAATATGTTTACTAGAGAGGTTCGAACCTGAGACCTTTGGACATAAGGATGTCTTACCACTAGGCCAACTTGGTGATGGTTATACATAATTGTCTAAAGTTCACTGTTAAGTTTAGAAAATCGCTGAAAAAGTCCTACATACTTCATGTACTCTTCGATCGAGTCCCTATACAATTTTTTGATTCATAAAGGTCACACAACCATTAGATAACACTCAATTAAATCCCCTCATAATTTTTGTGATTAATAAAGTCACTTAACTACTTTTGTCTTATTCAAACGTATATATCTTACTGGTAGAGAAGTTAATGCATCCACAAACCGTAGCTCATTTACTCCTTTAAAAGGATGAGTGGGACAAGCTTATGTAGTAAATATGTTATATAAGAAACCGGCAAATCGTAACCAATAGCCAATCTTCTCCTCCGTTCAAGGATCTCCTGCATCTTCCAAGTGCAAAACTCAAGAGAACATGAATCAAATAGTAACCAAAGAAGAAGATTGGCTACTTTTCTAGAATTTTCCAAGCTCTTTTATATCATATATTTTCTAGTATGTTTGTCCAACTCATCGTTTTAAGTGAGTTGGTGACGTGTGTCAACCCTACGGTTACCAGGTACAAAAATGGTTCTAACATTATGATTTATATGTTTCAATAAGACAAAAATAGTTGAGGGGTTTTAAACTTTCAATAATCACATAAATTGTAAAGAGATTTAATTGCATACTATATGATAGTATGGTAACTATATTAATCAAAAAAATTGTAGGCGGACTTAATCGATTATTACATGAAAGTATGTACAACTTTTTTAGTGATTTACCTAAAGTTAAAACCATGAATAAAGAAATCCCCCCAAAATATTTAAATTACACCATTTTTTTATATATTCTATGCCACTGCCACTATGTATAGTAAAGCCTTACTTTGCCATTGAGATTCATAAATGAAACCAACGGGTCAATGTACTATTCAAGTGATTTATATCTTCTTATTTAAAAATGGTATGCCTCTTTCTTTTTTTTTGAATGGTAATGTATTAGGAAAATGGCCCGAAAAGTTAACTAATTTTTCAAAATTTGACAATAAAAGAAATATGACTTTTGTCGATGCCCTAAAAGGACCCACATTTTGAGATCGTGTCATAAAAGGATTTAAGTTACCAAAAAAGTTCAATTGAAGGTAAAATTACCAATTTATTTTGAAAACGTGCCATAAAAGGATTTAACATTTTGAAATCGTGTCATTAAATCATTTAACACTCAAAATGAAACTAGGGTTCAAACACTCAAAGAGTAAAAATAGTGTTTATATAGTATGTTTGCTAGGTCAACAATGTCACGTATTAATTGAATATATGATATTTAAGCCCTACATTAGCTTAAACCGGTCAAAAATTGAAATCAAACGGTAATTTTACCATTGATTGAACTTTTTTGGCAACTTAAATCCTTTTATGGCATGATTTTAAAATTTGGGTCCTTTTTTATGGCACTGACAAAAGTCATATTCCCTTCACTCAAATACATTAACTTTTTGGGCCATTTTCCCGAATGTATTTTATAAACGAGGCTAGCAACTTGCTAGTAGGTACAAAGATACCAATACATACGTTCACACCTGAAAGGTTGAACTATCCTAAAACAAACATTCTTATAACACACCAAGACAAAACCACCTACAAGAAATTATCTAGCACCTTAGTTATAAGAAATTATCTAGCACCTTAGTTATATGGAGCGCATATCGACATGTAAAAGACTTCTTCCATCAAGGTCCATTAATATATAGTACTCCCTAGTAACTTGCATTGCCGTGGGTGGTATTAGTTAGTAAACTGTCCTATATCTGATCATACAGTACTTTATGAGTCTCCCAGATCAACTTGAACTCCGACTAAAATCTTTTACATTTCAAGCATTAAAGAACTTAAACAACAATAGGAGTGTTAAGGCATTACCTCCTTATTGAATGTGAACCAAATATCAATAATTTTACAAAACCATCAAATATTAGTTGACCCAAAAAGCATATCTGTGACTTACTTAAACATTCCATTGGGCCAAAAAGTATTCGATCATTTTCAAAGAACTCGTAAACTCTCCATTGTGCCAAACACTAGTTTATGATTTTCAGTTATGCCAATGATTAAGGAAAAAATATATGTACCTTATGGTCGACCGAAAGGGGTATGGGCAGGCCGTTACGGCAGAGGACAGCACGTGAGTCGCCACAGTTGGCCACAAATATAAACTCCTTTGTCAAAATCGACACTACCGCAGTCGACCCCATGAACGACAACTGTGAATTACATCTACATATATTAGAACTAGTACCCAACCCACCACACAAACACAACCTCAACGCCATCTCATCCATCCTATGAAAACTCTGATTAATCGCTGTCCTCCACAGCTCTCCGCCACCGTTTGACTCGTCTCCAGTCACTTTCACCCTCATTAACTCTTCCTCCATGATAACGTGCATATTCTCTTTACACAATGCAGACACCTGCCCCAAAACTCAATAATTCAATTGCAAATTCTGTTTTAACATAAATTACGACCTATTGCAAATTCTGTTAGTACTAATTTGTTACGAATCTATGCAATAACGCTTCAACTTAATATCAACTTATGTGTGAGAATATATAAGACAAATCAACTTGTTTGAACATATACTCCGTACTAAGCATGGTTTTGAAAACCGAACTGAGCAGGACCGACCAGTCGAACCATCTTTCCTAAGTAGTCATAAGTTGAAACATGGTTGCATAAATAATTCATTTATATTAAAAGCGCAAAATAAAGTACAAAATTAAATAAGAGAAGCAAGAATTACATGACGTCCACCATGACCATCAAACACAGCAAAGAAATGCACCGGTCGAAAACCATTAACTTCCGGTCGACATAAATTCGTTCTAACAAAAACTTCATCTTCCATTTCTCTTTGCCGGCCAATCACCGACATCACTCCATACACAGGCGGCGGTGGCGTCTCCATAATACTAATCAAATTCATAATCGCCGCAGCTGTAGTCGACGACGTCGTCGGGTTATCAATTTTCGTACTTTTCGCCACATGTGTCCGGGTTTCGTCAACGGTCGAACCGGATGAACCACCAGTAATTGTAGCCATACGTCTCATCGCCATTCTTCGACGACGTCTTTCGCGGCATTTAACCGCGGAAGCTTCATCTTCTTCACTCACCATCACACTTTTACGGTTACCGTAAATCCGCTTCATTTCCGATCACCGGGAATATGAAAAAAATGATACACTTCAATCATTTCAATGAAAATAAAATAAAATAAAATAAAATTAGAGTGAAATACATACAGGTGTCGTTTGGAAATGTAGTGAGGTTAACTCGTGGTGGATTCTGTTTTATCTGTCGTGGAGGATTTTGAGAGAGCCAGGTGAACGGGCAGGGTGGCCTAGAGTGACCGAACTGACCGATAACCGACTTTGGGGTTTTAGGATATTGACACGTGGAATATGTGAGAGTTTGAGTTTCTTGGGAGGTGAATATATCGTATTGTGTTGGAAAATGGTGGGAATAGTGACACGTGTCAGATGAATGTGAGTGAAGTTAAGGTCAAGAGTTATATGTGGGCCTATGTTGCTATATTGACGGAATAATAAACAAGCTGGTCCATTTCACTTGCTTCGGCCATGCCCCACAAATATAAATGACCACTTACTACAACTGAGAACAAGTTTTATTCTAATATTACATTGATAGAAAAACTGAAATATGGAAAAAGAACTAAATTCTGCAAATAATGACAGATTGATTGAATTTTTTAATGTCATGTAAGTGGTACTTCATTTCTTACTTATAAACACAAATAGAGTTATATTTAAACACAATAATAATAATCTACCTAATTTTGATTTCTATGTATTCGTTTTCTACTTAATTTTGATCGAGAAGTTTGAGCTACATTTTTTTTATTTTGTTTCAACATTTCAAGAATATCAAGCATAACGTTTGAATCGTAACAACCAATACTTGCTTTGAGATCTTTCATATCAGAATCTTTGTCCGCATTTTGGAAGGGATCTATTTACTATTTGATAAAATTAAAGTGTCCAGTTTTATAGGTTGTACGCATATATAGTTGATGTAATAATTAAAAAGAAAGTGAGTATTTTTGGAAGGGATCAAGAGTGGTAATTGTATGTATATATAGGGTGTTTGGAATTGAAAAAAATGTTAAAAATTTTTAAAAATATTTTTATCCGATCGTTTAAATTTTATTTTATTTTTACCGTTTGAATTTCTTTGTATTCGATCGTTTGCTTCATTTGGACCCACATGCGCGTTCTACTTCAGTCTTTACCGGAACGAAACCACAAGGACGGCTCGGTGCCTATGGTAAATTTTGAAGGACGACCGTCCTTAGCACAAGAGCGGAGAACCACGGCCTCCGTATTGTCTAGTCGAAAAGGTTTATAAGACATACTTTTTTTCGGGTTGAAACTTGTGTTTTGCTGCGAGAGTGTATAACTACATAACGCAATGGGACTTTATGTCCTACATTGCATCAGTATCGTTAAATCTACACTTTTAGCTCAAATATCGTTAAACAAATAATTAACACAATCACTGTTTATCCAACTAATTTTTTTAATCACGTGAGATACTTTTATAGTGTAAATGTTTATGCTCATATAATACTCCTTAGAAGTTAACATATAAAACAATCAAATAATTAAAAAACAAAAGAGAGAAAAAAGAGATTTAATATTGTCATAATACTACTCTAAAATCATTTATTTTTAACTTTATATAAATTATGAGTTATTCACGATTTTTGAAAGTCACACTTCTTAAACAAATACCTTCTATCATTCAACCTCATTTTTATTGTCATTTTCACTTATCAAAACCATTAATTTTAATCCAAACATAGCCTAGATGATAAGAATAATAAGTAAATTATAATGATAGCAATATTAAGTTATATAATTATAATTGTTCACTTATTATCTATATATCATCTATCTAGTTTGAAACTAAACACATTCTCAATGGTAATATAAGCAAACTATAATGATAGAAATACTAAAATATATAAATAAAATTAATCACTTAGTATCTATATATCAACTATCTACTTTAGACTATACATATGTGAGGTATAAGTTGTATGATTGTAAAAATTTTTTTTCACAAAACCACTAATATTACTTCAAACATAGCCTAAATGATAAGAATAATAAGTAAACTATAATGATAGCAATACTAAAATATATAAATAAAATTAATCACTTATTATTTATATATTAGCTATTTACTTTAGATTGTACATATGTGAAGTATAAATTGTATGATTGGAAAAAAAAAATTACAAAAGATAAAAATATCATTGTTCACCATGTCTATAAATGTATATATATATATATAATATAATGTATAATATATAAGGACTAAAGAGTGTTTTATTCGAAACTTTTGCTGTTTATTTATATTAGTTAAATTGATTTCGGTAAAACAGTTTTAATTATTATTTCCCATATATGACAAATAATTATATTGTTAATCTAATCTAATATAAATATCTATCTAAGTTGACTTTCAAACAATGAATAATGGTTTTAATTTCCTAGCTAAAACTTGAGTTTTTCAAACTTTATGCCTAATAACTCACCATTACGTTGATATTTTTGCATGTTTTTCTTCATCTTCTTACATATATTGATTCAAATCATAAAGTTGTTATAAGGGCATCCCAATGGTAGTCTAAAATCAACCGGTCACTTTCTGTCAAATTAGCGTCACGTCAGCTTTTCTTAAAACTGATTGAAACTGACTAACAACTGACTGACCCGTACCAATGGTCAACGGTCAGTTTTTTTTCTAGGTCCCACATTACCAATATACCTCTATTATATTACACTAAACAAAAAAAGAAAAAAAAATATATCCGACGAAGCGTCAGATATCCGACGCAAAACATAACCAAACTAACCGACACACAAAGTGGTCGGTCCGTGCCATTGGCGTCACAAAAAGTGACCATCGTCACTTTCCCAACCGACGCAAGGGTTGGGACAGCCCTAAGTATAACACTAACATAAAAAAAAAAAAAAAAAAAAAAAAAAAAAAAGTTCGCAACTCTTTTAATCATTCATCTTGTTCCATTTCATTAAATTAAAAGCTCTCCAAATTAATAGTTACAACTAATGCTAAACGAAAGTACTCATCATATGATGATGATAGTTCAACTTGTCATCCCCTCGTTTCCTGTATGTTAATTAACTTAAACTGATTGTAGCTTTCCGACATATGAGTTTGAATAAAGGTCTCCATCTATGTTCTTGCTCTAGATTTTCTTTGAAAATGCATGTACAATTTACATTTTTATATTTATCTTTTATATTAGATCTGATTTTAAATTTGTACTATATTATGATTCTTAGTTTTAATTCGCTGCTATCCGACTAATCTTTTATGTGATTTTTGTTCTTCGATTTACTCTCTCTATATATATAAGGCACATATACGATGCCACTGCTATCCGACTAACGTTTGTAATACCCATATTCTAATATATCTTCTATCTACAATAGTTTGAAAAACTAATACATAATGATGTAATTATTTGTGGTGTTAGTGTGTTACAGACTAAAATTGTGGCTATGATTATAGAGAGGCTTCACATGAATTCGTTTAGTAAAGTGAAGGAAACTTATGACATGAAATGTAGACAAGACCAGATTTCAATGCATCTTTTTTTCAAGTGTTGGCCACCGGTTACTAAGTTGCTCAGGAACGTGAACATAGCTATGCCTAAGGTTGTAACTTTTGTTCGGATTCTTAACTATCTTTAGGTTTGTAATTTATAGGTGATAAAAAATATAAGATTTATATAGGTAATTGATTTACATATTTTTGCTGTAATTAGTCATTTAAATCTGTATTCTTTGCAGGTTGTAGTTATTTTTATTGGATGCATGAAGGGGAAAATAATGGTCAAAATTCAGATTCAATACTAGGATTATTTTTATTAAATATGATAGTTTTATTTTATGTTAATCATCCTTATTAATTTTAGGACATCATACTCAGGTGGAAACTGAACATCAAATGTTATATGCATAGTTGTTAGAGCTGAGTCACGAGTCGACTCTTATAAGTCAAGTCAAAAATTTTAATAATGAGTCGATTCGAACCCTGACTTTTAAATGACGTTGACTCTTAAATAGGTTGATACGTATTGATGTCTAACTTTTATATATGTGTAAATGTTAAGGCTCTTACAAGTCGAGTCACCATACGAGTCACGAGTCGAAAACAATATTGATATGAGATATCAATATTTGTGGTAAGTTAACCAACTGGGCTAGTTCAGTTGGCCACCAAGGGTATCCTTGGGGAGGTTGTTTCCTCATGCGAGATGTCTCAGGTTCGAGTCTCTTCATGGGGGTTTTCCTTCTTGGTGGAAATTTGTGGAGTTCTGCCCCATAAATGCGTCTATTCGAGGCTGGCAAGGACTACCTTCTGGGTAAGTATTGTGGAATCGAATCACTAACTATAGTCGTGTACTAACTCGCCGTTAAATATATATATATATATATATATTTGTGGTAAGTTGGTAACTTATAATCTCCGTATAATTTTCTGATCTTATATTTTTTATTTTTTTATGGGTTCACTTTGGAAGAAGGTAATGAATTTTGATTGAAGCGAAAAGGTTCATGGCTCTTTCACACTAATTTACTCTGTCTTTTATACGTCTTTCATTTATGCATATTTCAGGAAAACTGCTACTAAAATTATAGTATAATTTTAATTAATGATTAACTATTGTTGTAAAAAACTTATTTAGGTAGACATGGTACTGTTTTCAAATGTGGGCATTTGGTTGGGATGATGAAGAAGATCTTCATAATGCCTTTTCAACATGATTTCTTTAACATTATTTGGTTTTTTGTTGAATTCAATTTTATTAATCTTACGTTGTGAACTTTGTAGTGAACATGCTATAACTCTTTTTTATCAGTATAGAGTTATCTCAATTGTGCTAGTTTCTATAATAACTTACCGCTTATCATGTACGTTATGCATTGTTATATTCGTATCGTTTAAAATTGAGTTTAATCAGCAAAAATTTATAGTTCTTTAAAGATGCAAATGAACTTACGTTTCTCTTATTGAGCTTTTTTTGAAACTTTTCTTCCCTTTTTGAGTTAAATATTGTTTAAGAGTTAACAGTTTCTACTACTCAATTATTATCAGACTGTCGAATATAATATTCATATAAATACACATAATATAAACAAATAGACGAAAAGGGCAAAGAAAAACAATATATAACGTACATCGCATGAGCAATAATATTTAGTGTTAGAAAAGAATTGTATGGTTCCCACAAGTAAATAACATTTTCCTTTGATAATTATACTCGTACTTGACTTTCATTACATGTTAAGATGGATCTTGGATCGGTTAAGTTTCCAATGACTACGGTATATATCCTAAGTCAACCAATAATATCAGTTTATAAACAAAAGTGGAGCATTTTTTATTTTTCAATTCATTGATGCTGTCAGACTTAACCAAACATACTAAATAAAAACAACCCAATTATTTTGTTTAAATACAAGGGCAAATTGTCTTGTATCAAACTTTCCATGAAATTCTTTTTATATGTATTTAATTTTTACTTATTTTATTATATATATATATTTATATATTCATTTTACTGATCTGATTGTACATAGTTATTAACTTAGAAACTAAATTTTATTTTTATTGTAACCGGTTAAACTATTTTTTCTATGTCACCCGCCACGTCAAATGATGAAGATTATCATACTTTCAGAGTATATATATCTGACTTTCATTTTGACCTCCCATTCCCTCCCTAATTTCAAATATTCACATTCACCCTACATGAGTTGTCATGCCTTCCTTCTACTAATATTAGGGTCATATTCAATAATTAGTTGCACTATTGTGATTTCGAGTTCGTAGGAGATGGTAGTGAGGTGAAGATGGTGGTGACACTGAAAAAATTGGTGATGACGTTTGGAGATGGTTGTGAGGTGGCGATGATAGGGGTTGGTGATTAAAGTGGTGTAAAATAGGTGTGGTGGTATCACAATACAGTCGACGAAAATGGTGCTGTCGGAAAGATAAGATGGTAGTGATGCCAGAAAAAATGGTCGTGATATTTGAAAATGGTTATTAGGTGGAGATGATAGGGGTTGGTGATCAAAGTGGTGTAAAGTGGGTGTTGTAGTATCGTTGAAAAAATTGGTGTCGCTGGTAAATGAGGTTGTCGGAAATGGTGGTGAAGTCATAAATCTTGGTGAGGTGGAGACGATAAGGGTTGGAGGTTAAGGTGGTGTAAATTTGTTGTGGTGATATCGACGTAATGATGTTATCGGAAAACTGATGTCCTCGAAAAGTGTCTCCCTTTATAAAATTCAATATATAAACATAATTATATATTCGACACATTCAGACAATTTTCCCTAAACACATTATACAATTCAAACTAACTTATCCTTTTGAGATGCTCCTCCCTCTCTTAGCTTTAGGCCGCTATTTACTTCGGATAAGTCAAGTCCCTTGGGTCATAAAGTATACCCGATGAATCAAACATATAAACTAATGGTGACGTGTAAATTCCCTATCGAAACTAAAATATAAAAAGGATCAATTAATGTTTGATCGCTAAAAATGTTCAAGAAGACTTTTCATAAAACAACGTGACATGTTGATAAAATTATATTAAAGTTCCTTTTCTTTCTTTATTATTACATGTTCACTTGATATATTTAGAACATCAGAGTGTATTTCTATATATAATGTACAATCACGCATGTATATGTATATATATTGTCTCCAGGAATAGAATACTTTGATCGATGAACTGTTCAAAAAGATAAGAATCTTTTTATTGATGAACTATTCAGAAAGCTAACGGCACTTTGTTATGTGTTGGATGATTTTAAGTTTTTAACTATGACAACGTTATTGTAAAGCTAGCACCGAGTGTTTCCCGATAAAAAAAAATACGGAGTATAATACTAGAAAGAGTAAATTACTCGGATTGTCCTGTGGTTTCATTTTAAGACACAATTCATCCTTATTTATTTTTGTAACACATGTCATCGGTTGCGTTTTTGACACTGAACATCCTTTTGACCAATGGTATTAACCTTTCTTCTTTAAATTGAATCACATGCTAGTCATGTGAGGGTATATTCATCCTGACATAAATTATTACATTTTCCTTTAAGAAAAAACTTATACCACCAGCATACTTACTACACCCACTACCCCATTCATTATCATCTTCTATATCGACGTCACATAAACGCTAATCAATATTTTCACTATCAAAGTCAAAAATCAAGTATCAACCCAACAACATCACATAAACCCTTAAACCTGCCATCTTCCACCCATCACCCGTTTTGAATGCACCGTTTATGAAGTCACCGGAAAAGCGAAGTCACCGTATTTAGAGTTAGGGATTGTAACTGTTTCAGATGATGACTCAGACAGCGCCAGTCGTTGATAGCGGCGGAACGCATCAGGTCTCATCGAAACTCATCGTCGGTGCGGTGATACCAACGTGGCTCGTGGTGCTGACGCGCAACTCGAGAGGTTTCATTAAAGTTGATTGGAAGCAGTAGTTAGCGTCGACGGTGGTGGTGGTCTAGATATTTGTCGGGATGGAGGTTGCAGGTGTTTATGGGTTTTGAGAATTAGACGTTCAGGTTGTTGCTGCAGTGTGGTCATCACTCTACACACTAATTTGAGTTTGATGATCATGATTTGGTGCAAGGAAAAAGAGCTTTTTATGATAATTTGATGATTTATTTGGGTCTTTTGATTTTTTAAAAATTAATAGAGAGGCCGAGTTTTGTTTTAGTTGGAAGTCGGAGATGATGGGTGGGTATTTGAGCACAAATTAATATGCTTAGACCATTTCTTATGGTGACTAACTAAGACTGACATTCATATTAGCGCTACATCAGCGTTAAGATTGAGGAGTAACTCAAAACTGAACGCTCCCTATGGTGACTGCAAGACTAAAACAATACACTTCCATAGGGTACAATCTTTATTGTACAATGTATAAGTTTGGACTCAAATAATACACACAAATATTACAAGCTTTTCGTCCTGGCTCCGTTCTCACTAAGACTAAGACCATAGGACAGTCCCCTAAGACGGGACGTGCCTATGGTAACTAAGCAAGACTATCCTATGTGGCAAACAAGACGGATGCAAGACACTCCCATAGGGAGTGGTCTTAGACCGGTTCTTATGGTTTGGTCGTCCTCCGTTCTAGGGTTAAGAACGGGTGTTTTTCTCTTCTTGTCATAGTCACGGCCATTTTTAGATGTTATTTTTGTAACTTCGTTCTCATAGAGATAGAGGAAGAACGTGAAGGTGGGCCCACCTGTGCAAACAGTCGCCAAAAATAAAATTCAAAATTTTATAAAAAAGATTTCAACTGTCATAAATAAATAACTTTTAGATTTTTAAATATCTTTTCTTAATTCCAAACATCATATATGTATATACAATTACCACTTTTTTACACAAACCATTTTCACTTTATTTTTAGTTACTAAATCAACTATATATACGTACAACCTTTAAAATTCAAACATTTTTTTTTTATCAAATCGTAAATGATTCTCTTTCAAAATTCAGATAAAGATTCTGACATGGAAGATTTCAAAGCAAGTATTGGTTGTTACAATCCGAATAAAATGCTCGATATTCTTGAAACGTTGAAACAAAATGAAGAAAAAGTAGCCGCAAGTTGTCGACCAAAATTATGTAGAAATCGAATACATGTGATGATAATCATGAATAACTTGGATAAGACTTTGAATCGTGTATGAATCACTTTCAGATTGTAGTATTTCGACCCACTATTGTCTCGGGTTACACGAATCTACAATTAGATAAGACATAGTTGACACTCTAGATTTAGGTAATGAACTTCTAAAGAAAAAAACATAGAGGCGGTTTTTGTACTTGTTTATGTTCTTGTTCTCTATGAAAGACCAAATCATGTTTAAAAATATATTATAAACAAAGTGACAATTAATGAAAAGTCACAAGCTTTCATGAATAGACATAACCTCTTGTGAATAGTCATAATACCCTTACAAGTATATATTTACGTTTTAGTGACAGATTTCCTTAACTATCACTAATTGCACCCCTTAAACATATGTGCATGTCCGTTAGCGATGCTTCAGCAGCGACATTTATTTAACAATCAAGAATCTCATCCCTTAATTTCGATTCACAATCTTTGTCATTCTTCAAACTTAGAGTAAAGTTAGTTTATGTAAATGTGCATCTCGTATCTCCGAACTCGTATTATAACTTAACTTGAATTCTCTTTAGTCTTCATAAATCTCAATTATACTAAAATCACCAAGAAATAATCCAAGGGTTGTTTGTAATGAAATGGTTGTGCCAAATGGGTAATATTGCTACTGTGAAAAATAGTGATGGTGCTGAAAAGGACCTTCAGTTGCAGCAGGCTAGGTGGTATAAATTATGGATGTTATAAAGTGCAACATGTGTTTGATTTGTATGGAATGAATTATGATAGTGTACATAATATTTAGTTTTGATAGTTTATGTACTAGTAAGATTTTATATGTAAATGAGTATGCATATAAAGATTGAGGGCAGAATTTAAACATTTCTTTATAGTGACAAAAAATTCATCAATATAAAAATATTGTTATGGACATATTAAAAAACCATTTATTTGATTATACAAAATTAAGTATCTAGTAATAAAATTAATAATCAAAAATTTTCGATAAATTAAGTTTAATTAGTTGAAGGTATTATACATATTCATTCATGAAATCACTATAGACTTATTCATCAAACCCAAAGAATCACATTGAATATGAATAGAAAGCACCACTTAAAAAGGAAAAAAAAATACTAATGATGTTGAGAATTAAACTTGCGCGGTATTGGTAAAGAGTTTTGTTTGATGTGCTAGAACCATCTTATCTAACTTGATTATTAGTTTTGTTTCTCCAGAACTATTATATATACATTAAATTACTCAAATTTTAAGGGGCGTAGACATCCCTCTTTGCCCTCACTAATTAAATTACGTCCTTAGCAGAGATGATAGTATAGAATTTCACATATACGTATCTGTTGTAAATATTTGGTTGGATTTCAATAAAATCTTTACTTTTTTTATAAAAAAAAAAAAAAGAAAAAGAAAAAGAAAAACAGTACATGTACATACGGATAAATATGGTCATGGTTTTAATACTAGTTTTATTTGGCGAGTCTTTCATGAGTAGAAGTGAAGACTTTCATAAGTAACAGTTCTTTTATTAATAAAAGGGTACTTGTATCATTATCATTATTATTATTATAGAAGCTCTTTGAAATCCTTCAAATCAAAACTGTGAACCAGATTTCAAATCTTTGAACCAAATACTACCCAAGTGTAATTCTTTCCTTTGAATTTTGTAAAATAATTAGTATTTTTAATTTTCGAGTTTGTAAACACCTATAAGATTCTTATGCGTATTATGATTTAATAATAAAATGACCTTTTAAGATTTTTTGGGCCAACTCTTCGGGTTCACGATTAGCTTAATTACTTTAAGATCAACTTGCCATGATACTACAAATTTAGTAAACAAGTTTTCACTAAGTTTTTGTTCTTTATTCCTAAGATTACTATTTTATGAAGAAAATTGTCACCCGTGCCTAAAAGTATAAGCGTGAACTTAACATACGTCTAACAATTTATTTAGTCACAAATGTTAAAAAAAATGACGACGAAAAATAATAAGAGAACATGAAAAGGATTGATATGAGTTTTGGATTGATATGAGTTTTAATATTCTTATTGAAGGTGTTTGAATAGGAGGTGCTTGGTTGCAATTGGATTTTACTATAGGTATAAGCTTGGTAATTTAAAAACGTGAGAATGAGAATGAAATTGATATCATCTAATTTGATGGATTTGAAAAACCCTATTTCTATAGGTATAATACCCATTTGTTAATATTCTTTCATTTTGGTAAAGGAGAGCATAACCTTCAATAATTTTTATTAAAAATAAAAGTTAATATAATTGCAGGTTGGGGACTCTCCACCTATGGAAAGAGAAAAAGCTCTTGGGACAGGCCCAAGGAGTCAAACAACCTAAACAATCTAGAAATATCTTAAAGGGGAAAGAACATGCTCTAAACCCCGACACAAAACCGGAGAAAACAAAAGAAACATCAAAGGACCATCCCAAGCACAAATAAGAGGGAAAAAACAAACCTGAAGACAAATAGTTAAGGCGGGTGCTGTGTGGCAATGTCTTCATTCTTCAAAGGAAGCTTCCAAATGGTCTTTGCTTTAGTAACATTTGGGGAAGGCTTGAATTTGAGGCTCAGCAGGCGCGTGCGAAGATCATCAGTGATGGTCTTTACTATAGTTTCAAAGGGTCTTCTTTTGTTCTTGAAGATCCTATTATTTCGTTCGATCTAGATGTGGTAGACAGTACCTGCAAGCACTAAACTCCTAATAACAGACCAAGCGGACGTACCTTTGGATACACGCTTGAGGAGAGCAATGATATCACTCCATCGGTCGGGGACCCTCCTGAGATTAATCAGGGCCTTCATCTCATGCCAGATTTGCGACGGGTAGGGGCACTCAAAGAAAAGATGGTTGAAAAATCAGGGCAATTTTGACAGAAGCTGCATATAAGGTTTTGATTGGGCTCCGATATGCGAATTTTATCTTGCTTTTTAAGGCGTCCTTTCAATGCCACCTAGAGAATGAACGCATGGCGGGGGATGTTTTGGGAAAACCACACAAGGTGGTGCCAGTCAACCTCAGGCTCATCGGGCCTAAGGCTAAGCCAGACTTCCCGAACCGAGAAGGGGTTTGGAGACCCGCTTCAAAAAAAATACACCCTCAAACCAAATACAAATTGTAACTATTATTCTTATTCCCATACCCTCAAACCAAATACACCCTTAACTTTAAAATAATGGGTATCAAACCTAAAAAAGTTGAGCATACTCAAAACCTTCTTATAGACAAACACATAGGTAGCATTTTATGCACAAACAAACGAGGCACATTTAAATATTGTATTTTTTGTCTTGTTATTGAAGATTATAATTTTGAATGTCAGAAAAGCGTACACGGTTATATATGATGGTCATTTTTTACGAACCTAAAAGTTAAACCGGCATTAGTGAAAATTAGTTTATATAATAGAATTACATGTTCAAGTAATTAATGGACATAACAAAGTAAAGTATCTTGATTATTTGTGATACGATCTTAAATGCATATATTTTATAGACCATATTCACGTACTTATATACATTTTATCTGTATAACCATTGAATTAGATACTAATTTAGTTATTATTTGCATTTAGGATAGAAAGTGAAAACTTGAGCAAAAAGGAGCTGAAAAGACGCGAAATGAAGATAAAGGAACAAGTCTAGAAATTGGTGACAGATGAAGACTGTCTAACGGATAGCTAAGGGAAAAAATGGACTTTTTGAGTGAAGACACCTATCCGACGGATAGGAGAAGGAAGGATCAAGTAGAAAAGAACTATCCGGCAGATAAGACATTACTATCCGCCGGATAGCTAGGTGAAGATGACTACAATTGTAAACCTATCCGGCGGATAGGTAGGTTGGCCAGACTCCTATTTAAACAAACTTTATCCAATTTGTTGGATATCAAATCATTGACCCTAAATTCGACCCAACAACTTCAAGAGCATATTTTCTGGAGATTTGGGGTATTCTAAGAGTGAAGAACGAAGAGATTTGTTCGAGCTAGAAGATTATTCGTTTTTCGGTTTGCACTGTTCATTCATTTTGTATTCTTAACATGTCTTATCTTTTGAATACTTGTTTAAATTCTACAAACTTAGCCATGAGCTAATTATTTTGTGTTTTTACTTAGTAGTTGAACCTAGATGATGATTTTATGAGTTTGTGTTGATAAATTAATTCTAGTTTATGTATTAATGTTTAATCGTTAATCCATGTTTATCCAATGGTTTATTTGAATTGAATCTTAACGTGATTAATAGGTGTATGCTATAACTAGAGTTTGTACGAATCTATTAGTTATTTGTAATTAGTTAATTTGTTAATTGATTATGGCTTGAGACTATAACCGGTAATAGGTTAAGATTATCGCGATTAATAAATTTGTATGAACATGATAATTCTATTTGAGAATATCTTCTAGGTATAATTATTAGACACTCGTTAGTGCGAGGTCGTTAGATTAAATCTTAGTATCTGTGAGAAACTTCATGCACAATTAGCGGTGGTCACGTTAATAATAGCTTCTTGCGTACGAATCACTTCGTAAGGACTTTCCAATAATTGTAGGGTTATATGACTTTAACGGGAAATCTAATTTACATTGGTCATTCACTTTACAATTATATCAACACGAATACTCATTGAATCAGAATCTAAAGGATGCATTAAGCTAAGTAAATGCGTCTTTAAATCTCTGATATCCATGAATTTACTCTAAGTTGTTTTCCATATTCTATAGTTATTACTTTTAGTTTAATTTGCTTTTTAATATATTTAAATCCTATTAAATCAACGTTCTACGGAACACAAACATAAATCCCTTTTATTTACGTGTTTAGGGTTAATTATTAGTTTAGTTTGAATAGTTTTCACTATCGTTCCCCAAGTGATCGACACCCAAATTTTTCATGGCTATAGTACTATACAACTAGGTAGACTTGCTTATATTGTGTAATAATTACTAACGTTTGGTAGAATCCTTTTATATAAATTAAAGCTTATTTTACGCATCAATTTTCAATGATCTAATTATCTAAAGAAAGTATGTTGATAGTTATAGTTACATGTTCAATCATCATAGAATATCTGAAAACAAATGTAAAATAGTAAGTACTAAAATTCAGTTAACCAAAAGGAATTAGGCAGATGACATAGATTTATTTATGTTTCATTAGATACTAGACTAAAATCATGTGCCTTACACTAGCATTGTTACCGATATAAGGTTTTATTTATAGACAGATTTTGGTAAATACCTAATGAACGACTGAACGAGTTCATATTTGGTTACTGGAAGTTGATGTGTAAAGATCGATTCAACAAGATTACAAGTTCCGGATTATACTTTCTAACGATAAAATGCATATAGGGGGAGTCCATTGTCCATGTGAAGGGTGAACATGGTTCTATATGTAGCTTCTTTACTTTCATGCACCAGTTGAAACTTGAAAAAGAAGACAAGAAAAGCAGCCATTATTTTCATCTGTCTGTATGCAAATTCTTTCCCTAAGCATATTCTTGGTCCACCCTAAACAAATGCACTTGGATTTAATCATGGGTGTCAACTAAAATGTGTTTATAGATCAAGTTCACGAGAGTATTAAATTCATCTTTTACTTACTTGAAATGCCGTAAACTTGAATGGACTTTCAGGTTGGAAAACACCATCATGGAGCCATCTTTCTGGCCGAAATTCCTCTGCGTCTTCTCCCCAAATGTATGTCATTCTTCCCATTGGATATGGCATGTAGCTTATACCATCTCCTTTCTTGATTTTGAAACCATCCGGTAGAATATCATCTTTCTCTGAACACTTACCGTCCTGAATAACAAATTTGTGTAAAATGAACCATAAAGTGTTTGCAGGTCAATCCATGCTAAATTGACTCAATATGACCATTTCGACATGTTACCCAACCCGTTTACAGTGCCACCTTTATGAATGAATTAATCCCAAATGCCCAATAATGTTACCAGGGGAACAGGAGGGTAGAGTCTGAGAGTCTCGGTTAAAGCTGCATGAAGGTAATGCATTTTGTCAAGGGCCGCTTCCGTTAACTTGAGGGAGAATGCATCGATAGAATATGAATGCTCAGCTCCAGTGGCCTCTTTCACTTCAAATGCAACTTTTTCTTGAATCAGTGAGTGCTTACAAAGCATGTAAAAGAACCAAGTGAGTGCGTTTGCTGACGTGTCCTTCCCAGCAATGATGAAGCTAAGTACTATGTCTCTCAAGTATTGATCACTCAACTTTGCAGGATTTGTCTCGCTTTCAGTCAGAAATCTTGATAATATGTCCTCTTTATTTCTCTGTTTTGAGAAAAGGGAAAACAGTGTAAAGATAAGCTCTTTCAAAATCTTAAGTATGAATATCAGGTGACAACTCCAAAGAAGTAGTGTTTGGTGTACGGGTTGGGTTGACCCGGAAAACTTTCAGCCCAAAGTTAGTCAATCTGTTGTGAATAGCTAGTGTAAACTATGATTACAAATAATAGTCTAAATTTTGGATAATACAATTTAACAGGCTTTCTGCATTCATAATACACTTATATGACTTTCAACATCTGTGAGATGTTTCTAATGGTGTAACCACCTATCAAACAAGTTAATCTTTTTTGCATTACTCGTTTGACTCATTAAAATTAATATATAACACGAATGATATCCAAACATCAGTTAATTGGGCGATGATACTCACATCAAGTATACCGTTTTTCATCTGATTCCTCTTGTGTTGAATTAATTCATACACAAAGTTATTAATCACTTTGATGTTTTTCTTTAGAGCACCTTCAGATCCGAAGTTAAAATACCTTTTCACCCTCCATAACAAGTCAACATATCGCCAGAAGATGATAACATTTGAATCATCAAACGCTGTCATAAATCGATTACTGACTTCATCTGAACCAGATAGAGTATCGAGATCAAACCCAAATCCCACCTTGAATATTGAATCTAAAGTTGATTTCATTAAAAGATCCTGCAAAATTAAAGAGCGTTGTGATATTGTTGCAGCTTCATAAAAATTTTGTACTGCCAATTTTGACCGATTTACTTTTGGGTCAATTTGGGTTGTGTCTTATCTCAAGTAGGTCAAATTAAAAATTACAACCAAAATGGGATTGGTTCAAATGGACAGATAGTCGTCCTTGGTCTCTGTTGAATGCATACAACCTCCTAAATTGTTATCTTGATTAGATTTGTTTTTTATCCATATTTAATGAATTACCTATTTATCGTAGAAAGATTTAATAGATGTGCTCCAACCCAAACCTGTTTTGACCCAAAGTACCTGACCCACAAATCTTGCCAATTCTAAGAAATTATACATGTCAATGTTTATAATACCTGTAGAGAAATAATTTCATTATGAATAGCTGCTTCTGAAATCTTTTTCACCAGCTTAGCAGTGTTTGACCTGAAAACAGTAGTACTAAAATCTCTAAGATTCTTAGTTGAAAATTCATAACTTGCAAGCTTTCGTTGATGACGCCATATATCTCCATCTGCTGCAAAAATGCCATTACCAAAAAGATCTCCCATTATCCCTTTATGGTAATCTCCCTGTGCGCAAACACCACCATCAAATACAAATTAAAATATGTCAATCAAAAAGAGTTAATTAAGAAGAATCATAACATACCCTGGTGTAGTTTGGAAAGTTGGATTTAAGAACGTGTTCAACGTTAATGGGATCAGCAATATATACTTCACTGTGTGTAGGCGTGATAAAACGGAAAGTGTGGTGTTTCCTAGCAATCGATGTCATATAATCAAAAATATCGTTATAGCGTATCAGCATATTGAAAACTAAGCCTACAACCGGGGGCCGTTGATCATTTGATATAAATTCTTTAAAGTAAGGAATGAGAAAAGAAGACAAGAGTGCAATCGCAAATAGAAATATGAGTGCAATAAGTGATAGCATGAAGGTTGTTGAAAAATAACTGCTTGTGATGAGGAACAAGATGGTGGAAATCAACAAGAGAGTTTTCATGTTAAAAAGTATAGTACAAATTGTCGGTTAAGGAACATATGGTTGAAATTATATGGATGGGAGGTAGACTGGTTAGGAGTTCATTTATTATGATATATTATTTTCTTGTTCTTACTTTTGGATTTTGAAAATTTCAATCTAGAAATAAAGATAATTCTATGAAAGTCCAAAAAAAGAAGTTACCTTTTGACTTTGTGGGTTGAAACGTAGAGTTTCCAAAATGAATAGATGAGAATTGAGTTTAGATGTGGCAATATATATTTTGAAACTAGTTTTATCCGTGTAAAGAATGTTTTTGATTTTTAGTATCATTGATTATTGGAAAATTAGAAGGTGGTTAAAGGAGGAATAATATTTGATGTGTTGAAAAACTTAAAGGGGCGGGTCCTTACCAACTTAAAAATCTGCTATTTATTTAAGAGAGGTCAAAAAATGTGAGCACCTAGCGCGAGCCTTATTGAAAAGGCCCTTTACTAAAAACATAGAAAGTAAGGGCAGCTTTCGAGCTATAGCTTTACAACCATGGTGCTTAGATAGGCCCTTAATTCTTATTATATTAATAAGATAGGTTGTTTGAGCGCATTTTGACCATTTCTATTAGTTAGGTTGTCGGCGAAACTTGAGTAACATCACCTATTATTGGTGTTGTGATTGGCATTTTGATTTCCCCTTTGATTATTTTATGTAATTGATATTTACATGAGACCGAAGGGATTTTTATATATGTCAAATTCTATCATAAGTTAGAATGTGTTCAAAGTACATTTGTATAAGTTGATATGAGTCTAAACGCGTTAAATAGCGCGGTTCAAAGGCAGGGGCCCTTATGTGGCACGTCTTTAGACAAGTTTGTCCCACTAAAAAGCAACTTATTTAACCGCCAAAACGAAAGGCTATAACGCCTTTCCCCTCCAATTGACAAGTACCTTGTGTTGAAACATAATGATTCTAGTCTTCAACACACATCTTTAGTAGTAATTTTCTTTGTTTTGCTCCGATATTTATTTTCAAAAATCTAAGTATGTTCTTTGAAGTATCCCAACACAATTTCGTGCAAGGCAAGGCAGTTGTAGAATCCAAATAGTTTATTCTAAAAGTAAGTATACACCATTGAAGATATTATCAAGATTACCACCAAACTCATATTTTATTACTACAACAAAGACATTTCGACAAATGAATAATGTTATGCTACTAAAATAACATGAAACTTAAAGTACAACATAGTGATCACAAGTAAACCGAGCGTTGATGTATATATGGCCGGTCACTTTCCCATAAAGATAATGAGAAGAATACAAATCAAAGATCAACGTTATTGTAAAAATTATATTAAAAATTGTAAACGGCACAAGTTAACATCATAGTACCATTATCAAGAAGTTTGATCATGTAACACCCCAGAAACCTTAACATTATTAAATTATAAGTTATGAATGTTTGAATACTATATGGACTATTGAACTAGTCAAAAGCTAAGTCAAAGATAGACTAAATGTAGTTAAAAAGGACCATCAAATTATGTTTATTGGGTAGTATGGCAAAACTCAGGATATTGAGGGACTGAAATTGTAAATTAAGAGCTGCCATATTTGGGCAGGTATAAAAGCATTTCTATTTCTGGAGATTTTTCCCTCTTTAGAGGTCAATGTGTATTGAGAGAAATTCAAATATGGAGATAGAAGCTTGAGATAGGAAACCATGTAGTGTGGAGTTTATAGCAGATTCGGTTAAGTAGTCTTATGCATATTGTTAGATTTTGACTCCAATAAGTTGAATGTGTATGGATTTCTTATGACGATAAATGGTCATTCTTTAGCTGCAAAAATATACTTAAAGGTAATTAGTATGAGATTCGAGATGTACGTTAGGGTGGTAAAGTGAGATTTTGATATTCTAGAACTGTTTAAACTTTGATTTTCATACATTGATAATGAGTTACATTGAGCCCTATATATAGGACTGCATAAACTTGATAAACAAGCGAAAGAAAAATCCTATTAGGAACTAATTATTCTGTAGAGATAATTACTAGTTAGGAAACAACAATCTAAATAATATTTGAAAATCTCAACAAGAACTTTGTCCAAAAAGTTATATTATGATTTGATAGTAAAATGACCTATTAAGTTGTTTAGGGCAACACTTCGGGCTCACCGTTAGCTTACTTTACAGCCAGTTTGCCTATGTACCCTCCCCAACACTGATGAAACTAAGTACTATGTCTCTAAAGTATTGATCACTCAACTTTACAGGATTCATCTCGCTTTCAGTCATAAATCTTGATACTAAATCGTCTTTATCTCCCTGTTTTCAGAAAAAGAAAAACATTAAATCGTGTTAAGATTATATTTTAAAATCTTTCTTATGAATATTGGGTAACTCAATGAAGTGTTTGGTTGACCCGAAACACTTCCTAGCCGAAGTTATTTAGTTATTTAATCTCTTATGAATAATTAGTATGTCACAATATTATTCAACAAGTTTAATGCATGCACACTACACTTATGTGACTTTCAATGTGTATAAAATGTTTCGTAACAAGTTAATCATTTTCACTTCACCTATACGAAACATATCCAAATATCAGTTAATTGGGCGATGATACTCACATCAAGTTTCTCGTTTTTCATCTGATCCCTCTTGTGTTGTATTAATTCATACACAAAGTTATCGATCACTTCTATGCTTTTCTTTAGAACAGCTTCTGATCCAATGTTAAAATACCTTTTCACCCTCCATAACGAATCAACAAATCGCTTGAAGATGATAGTAGCTGACTCCTCAAACGCTGTCATAAATCGATGACTGACTTCATCTCTACCAGATAAAGTATCAAGATCAAACCAAAATCCCACCTTGAATATCGAATCTAAAGTGAATTTCATCAAAAGATCCTGTAAAATTAAAGAAAGCTATGATTTTGTTACAGCTTCATCAAATTTTTAGAGTGGCAACTTTGACCCGTGTGCCTTATTTGGAAATTCTGTAATTGGTCCTAAAGTTTGAATAACAATAATTTCAGTCTTAACTAGTTTCTATTGCAGAATAAAAAGCCCGAATAAGTTTTAATTGCATAATTAAGCTCAAAATAGTTGGTGTTAACAATGTGGTAATTTAACCCCCACTCTTCATCTTCAAATTTTCCATGTCCACCACCAGCAGGGTGAGGATGAAGTCATCAGACAATCAAGTTCTTATTGACCTTAGACAGATATTTTCTCAAAGGGTGAAGGGATTTAGAGTTTCTTTCTTGTTTTTGCTGGACATGTATATTTTTCTCAAGAATATTAGGACTGAATTTTTTTTTCGTGTTGAACATTTATCCCTTAAATACAGAACTTTTGATGCATGTATATATAATATTATTACAAAATCCGGGTTGGAAGTGCTCCATTGTGTATGACTGTATATAACAAATATGGGTCCAGTGTGTAGAATGAGTATGAAATATGGGTTGAATAAGATCTCGGTTGAAGAAGCCAATAAATAGGGATATACCCTAAAATTAACACAAATCGTTAAGCTTGATGATTCTTGACTTGATTCGGCATTTGAAACTTATTCGGACAGACATTGTACAGTTGAAACTATTCAGTGAAAAAGTAGTCCAAATTTTCAATAAGCTGGACAATATATGTAATGATCTTATTTGCTACTTACCTAAAATGCAGTAAGCTTAAATGGGCTTTCAGGCTGGAAAACGCCCTCATGGAGCCATCTTTCTGGGTGGAAATCCTCTGTGTCTTGTCCCCAAATGTAAGTCATCCTTCCCATGGAATATCCCATGTAACTTATACCATCGCCTTTTTTTATTTTGAAACCATCCAGTAGGATATCATCTTTCTCGGCACACTTTCCATCCTGAACAACAATTACCATTATCAAAAGAAGTACTAGTTACAAATATGATCACAAATTCCCAAAAGATATTACCTAAGGAACAGCAGGATAGAGTCTGAGAGTCTCAGTTAAAGCTGCATGCAGATAATGCATTTTGTTGAGGGTGGTTTCAGTTAACTTGAGGGAGAATTCATTGATAGAACAATTGTACTTGGCTCCAATGACTTTTTTCACTTCTAGTGCAACTTTTTCTTGAATAAGTGTGTGTTTATAAAGCATGTAAAAGAACCAAGTGAGTGTGTTTGCTGATGTCCTTCCTGGCAGAAATGAAACTAAATGATGTCTCTCAGGTACTGATTGCTCCAATTCGAGGGATTCATCTCGCTTTCGATCAGAAGTCGTGATAAAAGATCTTCTTTATCCCCCTGTTTCAAGAAACACGAAAGGTATCAAAGCATGTGAACTTCACCATATTAAGTGGGGATTTTATTTTTGATGATTATAATTTCTACTCACATCAAATTTCTTATTTTTCATCTGATCCCTCTTGTGTTCTTATCAGTCCAAACACAAATTTATCTACTACTCTCATGTTTTTCTCTAAAGCAGCTTCCGAACCAATGTTCAGATACCTTTTCACCTTCCATAATTGATTGACATATTGCCAGAAGATGATACTATTCGAATCATTAAACGCTTTCATAAACTGGCTGCTGATATCATCTGAACCAGATAAAATATCAAGATCAAACCCAAAATGACACCTTGAACCTTGAATCTAAAGTTAATTTCATCAACAGATCCTGCCATAAAGGAAGTTCTAATATTGTTGCAGCTTTTATTAAAATTATGTCATTTCTAACCAAGTCTATAATACCTGTAAGGCAATAACTTGCTCATTGACACTGCTTCGGAAACCTTTTTCACCAGCTTAGCAGTGTTAAACCTGAAAATAGTAGCACTAAAATCTTTAAGATTTTTAGTTGAGAACTCATAAGTTGCAAGCTTCCGCTGGTGGCGCCATATATCTCCATCTGCTGCAAATATCGCATTGCCGAAAACATCACGCAGTATCCTTTTGTTTTTTTTCGCCCTGTTAACACCACCATCAAAGATACATAAAAGATGTGAACAATATTCTACAGAGACCCGAAATGAGAGCTGCAAACATTCGAACTTTATCTATTTCAGGCTCGAGTACAAAATACGAGCCCAAAATGTATAACAAGCCAAATTCGAGCGTATTAGACCTCATTATTAAACTATTATCAAGCTTTTGGAGCCCTATCTAATATGTAGTACTATTATATATAACTAGGCCTGTAAAGGAGTACAGTTTTATCTATTTATTTAAACTTAACTAGAATTGAGCTAATGCTATTGGAGCTATATTGGGCTTGCGTATCGAACATGGTTTACTATTAGTACTTTCGAGCTATTCAAGCTCCATATTTGAGTTAGAATGTACCTCAAGCCTAGCTCAAGATAGCATCATGACGGTCATTCGAACTATCGCATCAAATTCGATCTTAAGATAAGCTGGTCAAGTCAAGCTCAGATTGGCTCGTATGTAATTGTGACAAAACCCCACCCAATCACAGAGCATAGTGATGAACTATGCAATAGTGAAAGATGGTATTCAGGACCTGAAAAATCTTAGGACCTTTGGGTCACGACCCAATTAGTTAGACAAGCAGAGTGGCAATACGTTATCACATTTGCCTCCAACATATTGGGTATTCAATTCTTCATATACCCTCTATTCCCCAGCAACCCAAAAGAAACCAAAAATGAGTCAAGATCAAAATATACATTGGTGTAGTTGGGAAAGTTGGTTTTAAGAATGTGTTCGACATTAACAGGATCAGCAATATATACTTCACTGTGTGTCGGTGTGACAAAACGGAAAGTGGTGGTGCTTCCTAACAATCGAGGTCAAATAATCGACAAGGTGGTTGAAGTGTATAAGCACATATAAGATTGAGCCTACCACCAGCGACCTATGATCATTTGACATCAATTCTTTGAAGTAAGGTACAAGTAAAGGAGCCGATACTACAATCACAAACAAAATTATGAGCCCAATAAGTGTTAGCATGAGGAGGGTTGAAAAGTAAAAACCCACCCTGTGAAGAAGAAGATGGTGGAAATCAAGAAGAGATTGTTCATCTTCGAATAAACACAGGTAGTCGAGGATTGGATAGTTGTAAATATGAGTGGGTTCGTTCTTGTGGTCAAGTAAATCAGTGGGAGGCAGATTAGGGATACAAATTTGAATGCTATCTCAATTACTCCAAAAAGGTAAAGCTACACTACACAACAATAAGACCACACTAAGGAGGAAGTAATGAATGAATAATTCAAGACGCTACACACATGGGTAGGTTTAAAAAAAATAACATAGTCCATGAAAGTCTGCATAAGAAGAACCATTTTATATATCTACTTGTATTATATAATAATACTATTTAGATATTTAGATTGGGTTGACCAATTAATATATCTATCTTTGGTCTATTTAAGTATGATTAACTATTATAATGAATTAAAAGATAAGTGTAGGAGTGTATGACACATGGATTGTTTAATGTCCAAACAAATATGGTTATTAAGAACTCAACATCAATAATTTAAGAACTCAACATGAATAATTAGAGTAACTTTGTAATTCACATAAAGAGAAGTGCACATTACCTATATTATTTAAGAACTCAACATTAATAGTTCTCATGTATGAAGATTACCTGGATAGATCATCTTTTTTTCTTTTTTTAGACTGTGATATCGACACCAAATTCGGTGAGTCACTGCTCGATGGGATTTATGCAAAACACCCCTATCATTTCAAAGGTGGATGACTCAACATGGGACAATAAATGTAAGACGACTTTGCTGCAATTATGAATTAATGTCACCATGCAGCATGGAACCCCTTCTTGGCTTCTCTACTTTTACTCACTGATCATAACATCATTTTTGTCATTAACTTGACAATTGAGCATACACAAATACATCGTTTATTGGTTTTGATGTATCCCGGTATACCTTCATCTCTTTACTTAACCTGTACAAGAGACTCTTAATCTCCTCCATCATGACCTCAGATGATCCTTTTACCGAAAACTCATAAGCAATTCCATCAACTTCAATCATGCTATTGCCTGGTGTATCCTTCTTAAGCCCTCTTTCATCCATAAGAGCCCTAGTATCCTCCAACTCATCAAATTTACCAGCTTTAGCTTGTATATCACATAATGTGATATAAAAAACATGATTTAAAGGCTCCAGATTAATCAAATGTTTGGCCACTTTTTCTCCAAGCTCTACATTCCCATGCATTTGACATGCCCCCAGTAATGCACCCCACACAAAAACATCTGGATCCATGGGCATACAAGCAATAAGCCTTTCCGCCTCATCAAAAAGTCCTCCTCGACCAAGAATATCGACCATACAAGCATAATGTTGAGCCGTGGGCTCAATCAAATAAACATTTTTCATTATACTGAAATACCAACGACCCCTATCTATTAAACCTAAGTGAGTACACGCTGTTAATAATGCACCAAAAGTTACCGTATTAGGTCTCAGACCACACCCAACCATCTTGTCAAAAAGGTGAAAAGCCTCTTCGCCATAACCATGAAGAGCATAGACTGAGATCATTGATGTCCAAGCCAAAACATCCTTTTTAGCAATATCCATAAAAACCCTTTTCGCCATACCTAAATTTCCACATTTTCCATACATGTCCACCATTGCGGTTTTAATCACGACGTCACACTCTATCCCATTTCTCAAAACGTAACTATGCACCCACTTACCATGATCAAGCCACCCTAATGATGCACAAACCGAAATTACACTAGCTAACGTGATCTTATCAGGATAAACCTTTTCTTCCTCCTTTGAAAAAAGCATTTGATCAAATAATCGAACAGCCTCCTTTGGCCTACCTCCTTGAACCATTCCAGTAATTACCGAGTTCCAAGTAATAATATTTCTGTTATCCATCTTATTAAACAGATCAAATGCCATATCAAACTTTCCGCATCTTAAACATCCAACAATAATCGAATTCCAAGAAACAACATCCCGTTCAGACATTTCATCAAACACCTTCCACGCACATGTCAATACCCCAAAACCAGCATAAAAACCAATCATCGAATTTCGAACGTACACATCATCATGAACCCCAAACTTAACAGAATGAGCATGAATACTTTGACCCACAATAAAATCAAGTCTGTTGACACATCCCTTCAATAAAAAAGGAATAGTAATACAATCTGGCACAATGTAATTCAACAACATTTGCTTGTACAAAACCAATGAATGAGGTTTATCAAGCGTGTTACTTAAATTACTAGAATACGCTCTTATCATCGCGTTGTATATAAAGAGATTTGGGTCATCAGTTACTCGAAAAACGCGAGACGCGTAACTGAGTGATCCAGATGATGAAAGTGTGCAGAAGAAAATGAGACGTGAAATGAGGAAAATGTGATCTGATTTTAATAAGTATGGTGATGTTATGATTTGGGAATGGATTTGTTTAAGGTTTCTCATATTCTTGCAGTTGTCTATTAAAAAGGCTATTGATTTCAAATATTTTCGGGAATCCATGATGCTTGTTTCAATGGGAAAACGTAAATAAATGATGCACCCTATATCTTTATATTCATGAAAAAGCGCGTCTATTTTCTACTGTATCTTATTTTAGGATTTTGCTAAGCTTAAGGGCTATGGTTTATTTAGGTGTAGATTGTTTTGTTTTATTTTTCAGATCTTATTATTAAGTTTTATGTCTGTGTACGGATGAACGGACGTTTTCATTTCAGACGTTTTATTTTTCTTAAGACATAAAACAAATGAGATTTATTTATTTGTTAATGAAAAGACATAGAATAGTGTTTTATTTGTTTGTGGGCAGTCTACGTATGACACGTAATTCGTATGTTCGACTTTGCACTCATTTTAGAATAAATGGTTGTTAAAGGTAGCAAACATTATCGGTTGAAGAGAAGATTGCTATATTTTTTATGTTGTTAGTATTTTTGATGTTGTTAGTTCGAAATCAATGTTATGTACTTATTGAACGTTTATTTTAACACTCAAAACAAACAATTCAACGTTATCTTTGAAGATTGTTATACTTTTTATGATGTTAGGGCGAAACTAAGAAACGTTATTGAACATTCTTTTGGTGTCTTAAAAGCATGCTTTGCGATATTAACAAAAATGGCTCCTTTTTACTTGGTTACCCAACGAAATGTTACTATTGCATACTTTGCACTTTGCGCTTCAAAATTTTATAAGAAACGAGGGTTTAAGTGATGAGGTTTTTTCAAAATATGACCAACCCAACGTGAAATATGATAATGATCTTGTACGAGAAGATGAGGAGGACGATGAAAATGAAAATGGAGAGAAGGTTCAACCTAACGTTCTTATTTTATATTAATTCAATAGTATCAATTCTTCGATAAAACTTTAAAACTACATTAATTTAAAACCAGATTGACTTTTGCAAACAAAAAAATAAAAATAGTTTTCTATGTTCAGTTTAGACTTTAAGACCACATCTTCTTTGGCAAACATGAAACATTAGACATATAACATCTGAAAAAACAAAGAGGATTTAAGGTAGTACCAAGTCATTATTGAGCGGACCAATAATGAGGTGCCACGTCAAAGCATAATCCACGTGAACAAATTTTATTGACTGGACCAATTTGTGGGATTTTCAAGTTTCTCCTCGGAGATTTTAAGTTAAAATGATTGTGCTCGTCGATTGGTCCCCTAAAATCCTGCAATGTATTTCTGCAAGATTCGTTTCAAATTTTTTGTGAAAATCCCAAATTGTGCAAAAAATTGGTTGAAGGTCATTATGAGTGCCCTTGGTTATTACTAGTATTACTCTTTTCAGTAAGTTAGCAAAGTATAGTTGAAACAGTTAACGCCTGCAGATTTGGTGACATACAACACATTACTCTTTTCATGTATGCATTTAACTTTAACATACTTCGTCTAACTTTATCAGCTACATGTCATGTACCAGAAAAAAACACACAAGCATATCTATAAAACCTTTATAAAATCAATTACCACCAATCAAATTAAGGAAATGTATACAAAATATACTTCAAGATAAATTTAAAAAATACAAAAAGATAAAAGTACATACAGAATCGTTCACCACCAATACTTCTACAATTTGCATGAAAATACTCACAGAAAATACATTTTGTATCTTCCAACATTATTCAGACGGTTAGTAACTATACTTCATACAAACATCATTGGTGGTTTACGACAGACCCAACACGTTTGCCTATAGGAAAGGGGGGTGATTTTTACAAAAGTGTATACATGCAATAGTCCTGTTGTACTTTGGTGTATGTAGTAACTGTTCTGGTGTAGAAATCACTTCTCATAGGAAAAACCCATCAACCTCTCGTCCTGCTATGGCCTCTCGATAGATAGAGACTGCTTCTTGCATCACATTAGCTTCAGAGAGCAATTTACTTCGCTTCTTTCCAGATGGATGGGTAGAAAGGTAATTTTGCAAAGCAGAATCGCCTGATACTTGACCCAACTTCTCGAATACCTTTGGTGCAACACGTGGATCATATCCAGCTGAAGCCATCAGCAACACCCCTATGTAATCAGCTTCAATCTCCATTCTACAAAAGACATTTTCCATATAATTAAGAAGAACCACTTTTTCAAAAAAAAAAAAGGTTTCACTAAAAAAATATGCGAATTTATTCACCTTTTAAAATATTGTTTGTGGATTTGTAACCACATATGAAATAAAAATTTGGTTGAACATAAGCTAGCTACAGAAGCACTCAGCTTGACTATTTAAAGTGTTCACTACATCAGCTCACGTTTTCTTATAATATTTAAGTATGTATGTTGATTATTTAAAAACAAAGTTCAAGTACAATTATCTAAAAATTTAGTCACTACTCACTCGACTATCCAGATAGGCAATTATGCTATCCACAGAATCTTCCTATCTAGATAACCAAGATACTTGTATAATTACAAAAAGAAACACTTGAGTTAGAATGCAATAAGAGGAAACTCTAATTGGCCAAACAAAAATCCTCCATATAGCAGCTAGAGGATCGTGTGTACTATTAGTATTTCATTTTACTTTTCTGCAGATACATTGATCCATTCAGAAATAAAATACGGCAATACACTTAAATACATGCAATAGACACCAAACGATAATTTTTTTAACCGACCATATAATGTCAACTATGCAACACAAGTTTAACATATATTACTCCATATACATGAACGTACACATCGATGAAATTTAGAGGTGGCAGTCTCAACCCATTTTATTTATTGAATGGTCGATTTAGGTTGTTTTAAATCTCAAATGGGTGAAGGGGTCAAACGAGTTAAAAGTTGCCTAGAGTCTACGTTTAATGCATACAACCTCCCAACTCGTTTTTATTCCAATATACAGAATATCGCAATATTTTCTTTTTTTTTTGTAACCAAAATTGACGCACTAATTATTTATTTAGTACTCAGGAAAAAAAAACGAAAAAGCGTTTCCGGGTCAACCCAACTCAACATGGCTAGTTTAAACCTGTACTAAAAAACGACCTGTTTTAACCAGCACCCAATTTGACTCATTCCCCAACCATACCATCTTGCAACCTCTAATGAAAATCATGCATAAGTTGATGACCAAAATGCATCAACAAATGTTGTCAGATGAAATACACCGGATAAACTTGTAGCATACCTTCGGGAGAAAGGAAGCTTAAGTAGAAGACTTGACATGGTGTTGATAAGATCTGGCATGAAAAATTGATATAGAATTAGCTGACCGATGGTAAGCCAGAGGTTCTTCGTAATCTGCTCAGCTGAATGTCTTGCCACCGCATGTGCAACCTACAACATGTTCATATTTAGCTGAAATACAAACACATAAAATTGTTGACTATTTACTAGATATGTTGAATTCCCTTTAATAACTAGAAATCTATATCCTCTTTGTAATGACAATGGACGAGTAAGAAACTTCAGATTAAGTACATGTCAACAAATAAAATGTTGATTTGTGAAATGAAAGAAGTGCATCCTTTTTCTTGGAGCTGATAAACATATAAAACCCAGTGAAAACATTAATTTAATAATCCTTTCAACTACTTTCCACATCATTATTCCTTTTTTACGGTCCAATTAAGTCATTTCTTAACAATAGAAGTTGATACTAAACAAAAAGGTAATGATCACTTTGTGATATACATTGTACATATATTAAGGGAGTGTTTGGCTTTTAAATTGTTCATTGAGACTTCAAATTGCACTCGGCATCTTACATTGTTCGGCAAAAACTGATTCTGATTCAAATTTTCTGATCATTTCATGCAAAATTTGTTGAACTTGGAGAAGTAGTTTAGTCATAAGTCTGTCTGTCGAGATAAATGAAATACATACCCTAATTCTTTAAAACGATCACTCTAACACAGGTACCTGATCCGAACGAGGGGTATTTGGGTTATGTTTATATAAAATGGGGCAAAGAAATCAATAAAATATAATCTAACAATAGAACACGTAAAAGGGCCAAAAGTAGCCAAAACTGGAATTTTAGAGGATACAACCTCCTCATTCCCTTTATCCAAAAAAGAAGGATTATTATTATAGTTCGATAGTTATTTTAATCATACTTAAAACATAAAATTTTCATTATAAATGGACAGAAATGATTGCAGGTCAACCCAACCCAACCCATTTCAACCTATACTACAAATGCTACTGTTTTTGACCTGTTACCTAGCCCACCTGACCCACCTGGTCTGCCGCTTCTAAATCTCTATTGCCTTCTAAATCTAATGGTCACTCTACATTTTCTGAGAGAGAAGCTGATTCTTGTCAGGAATTAGAGTGAAAGTATACCTAAGAACGTCTCTCAAACGGTTATTCTATGTCCTTATGGATGATCATTCATTTTAACGTCAGATTACATTTCATTACAAATCAAAGTTGAAGAAACATATTACAACTCAGGCCAACCTAACTCCATGGACACCCCTAAACTGCTGCAAATTTGGTCTATATAAAACCCAACAAAGACACCAATTACACCACTTGACTACTTACCTTCAACACAACTACTCAACGGTCCATTATGGAATCGCATATTTGTTAGCTGTTAAAGTATTATGTTACCATCCCAAATAGATTCAATAAAGTTAGCCTACAACTACAAGTTCTTAATGCACATAAAGAACGAAGTGGCCAGGTCAAAAAAGGGCACATACAAATTCTAACCCACATGTTAATACGGTATATACACATAAATATGTGAATGAATTCCATCGATATAAACACTTCAACAAGCTAAACATACCTCATGCCCAATTATAGTAGCAATCTCTTCATCCGTTCTAAAATGCTCCAACAACCCCGTAAACACAACAATCTTCCCACCAGGCAAACAAAACGCATTCACAACATGATCATTCACCACCAAAACTTCCCATTTCAACCCTTCTAAGTGCGTAGTATCTGACTTCTCCCCTTTTTCTTTCCCCTTTTTCCTACTTTGATCAACCCACATATCATCAATAACCTCGTCTTTCCCCATCCACATATCTCCTCCACTAGGCTCTTCAGTCATTGCCCTCACCGCTTCCTTCCCTCTACTCTCTGATGCGGCCCCACCCTCCGACGCATAATTCAAATCCGTCCAAACTTGCTCTTTTTTCAATCCTCGTTGCAACGCCTCGATTATATCTTTCGAAATCATTCTAACCCTAACGCTTTCGGGATGCATTGCAGGCAATATTTTTCCTTTAAATCCAGCTTTCATGTTCTGAAACTGAGACTCGCCTATCATTCTCTCCACGTTTTTCGACATTAAAACGAGATGTTTTCTTTTCGTATAAGGTATCGTTTCAACATTCCCAAAATATATAGTGGCACCAATTCCTGATCCTACTAATACTACTATCAAAACATTTTTAGGGTTATCAAACCATCTTTTAAATCCCCTAGGTTTAAAATGCTTAATTTGTCTTGAATCAACATAATAATTTCTATAACTACTTCCAAGAAACCTAAAGTTTGAGCTCTTGTTAACAATTACAGGTGAAAATGAAGAAACTTTAGGAACCCTAGAAGTTGGGTAATTTGTAAACCTACTGAATTGATTAGTAATTGATGGTGGATTTCGACATAGGCTTTTGGGGGAGGTGATGTAATGGGAAATTGCATCAAACCCTACTTTTGATCTTCTATACCATGCCATCTTTTGAGGTTGTTGAAAGAAAAAAAAGGGGAAATTGTTGATAAAAGAAAGAAGAATGATGGGATTTTGGTTTCAAGAAGGTTGGGTTTGTTTCTAGAAAGAGGGAATCTGGAATTTTAGATGAAGGGTGAAGAAATGAAAATGGCCCTTTAATTGTTCAAAATGACAATAACTCGTGTCCTAGAAGCATACCAAAAAATTAAGTGCATGAATAAAATTTTGTTAAAAAAAAATTATATTTCACCCTTTTCCAAGTTCAAGTTATTTATAAAGAGACTAGAAAATTCGTTACGCAACCCACCTTATCGAGATTAATGTTGAAAACTATGGTTCGATCAAATCAAATAAAGGAATTCAATACTATAAGTTTTACTGCTTGGACACAAATCGGTAATAAAGATGACTTAAAAAAATATCATCATACTTATCATGCGATGCACAGCCCTCCGCCCAATCATTTCAGTGTTGGTTTTCTTAATGTTGTGTATATTATCTTCAAACTGGTGTTTGATTAATAGACATAAAATTATTCAAAAAAGAAGATAAAATATTACTAAAAAGATCAAATAATAAGTTACAAATGATGATAGGTTGAAACGTTAAAGAGAAAAACGAGCTTGGAATCAAATAAAATTTTAAAATAAATGAAAACATCATCTTAAATTAAATGCAACGTAAATTATAAAAGGGAATGAGTAGGCATGTAAGCCAACCAAACGTTCGGCGAATAATTCGTAAAAACCTTGAGATATTTTCATGTCTTATAAAATTTGTTTATATATCATAATTAAGCATTACATTTAGGTCGAGTTTCGAATAAATGAATTTATCAAAAATCCATTATCGGTGGTCAAATTAAACCAAAATTATAGACTTGTACCAATTAGTACATATAGAAGATTATTGAAAAACTATTGCACATATGAAAGAGTATCTAGTATTTATTACAAAGTTTTAAAGATTATGTTGTTTTTATAATGTTAAGTAATATGTTGTTTTTTGATATTTCTTTAAGGTTTGAAATGATGATTTTTAGGGTTAAGATGTATATTAATGTTAATGTAAAGTTCAAGATGTGAAAAAAGATTAAGAATAAACTATTAATCTTTTAGGTTAAGATTATGTTGTATATTAAGATTGATGAAAGAGGGTTTACTTTTTCATAGATAATACCATTGCATTTGTTATAAAAAAAATAAAAATAAAAACCCTATACGGTGACTTGATCCGATTTTTTCGATCTCCGGCGGGATCAAACTCTGGAACAACATAGTTCGATTATGATGGATAAACACAATGACTATGAATGACAGATTGGAGACAAAACAAAGGGTGGTGATCAACGAGATGTGGAGAGAATGGTTGTGACGTTTTACGTAACGAATTTTCCTAATGACATGATGGCGAGAGACATGGAGAGATTTTGAGAAGTATGGGAGATTACCAGATGCATATGTGGCTCGGAAGCTCTCTAAGACAGGACATAAATTGATTTTCATTCGTTTCCTTAATGTGACTGATGAGAAGCGAATGGAAAACAATCTTGCATCCATGGGTGGGGAACTACCACCTATTCCTTTCTGTTGCAAGATTTAATAGCGTGCAGAAGGAGAAATTTACATGTATTAGCGAAAAAGAGATGGGAAGTAGGGGTCTAACAGGGAGTAGCAATGTGTATGAGGCTAATCATGTGCATGGTACTTCTAACGCTAACATTGTGATTGGATCAAAAGGAGAGAAAACACAGGAGGGTTCTAATCCCCCTAAGAGAATCACTCTTGGGGCTGGAGATCAAGAAATAATTAACGATTCCAATAGGGTGGTTCTTGGGAAGGTGAAGGATGCAACTATGATCCCTTAAATGTATTGTATGTGCCATCAGAGGGTTTTTCTGGCGTGGTTATTCGATATCTGGGAAGTACATGAGTGTGGCTTGAGTTTGTGTCAGAGACGACTTGCACTTAGTCCAAACAAAATGCAGGGATAAAGTCTTATTTCTTGCAGTTGGTTCTGATTACTAAGAATTTTGTTATAAAAGAAATGGTGATCTGGTTAGAAATTCAGGGATTACCACCCGCTTTAATAACAATATATACATAAAAAGGAAATTGTAAATCAACATAGATCTCAATTTTATAAGTAGCGTGAACTCACCTATTTATGTTGCGTTGTTAAATCAACTTATATTCTAGCTCGCGAACTAACCACCTACATCTAAATGATCATTTTATCAACTATCATATCATATCTTAATGGATAGGTTATTCAATAATTAGTCAATATTCGTCACTATAAAGTTCAAGACTGTAATTTGTCCAAACACTTTAAAATTTATCCAATTCTCTGAAAAATGTCTTTTATTTAGTTGATCATAATGTAAGTTTTTGTAATGCTTATATGCTAATAATAGCTTGCTAAACATACTTTTTATAGCCCAAAACTTATTCATGCATGTAGACATGAAATACTTGAACACCGATTTATCGTTATAAAAATCTCATAATTTTCATACACAAAATTTCTTTAATTTAGAATATACACATTTATATATTTACTCTTTAAAACTGTATAACATTTATTTTATCACTTAAGAAAATATTATAAAATCAAATACTTATTTATTTTTGAAGATACGTTATAAGCTTTTTGTTGTATTTTAACAACTTTTAACTATCATTTACTTGGGCTTAAATAGCTTTAAGTTAAAAATAAGTAATAGTCCTATCATGGCCCAAAAGACCACCCCGATTTACAAGAGATGGCTAGCCCAAAAATATGTTGGATCAACCCAACATATAATTCAAAAAACAGTCTAAATAAGAAGTTTTAACTAGCCATTTAAACTACGTTTTTGCTCATTTCCATACCGTTTTTGACGAAATAAAAATTGAGAATTTACTTGCAATTATAAAACAAGCCGATAGAATAAAAACCATGTATTAAATTGAATCAATTCGTGTAAATTTAAACGTTCTAATAACTTTTTTGGTAGTATATAAAACTGAATGAAAAATACTATAAATTGATCATTTTATATCATTTTTTTTAAAATTAAAAGCTAATTATTACATATAGGTATGTATTTGACATCCCTGTATGAAAATAGACATGCAAAACCGTATACATTATTCTAATTTCAAATTTTTATGGCTTATTTTCGGAATCATTTCAAGAATATACAAAACTTAATATTTGGACAATCAGACACAACTATGGACTGAAATTGACTGGACTAACACAATTTGGGACATAAAACTGAAGCTTTCTATGTATTTAATTCAAAGAATGGTTAAAAATTATACCTAAATCGCTGCTATAAACCAACTCCGAACCGTCACTTTCCTTACTCAAATTCACTCAGTATCACTCAGTTTTTGTCGAAATTGATTCGTGTGTTTTGTTCATCTCACTAAAATTTACATGTGTATAGAAGTAATTTGCATGAAAACATCGTTAATATTGTTAATTGTTGCCAAGTTTCTATGATAATTACTCGTATCCTAATTTGGTCAGAAATTACAAAACAAGTTCTTATAGCATGAGACTTGTTTCAAAATGACCCTTGAACTTAATAAGTTTCGGAGTTTTACATTTTTTATTCTAAACATGAATTTTTTTATATTTAAAACAATTTTATAACACATAATATTTGAAGATACTTTGTTTATTTTTATTTTTTTTTCTTTTTTAGAATGTTACAATATAATATTTGTAAATTTGTTTTCATTTTTACGATGTTAAAATATCGGTAATAACACTTTAATCGTACGTAAAATAACATGAATATGATGCAGATTTTAGGCGTTGGAATTTAGCAAAGGGATCGACATTTTGAATAAATTGTATGTAGCTGAACATGAACTATGACGTGGCATGCATGTCCTCGTGTGAATGAGTTGGAAGTAAATTAAGGGGGAATAAAAGAAACAATTTAAGTAAGGCCTTTTATTTTTACTACTCGTTTTTTGATCGAGTAATGAAAATGAAAAGTTTATGTTTAAAAGAAAACTATAAATAATGCTAACATATATTATAAATTTCCATGATGTAAGTGTGGTAAAATTTTTATTTATAAAACGTAATTATTATTTTATTAAATTCTTATAAAAATTAGGTTGTTTGTCTTTTTCTTAATTCATATTTTGTAACTTAATAAATGGATATGTAAGCGAAAAATCTGAATGGTAAAGTAGTTGCCTTTTAATCTAATGGTGCTTGATTCGATCCTTGGCAACTCATTCTTATTATTATTTACTGATTGAGTTAAAATGATTTTTTTCAATTCATTAAAATGGTTGTTAGGGGTATTAAGGTCATTTACAAACAATAATTACAAAGATTCTATAAAAATGGTTGGCTTCGCTGACTGTTATAAATGTAAACAATATTAAACTTAATTCACATATACTAAAAAGTTGGTGCACGTCAATAATTTGAATACATATATTAAAACATTGATACACACATGTTAAAAATAGTTGATGCTCCAACTTTCTAACGTTAATGCACATCAATTTCTCTATACAAAAATCTTGAAAATCTAATACACAAACCTAAAAAGTTGATGCACACACAATATTTTTACTTGATGGATAATGAAATATAAACATTTATTACTGAAACTCAAAGGTTTTTGTTTACATGCACATAACCAACTTATAAAAATGATTATATAAGTAATAGTTTTCGATCTTATATAAAACCATCATATCTACATATTGTTTTAAGGGGGAGGGCAAGGATGATGCATCATGTCGTTGTAGCAAGCTTTTTCGTTATTGAATTTTAATCATAAAAATAATTAAGAGATCATGTCACGTAATTTTGTCACCATCGTCGATGAAGAAAATAGAGAGGAGGCTGGAAGTTTTTAATTTCATGGAAGTTGGTGAATGGTGGATGACGATGTAAGAGAGTGCGAGAGATAAATGCATTTAGGGTTCTTAATAATTAATACTATAAACTATAAATAGGATAGTTAATCATGATTAAATCAAAATGTCTAATATACCTTCAAAACCCCCTTACAAGTGTCACTTTTAATATGTTTTATTTGTTTTACGTGAAGAATTAGTTTATCTGAACCGGATCCTATAAAGTGAAATATAAAATTGAAGAAAGCTGCAGTACATAAGTTATGTAATGTGAAAGATTAAACTCAAAATAAAATTTTACTTTTTAACTTTTTAAGTTTTTAAAGTTGTCACTATTAGCCCTTGAATGATTGTTACAGTACAAACGTTTGTACTGTTCTTACAATACAAATAATATTCCCTATAAAATTTAAGTACAAATTTAAAAATATGTTTTGATTTATGATCCATATTATATGAATTATACGTTTTTCTTTCTTTCTAACTTTCATTCTTAACCATGTCATTCATCATACATTTTTTTCTTTGTAACTTTCATTTTATCCCTTAATATCGATTAGTAAATTTTTATTCCCTTAATCCATATCTTTTGACTTAATAAATAGATATATAAGAGTAAAATATTAAATAAAGATTATTTGACTCAACGCTAAAGTAGTGGCCTTTTAATCTAATGATACTAGGTTCAATCCTTGGCAACTCATTCTTATTTTATTGTTTGTGTATTACTTTAATTAAATAGACCACCTAACATATATGTAGTATAGATTTATGGAAATTAATATGGAGTAAAGTATAAGATTTATATACAAATTTAATATGTTTTAATATATATATATATATATATGGTGGGGATTAAGAGGGAAGAAAAAAAATTAGAGATGGAGGGAAGGAAATCTCAACCATTGATTTCATCATAAATGAATTTTAAAAATTACAAAAAATTTCAAAATTTAACATTTATCACCAATGAATATTAAAAATATTTTTTAATAAAAAAAATCAAGAGTTAAGATTTGTTTATCTCCTTTCTCAAATTTTGAAGCTTCCCTATGGATCCTTCCCCTATATATATATATATATATATGATACACACTATATGAATTATACATTCTTTCCTTTTAACTTCCATTTTTAACCAATATCACATCTCTTGATTCTTTTACTTGACATACTAACTTATGGAAAATAGATTAACATGAGCCGTAGTATAAAAATACTAAGGGTCATCTCATAAATGAAACTTACATAAAGATGATACATTCTATGATTTTTTTGTGGGTGTTAACCGTCATAGTTCATACGATTTACATGAACTGAAATTACTTGCATTTTAGAAATATGTTAACTAATTACACATAAAAAAATTAGATTAGTAAATGACAAATTAATCTTGTAAAGATTAAAAATTTGCAGAATATTTCTAATACTTAATTTGTAGAAGATTTAAGTTAAAAAAAGTCACATTGTAATATAAGTATGTTTTGTTAATTTATTTATTTTTTCATGAAAAAAAAAAACAAAATATCTTAAGGTACTAAAAGATTTAAGTCTAATATTTATTTTAAATTCATTTTTAAATCGTTTTGATTTTCCTAATGCAATTTTTAAAAGAAAAGAATTACAATTATCTGAGGTATTAACCTATATTGTCAAAATTGATACACTCTTCGTTGCAAAATTCATTTGTATTATTATTATTATTATTATTATTATTATTATTATTATTATTATTATTATTATTATTATTATCATAAGTTTAAAGAGCAATATGTTACACCTGATTTCTCTTATATATTTCATGAGGAAAGATATTTATACCACTCTAGGAAGAATTATGCCTGTGTGTTATGTTTAGTTTTACAAGAATTAAGTGAGCCTTTTTATGTGTCCAAGTGGTTAGGAGTAACATATCACATGTGATTAGGAGTTAATATGATGTTGTTGTTTTTATTTAATTTTATTATCCAAAGAGCTAGATTGATTCCCTAATACTCAATTTTATAATAAGAAATCTAAAATGAACTTTCAACTAATAAACACAACCATAAATCATTTTAGTGTTTGTTAAGGCATTATCATCTGAAATTAATTACTCACTAATTCTTTAGTTTACAATTAAATATACAAGCAACAACCGTTCTGACATTTAATGGTTCTTAAAAAGCATCAATAATTATTGACGTGTCTTTTCTGTGTGTATTCTTTAAGTTCCACATCAATTTGTTATTTATGTAAATAAACTTTATAAAGACTGCAAACCTATGTAAAGCAAATTGTCACACATAAAATATTGTACAAATTCATAACCAAAATGAAAAGGATTTCTATTACTATTACTATTACTACATACACACAATTTGTCAAAAGAACCAACAAACAACATGACCTAAAGTTGGTAAAAACTATTCTTGATAGACGATTTGACAGAAATCAAAGAGTAATCATATAGTTTTGATTCGATAGGGAAATACAAGTCTTTTCGAGCTAGCAAGCGTGTGGATGTTACTCAAATTCCTTCTTTACTTAGTCATGCCTATTTTATATTTATCTACTACTGGTGCTAAGTTTGTTAAGAACTGACATTAATGTTACTAAATTTTTTTCTTTTTAGTGCCATCAAAATGAAACGTCAATCAAAAGGTATGGCTGGTATTTTTCAAAAAGAAGAAATAAGCATGTGAAACCGTTTTCTTGATAATTTTCATCGATATAATTTACCAAAAGAAAAAGAGTTTTAAGTTTATAATGAATTAGCAGTGTGCCCGCACATAGTTACAGGAACAAACAGTTAATTTGATATTCACAAATTTTATTGTATACACTATATTGTTAAACGTTTAATTTAAAGATATGTAACGTTTAAAATTTAAAGTTGCAATTTATAAATTAGTGGTTCATTTGGAAAGTAATTAATGATTTTTAAGGGTAATTTGGACATTAATCATTGTTGAGTCTAAATTTAAAAAAAGAAATGGAGATGGTTTATATATAGTTAAGATAAGATTAAGATTAAGATTAAGATTAAGATAAGATTAAGATAAGATAATAGCTAAAATTGTTACAAGTTTTAACTAAAATTTAAAACTTCTATTGAACTGATTAATGAAATGGCTATATGCAAAATTCATTTAGGCATGTTTCACTGTAGAAAAGGAATAAGAAGGTAAATACATTTTATTCGATTTAGACAAACGATAAACTGCCCCAAAACTCAAACTGGACTGTGTTATCCGGTTTCTCAAGTTTAATAGTTTCATGAACATACATAATCTTTATCATTACTTACATCTTAAACATGTATATTAGTGCAAAAGCTAATTTATTTATATACTGATTCGGAGTACTCTAAAGACGGCCCAAGTATAATATTGATGATCTCGCATCTTCATTCATTCAACTTTGATAAGGCTTTATTGTATGTAACCTATTATTCCCATATTAAATTATATACATATAAATACAAATATGTGTATTTAGCACTTGTAGTCAATAACTGATCGGCGTGCACGACTTACTTTCACATCTAGAAAATTGGCACGTGACTGACTAATCTAATAACTGCATGTAATTATCATACTCGAATCTAGTCCCTCTTTTGTTTGTTTAATATGATCAAAGAGATGAAAGAAAAAACAATACCACGAGTGGTACCATCACCACACATACTGCAACAACTAACCCACGACTAAGAAGTTGTAATCATGAGTCATGACTCTTCGTCTTGAACTTTACTACGAGCCCATAAAACGAGGTGACTACAACCTCTTTTATGTAAAAAAAATATGTTTGATGTTATAAACTGTACCTCAAATTGCTAATTTCCAACCTTTATCAACCTGCTGCAAAAGGTGTAGTCGGTCGACCAAGTTAAATAACCATTCCAATGAATGAATGATCCTACCCAAATTGTACTATTAGTATATATCGAGGAAGTGTTAAGGATCGGTTACCTATAAGTAATTATCAATCAACTTATATTTAGGTGTTTATCTCATATAAAATAAAAACATAAGCATTTATTTAGATAGTAATAAAATATTAGAAATATAATATAGAAAGCGGTTCAATGATATCATCATTTAATCATTTAAAATTCTTTATTCTATTCAAGTTTATATTTACATAATAGTTGAATTAAGTAAAATATATAAACTATTAACATAAGCATCAACAAGTATATAACATAATATCCACGAACATCCTAATATACAAATAATATGATTTGTTCAACTTATACTCAATCATGTTATTTTTCGCAATTTATGGTTCAACTGATGATATATATTAAGTTTATGAAACATATTATTTTAATGTTATTTGGTCCGTACATATGCACAGATAAAAGCTACGTTTATTTATACTATAAAATTTATATCTATAATTTATAACCTTTATAAAACATTTAACTTTTTTTCTTAATGGTTAAAACTTGAAGATGTAAATCTCTATTTTGCCCTTTCAACTACTCAAAGAATATAACATGTTATTATGAAAAGTTCAAGAATCTCAACATAATAAAATATATTTATACAATATTACACGATCATATTATTATGAAAAATTTAATTAAAACATATACATATCTTTTATTTAGGGAAAAGATCACGTAGATGTCTTTGAGTTTGTAGGCCAGGCACACAATTTTTACTTTTGTATATAAATTTTTATATATTTTTTTTCAATGATAGGTTTTAACTTACCAATAGTCAAAGTAGAGTGACAATGAGTAACTTTAATCTTGATTACATGCTGTTAAGGTTTTGAAATTTAAACCGTCACCAAATTAAGTTAGTGACTATAAGAATAACACTTTGCAATCTATATATTCTTATACTTTCAATCGTATCATTGTGATCTAATATATCTCCTTTAAAAAAGAGAAATAAATAATTAGGTGTTGTTAATTATGAAAATATGCATAGTTTATTTACAACATAATACTATATCAATTAAAAAATGCATAATTGTGGTAATCAATCTGCGTCGTTTCATGTAATGTAATGAGTTATAGAAGTTAGGGAAAAATCTAAGTTCAATTGATCATTTAAATATTGAATTATATGTGTGGGTATGATGTTTAAGATATATGAAATTTACACTTCCTTATATGATTAGCGAAAATTTATATTAGTAAGAACACATACATTACTCCATTATCAATTGACGTGGACATTATTTGTTTATTATTTATCTAAATTTCCATCACTTAAAGGTATTGCGGAAGAAATAAGTGTTTGAAAATTGTTGATTTGCTATGTTGTTTTATCTTTTCCAGTTATACTATGTTTTATTCAAGTGTTTTGTAATACTTCATAATGTAACGTCATCTCTGTTATGATTATCAAATTTTATTACGTTTTTATCGAAAAGATATTATCCGTATTAACTTTGCAAAGGTCAATTATTTTTATTTTTCATAATTGATTATAAGAATTTTTTTACGTATTATACGAATAATCTACAATAGATAATAAGGTGATAAACAATGAAATAAACAACCCAAAACACCGGCTAAACGTAAAAATCATCAAACATAGGTATATTTTGCAACCTATAGAAAGTATTGGGACAATTTATACAAACTACATACCGTGTACAACACATCCCGCCTGAAATAAATACTTCCAATTGCCAAATTTATTTAGTATTATTATCTATCCATCATCATCGTCGTCATAAATCGCAACCAACACCATTTGTCTTGGCTTTCATTTTACGTAAACGGTTTCTACACTTTCTGGATTCTTTTTGTTGACTTTTATAAATTCCATATTCCAATTCAAAATTAGGGTTTCATATCTCTTTAACTTCACATGAATCTAACTATTTGATTCCATTTGAATACACTGCTTCAATGGCGAGGGTTTGCGCAAAACATGATGTCCGGTTTCTATATCTTTCATCCGTATCGATCATTATCCTCGCTTTTTGCGCAACTATTTCAGTTTCCGCTAGATCTGATCAGGAAACTAGGGAGAGATTTTACGGAACTTTAGTTAATTCTTCGGCGCCGGAGTCCGGTGATGCTAGTATCGCTAAAATGTTCGATCGTGTTTTAGAGAAGGAGTTCTCAGATAACGAGTCTACTGATGGTAAATTAGGATCTACAGTTATCTTATATTACTTGATAACCTGTTATTTTCGGGCCTAACATGTGAATTCCGTTTTTTTTAAGTGTTGTCAGTTTATTGAAATTTAGCTAAATTATATAAATTCTGTAACTTAACTTAGTTAGATTATGGTGGTTGGTTAAATGGACTATTTTTTAAATGCAGAATTGTATAGATCCGGTTACAAGATATATTAGCTTACACATAAAATGAAGTGTGAAGTAACTCTTTTATGTGGAGTGTGGTGAGTTGATGATTGGTGGAAAGTAATGTATTACAGAAAAAGTCCAGTACTGTACTTGATCTGTATCACTGATCATTACTGTTTGAGATTGAGCTGGCACTGGGTAGTTTTTAGGCTCTTTGAGTTTATATTTTCTTCTGGTGATTCTTGTCTATGGAAAGTTATCATGGCTAGTTGATAATGTAATACTTGATCTTAAATTTTGATACTTGACACTCATTTCATCTTTTTGATAGTGAAGTACTTGATAAATGAAAGTAGCTTTTGAATCTAGTTTGAGACCAAAGAGTGATCCATTTTAGGCAGTATGCAACTGCCCGTGGGTTTTACAGTTTACATTGTTACATGAATACAGATAAAGCACATAGACTTGCATTCTTGATCACATAGGATTTGGAAAATGCAACTTACATTCAAAATTCAGCTTTGTAGTACTGCAGTATGCATGTTAACTCTCACATGGATTGTATTATCCATTCAGACACTCTTTTCAGCATGGACTTCACAATAGTTTCTTGTATATTTATCCTACATCTTACCCTTACTGCATAAAGAAACAGATATAGATTAATTGTAGTTATAGACCTGTAGTCTCTAAATGTTTTTTCACTGCATATTTACCTGATACATATTTTGTTTTAATTGTATTTTTCCTTCTAATTTTATTTTCATATTAAGCTCTATAGCATTTCAAGGATTGCCAAATCAATTGTGTTTTCATAATAGAAATGCTGTGTTTGGTGTTTAGATCTTAGAAAAAACATATTTTTTTACCAAGTTATGGATAAGTGCTACAAACTGGTCTCTGAGAAAGCAATCTACAGTAGATTTGATCTCGATAACTTATTTTTGTTAACATAGCTGGGATGATGGTAATATAGATAATTAATCTGAGTGTTGAATTTATAAATTTCCAGCAATCAATTTATTCGGTATTTCTTCACCTGATCTGATGGTACTTAGAACTTGGCATCTACATTATTCCACTGCGAACTACTTGTTTGTCACTTTTTTATTCCTATTATTTTCTTCAGTTCATTTGTATTCTGTTGTTTAGTTGGCATCTCACTCCAGTTGCACTTGCTATAATGTTAGGTTCTGCTCGGAGCAGCTTTAACAACAGTGTGGCTGATCAAGAAGTAAAGCTTTTTTTTCTGGCAGAAGTTCTAAGATAATAGTAAATTTCATTTGCATATATGCGTGAACAGCTTTGAACTTTTGAAATCTTGTAAAGATTACAGTTCTTTTTTGAACTGCAATAGTTATGTGATTTAAACAGTATAGTAGGATGTCTAATCTATTTCCGTTATTTCATATATGACATTCTTTAAATGACGTTTGCAGGCCGTACTGGAGACTGTGGCTAAAATTACACATGAGAAGGCTAACAAAAATGACACTCAAGAGTCAACGTAAGTAGCTTAGCATGCCTATTCCATACCCATGTAATAGCTAGTTGAATTATTGCCATTTTGTAAAAATTAGTGCATTTGAATATCTTTCATTTTCATTTCCCAAATGCCACTACAATATCATTGCTATGATGCCTCCTACAACATTAATCCCGCTATGTATATGGTTTGGACATGAACACCAATTCATTCAAACTATGTTTCTTTTGACAGTGAAGATGAAGGCACACAAACACTAATAGACAAACAGGTGATTGACTGTAGGACATGATATTCTTTAAACATTTTATTGCTTCACATTTTACCTCTAGCATTTTACTTATAATTGATATTCTTTTGCCTAATTGCAGGATAATGTGTTTGTAATATCAAACAAGAAATCTAAATATCCAATTCTTCAAGTAGATGTAAGGTCAGATCTTTTGTATGTTTCAGATATACTCATATATAAATGAATTTTGTAGTCTCTGGTACTTGTTGATGATAAGCTGGTAGTTGTACGTTTCAAGTTGATATTGTTGGTAACTGGGGGTTTTTTGTTTTCTGCTATATAGGCTAATTTCAGATTTGGTGGTGATCATTGTTTCCGCTGCCATTGGTGGTATCATCTGTTCCTGTCTGGGACAACCGGTTAGTATATCTGGTCATCTTGCTTTCAAGTGTTAGATGTTTGTAGTATATTTCAAAATTTCTTCTATAGACAATAATCAGAATTGGCAATTTCAACCCATTTACGTATGAATGTGTCAATTTAGACTATATTTTATATCTAACGTGTCAAACAAAAAGAAGAGTTACAAAGGAAATGGGTTGAATGGGTTGAAAGTAGTTCATAATATATTTTCAATGGATCAATGCAAAAAATTTCAGAAATCGTTTATTTGGTTAGTGTTGAAATTCTGAATAATATATTTCTGCTAAGTGCTAACCATATTTGACACACTTACTGTTTTTAAAATTTTATAAGAACTTGGGGCAAAAAACAATTCGGCCTGACCCAAACCAAAAGCACCTGTTTTGACCTGTTACCCAGCTCCTGTTTCATACCAGTGATAGTTCCTTGTTCCATGGTGTCTTTGCTAGGTTATCGTCGGCTATCTTCTTGCGGGTTCCGTGGTTGGACCTGGTGGCTTGAAATTTGTAAGTGAGATGGTACAGGTTGAGACATTTGCCCAGTTCGGTGTTGTGTTCCTGTTATTTGCTTTAGGGCTGGAATTTTCTATGTCAAAGGTTTTCTTCGTGTTTTCCAGTTGCTTTCCTCAACAAGTTCTTCAAGTTTATGCCATGGTCATGTGCTGAAGTTGTCATAATGTATTTTAAATGCACAGCTGAAAGCTGTGGGTCCTGTTGCTGTTCTCGGAGGTTTACTTCAAATACTTATTCTCATGTTTTTGTGTGGAACATTGGCCATGGTACATCTATTCTTCTTATTTGCATCGAGTGTTTACATAATTATGCTGCACACACATGTAGAGCTTCACATTGCAACAGTGTTTCACTTCCTCGAATTTTTATTGTTGTAATTCATTGATGGACACAGGTATGTGGAGCAGAGCTGTCAGAGGGTGTTTTTGTTGGTTGCTTTTTGTCCATGTCATCAACTGCAGTGGTTTGTTACTTGATCAACTCATCTAATTGTGCTTTTTGTCTGTTTTGCTATAGTCTAAGAACTTTTTCTTTGATCTTCATCTATACAGGTGGTGAAGTTCTTGGTTGAGAAAAATAGCAATAATGCTGTTCATGGTCAAGTCACTATTGGCACACTCATTTTCCAGGTAATTAGTAGCCCTACTTTTCTTGATTTTAGGATTTTATAATAATAATTAGATATAATCTGATACGAAGAAATGCATGTGGTACATGTTCTAATTTTGTTCATTTTGTTCATTTTGTTCTGTTGTTAAGGATTGTGCTGTTGGCTTACTGTTTGCTTTGCTTCCGGTTCTGGGTGGCAATAGTGGGATTTTACAGGGGTTGGTTTCAATGGGAAGAGTGTAAGTCTGTTACTTTGACCTTTTTTAGTATCTTTAATCAGTGTGCATACTATAACAACCCGTTCACTTTCCACCTTGGATTGTTTGTTGAGATTGATGTACGAAATAAATCACATACTTCTGTTTAATTTGGTACTTATGCTATTCTTTAAACGGTTCAAATATTTATAAAGATCATATAAAGAAGTTACAGTTTTAGGTGGCAATTTTGTCGATTCAGGCTACACTTAATCTTTTATTAGTAAAATTATTTAAAAAGGAAATGGGTTAAACAGGTTGAAAGTTGCCTTGATTGTATTCTTAATGAATAAAACCTTCTAAAACACTCTATGCAAGTAACTAGACTATTATTGAAGTTTAATAATATTTAACGCTAATTATGTATTAGAAAAAATGTCAAAAATGGGAAGAAGTGTTTTTTGGGTCGACCTGCCAATCTGCCATATTGTCACCTTTGGGAACAACACAATAGCAGCTCATCAGGAACGGGACACTAACCATAAGTTTTCACTGCTATAGCTAATCAAAAACTGTAATGGGTATCTTCATGCTGCTACCTTTTGTTTTGCGTGTTAGTCCCGTCTCCAAAGGATAGGGTCATTGTATAACTTAAAGTTTCCAAAGGATAAGGTCATTGTATAACCTAAAGTTTTTCTTGTTCACTTCAGGCTGATGACTTTGTCGACATATCTCTTGGGTGCATCACTATTAACGTGGTCATTCATGCCTCGATTCCTCAAGCTGATGAGTCGACTATCATCTCAAGTAAATTATGATGTCAATATCATGTCATTATCCACGTGTCGTGAAACCCTATAAGCTTGCCAGCACACTAGTGTTATTTTTTCCCTTGTTTTTTATGGTCCATGTTTTGCTTAAATAATTTTGTTGTCAATTTGTTCTATAAGTCAACCAACTAGGTTCTTATATGTGTTTAATTCGGTTCATTCTTGTGCTTCAGACGAATGAACTCTACCAGCTAGCTGCGGTGGCTTTCTGCTTATTATCTGCTTGGGTAGGTTGAATAACCTCTTCATTATCCATTTGATTTAGACATTTCAAGTAAGAATCTAATAATTTAAGCCGAACTCACTTGTGGTAATTACTTTGAAAATTAGCTACTAACTCAACCACATAAGTATTCCACTAAAGCTGTCTTCTTGCATAGTCTGCGGAAAGTTTTAAAATAATTACCGATCTAGCCAATGATTTGTCTGTCCAGTTCTTCTAGTCTGATATCGTATATTAACCTTTCAGTGCAGCGATAAGTTGGGGCTAAGTCTTGAGCTTGGTTCTTTTGTGGCTGGTGTTATGATTTCTACAACAGATTTTGCACAACATACTTTAGATCAGGTAATATACAATGCAATCTTTTTTTCGGAATTCAATAGGTACCAGAGGAAGCAATTTTGACCAACTCAAGAATGGAGGGATTTGGGTTATGTTTTTAGCTTAAAAGGAAATAGGTCAAGCAGGTTGAAAGTAACACAAAGTGTACTTCTAATGTTTATAGCATCCTAAATCAACGTTTTTTCAAAAGAAAAGTTATATTACTGTATTAATGTAATATTTTGGTAATGATATTTAACAAGCTTAACTTTTTATTAAAAAGAAATTGAAACAATTTGCTTGCCATCCTCACTGGAAACCTCCTATTTCAAACCGTTATAGAGGATACACAGTTTTAATGACTTAACACTTGTCAAGATCTGTTTTCCTCTTATCCATGAAGTTCATTGTGTTAATTTATGGTAGCACTTGATTTGATGAATGGTTCATAACTTTTGTACGTTTGTAGGTGGAACCAATACGCAACTTATTTGCAGCTCTTTTCCTATCAAGCATTGGAATGCTGATACATGTACAATTCTTGTGGACTCATGTGGATATACTATTAGCATCTGTTATTTTGGTCATAGTTGTTAAGACTACAGTTTCTGCTGTTATTACCAAGACCTTTGGATATGGCGTTAAGACATCATTTCTTGTAAGTTGCACCTTTGGATCTGTATGATTTTTCATTTCATTTGAATTGTACCACTGGATTTCACTGAAATTTCAATCAATTAATCAATTAATCAATTGAATATCCAATTCTTCTTGGTATATCTGTAGGTTGGAATTATGCTTGCTCAAATTGGGGAGTTTGCTTTTGTTCTTTTAAGTCGTGCCTCAAATCTTCATCTTGTTGAGGTTCTCATCCACTCCCTCTCATCTGGACACATTTTCTAGTGAACTTTGAGGACTTCTTTTCAATAAATGCTGTTCAAAATCTGACTTTTAACTTATTTCTGAGCCCAAAATTAGTCAAATCAGCAAATTTCAAATTATTTTTAAGATGATGTGAATGTGAATCATTTATTCCTTCTGGCTCATAATGTGAGCAATTTGAGTGCTCAATAGTCAATAAATCCTTCTTTACTTAGAAGTTGATGGGCATCACTACATTGCCGAGAAAAAGTGATAATTATATTAAACAATAAATATTATAACACTACATCGAAGGTGAATAAACTGAATGTGTTCTTTTGTGAAACTAGCTTCTTTGTTAATGATGTGCTGATATTTGCTAATGCATTCTTTTTTTTTTTCCTTCTAGGGGAAGATGTACCTTCTTCTTCTTGGAACGACGGCTCTCAGTCTGGTATGTTTCCGATAGTCTCTTCTAATAAAGTCGGTACTTTGTGTTGCTATGTCTAACATTGTAGTAATGCAGGTGACAACTCCTGTACTTTTCAAACTGATACCTGCTGTCATGCACCTGGGAGTTTTGATGCATTGGTTCCCTGCAGATACCACCACACAGCCTGAGGTCTCTCTCTCTCTCTCTCTCTCTACTTTGGCCGGGCCGGGCTCTGGTCAGTATGTCATTTTAGCCCATTTATGCACACCTTTATTATATGATCTTTCTGCTGCTTACAGTTAAGCTGATGTTTTCATCAAAGATTTATTTTATTATTTTATATTAAAATGGCATCAGTCATTTTATCAGAGCTGCCCATATGTAAAACATTATTACTAAAATTGCATTAGACTAATAGTGTGAATGGGTCGCTTCAGGTTATGTTTTATCCCTAATTGGTCAATCGGGTAAAATGAAAAAGATTATCTTATTAGGGAACTGTTCAAATGGGTCAAAATTGTTGCAGTTAGTCCAGTTGGTTTTTAATGCATAAAGCTTGTAAGTCAAATTATTAAGAAAAAGTACTCTATTATTGAAATAATATAATTTATGGAAAACAATGTTATGCTACCTGTTTCTATCAATATCAGAAGGTACCTTTTTCATCTTATCAGAAAGTACCTGTTTTGATCCATTATAAAGGTTGTTTAACCTGTGTCCATTATCCCACCTCTATGCCTGTGCAATATGATATCCAACAGAACATTTTACGAATGCTTACCCAGAGATTTTGGAATGTCGCTGCTAGCTTAAAGATCTTTTATTCATCACCATTGACTATTGTTCGTTATCATTAGATATCGACGATTATCAGAGTGCCGCATTGCATATTTCTTTCCTTACACTGCTGTATTGTTCAACCTTTGCAGGAGAAAACTTCGGTGATTGAAGTGCATAGCAAAGTGATTGATCAACGCAACAGGGTGTTATGAGCCATAAGTTTTAAATTATTATCAACAATTCTTGCATCTAGAACAGGCCTGATGCCATCCATGATACCTTTTGAGTGACTAGCTATACAGTAGAATATGGCTGTTAACTTAGTTAGGGATATTCATGTACAGATAGGAGGGGTTACGTCTTTATGTGGTATATGTGCAGAGGACATCTACTTAGAATGTGTGGAAATACATATTAAAAGCCAATTTTGATAGCTTCGTCTTGGTTTAATGTATTCGCACTGTGTATATGTAGTGTGTGTGAGTTTATTGTATTCCCTGGTGTGAGGCAACTTAAGATCACACTATGGCATATGGTGAAAGATGTATAGATGACCCGTACTAGATGTCTCGATAACAACTGGGTTTTACTGTGAACAGATGTAACGAGCCTTTGTTTGGTGATTTTGTTCCTTACCTTCCAATCTTTTACGTGTCTCCTCATGCTCAGTGTTACCTCAGATCTAATTGATTTTCTTTGTCAAAATTGAATAGTCATACTTCTGATAGATGCCATGAGTGCATGACCGTCTTTCATTAGCTTTCACATATGATATATGTAACGCTGCAAAAAGCCTTATTGTTGTTGGGTTGAATATGGACTCGATCTGATAGCTTGAAAAGTTTTTTCACATAAGTTTGAGCTTTAATTAAAGGGAAATTAAACTAGGATCCTCTAAAGTGTAGCCCTATAGCCTAGCTGGTTTTAGAGATGGTGAGCTTTCGGAAAATATCTTAAGGCTCTACCCCACCAGGCTATCGACGTCAAAGATTAACTTAATTTATTAGAAAATTGCACAATGAAGATTAACCTAATTTATTTGTATAATTGAACAGTGAAGATCAAAATATTTGTCGGATTACCAAATGAGCATATCACTAGGTGAATTTGATTTATCTATCTCATGATAGGCCTATGCGTTCTGACGTGGACCGGTTGGGGTTTTTTTTTTTTAACGGCAAATATATATATATAGAGAAACAACTAGCAAGAAGCTAAAAGGTTACAATGGTGTTTTTAGCCAATCATGCCAAGCTAAACATATAGAACTTCTATTTTGTAACCAAGAAAATGAATTAAGTCTAATGCTATCAAACAAGTCACATTTTTTCAATTTTTGAGATTTAACAAGGTTTGTAACTAAAAGTTGGCCAATTCAAGCAGGAAGCTATTTCATCTAAACTAGCCTTGTATGCGTGTAATGTGAAATCAGTGATTTGTGGGTGATGGGTTGGTGGTGTTGTAAGAGAGGGGAAGAATGTAACCGGTTATTTGTGCGGAACAACTAAACAATAAAGACATGTCTTGAAGTGTAATATACCTTATGCACCAATTCAACTACTTCATGTGAAAAGAGTAAATTCAGGTTTGGAAAACTAGTAAAAGGAGTTGAACACTTCTTTTAATGGCAAAACGTACACTTTAAATTCCTACCCCACATAATATGTACAATCACATATATACAAATTGTATAATTCAATAGTTACAACCTTTTGGTCGATGTGCTCCTCACATACTATTAGGCCAAAGGCCCTTGGTTGTGTTGAATACTTTATACACCTTTGTCCCCATCAGGATTTGAAACATGACTTCTTATTTACTGGACCCCTTTGATTCTGATGGATTAAAGGAGTGTTGGTATGAACAACCAGTTTTAGTGTACAGTCCCGCAAATATGAATACCCGGATTAAAACCAATTTCAGGTAGTTCAAATAAATATTACAAAGGCATGCATCAATAAGATAGAGGGCATAATGTTGTAAACATAACCCATATGAATGGGTTGTATAAAGCCCATGAATCAATTAACAAATCTTAGGCTAGATGCTTCGAAGAAAAGCTTTCATGTAGGATGGATGATTGCAAAGTGCAAGAGCCTTGTTTTATTCAATAACAACCACATGCATAAAAACAACTGATATTTAATCAATTCATTAACGACCGAAATTTGTCTCTAAAATGAAAGTACATGAACAAAGTCTCAATTATTCTGGTTCTCACTTGGAGAAAATTAATTGTTTTGACGGCCAAAAATGAGAAAAAGTACAAACAACCAGCAACACATCTACTCCGCTTGCCATTATGGTATGTTCTCAATCAATGATGGCGTTCAAGTTCTAACACGGAACTAATAATTGTTTAACTCACGAAATCCTTGATTTTTATAGATATAGATCTCAATGGAAATTTTGTTGTTTCTTCCATTTGTGTATTGAAATCATTCAGATGATGATGTAACGGATCCAAAAATTCTGACCCTTCAGAGAGTATAACTTCACTTGGTATCTTATGAAGAAGAAATACTATGTGTTCAATGGCACCTGAAAAATAAAGGAGCTATTATTAAACCATTTAAGGTGTGCTGGTGAAATTGAGTAATATATATAGAAATAAGTCAGTTTAACATAATCTAATCTAAGCAACTTAACAGCTTACGTTAGTAGATGGGTGTTGAATACGTATATCAGTTGTCATACTTGAAGTGAAACTTCTGCAGACGTAGTTCATTAATAAAAAGATTTAGATATAAGATGCAATGTAACATGCATACTATACATATGCTCTCTAAGGACCCATGAACCAATAGAGTAAAAATGATATAATTAACCTGAAAAACGGGTGTATCTGCCATGCTTTTCTTACGGATGGCCAATGAAGGAGATTCAAAAATCTGCCAATAAAATTTGACACACATGATCTATGGTCAAGTTACTCTTCAATGCGAAAACAAATTAATTAAAAATATATACTAAACTGATTGCGGGTACCCACTTTTCTGTTCAACGGTAGTGCTTTGAAGGTATGAGTATTTGTTTCAGCTTTACTCTGGGACCTAAAGCTAGTACGTAGACAGAAAGTACATGTCAACAAGAATTAATTGGCCACCATCGTTAGATACTTTGAAGCCTACATACGATAAAAGTAAAAATGAGATATTGACAAGCAATTACCTACGTCTTCGAGCTCTCTCTTCTGTCAGTAATTTAGGTTCTTTAGGGATGGTAGTTTTAGATCCACCCTGCAGTGAACAAGAACAATAATGTCCACGTTTCTGTCAAGTTGTTTGAACTTTGGAAAAAATCCAAATTTTAATTTTGCGAGGTTAAATGGTTTAGTACCTTTATAGTTGTCTTGTGCGAGTACGAAGTTTGGTGCTTCAATTGTGAAACCTACTTGTAAGATGAAGAGAAATCAGAGTATTATAGAGGTTCATGAAACTATAGTAATAACTAGTTTTCTTACTGTTTCTGTGTTTCGAAAATTATGATATGTAGAATAAAATAACATTTGGTTGCTACAACGTATTGTACATATCTAATTACATTAATACAGGATAGTCATTAGATTAAGAAAATCTATAGAGCATAAGATGGAAGTGAATTCTCATTATTATAGGTATATAATAATGAGCTCTATTCACCATAAGAATCAACTAGATACTTTAGTGTTCTTTCAGAAAATATTGTAACATTGCGATTGATTGGACGCAAAGAGAAAATCCATATAAAGATAGAAACAAAAGCACGCTCTTGAAAAAATGAGAATAAATTTATGTATAAATCCAGATAAGTGCACCTTACGCAAGAAACCGATCTCTAGCTTCTGTCTTTTGGCATCTTCAGTTGCAGATGCAGTAGGAGTTTGTAGCTTAGGTGACCTACTAATTTTGAAATACGAAAAACTGGATTAGGAGAAGTGGAACATTACTATAGCAGCGAAAGACATATTTAAGAGCAAAACCAAATTAAACACTAAATATATATATATATATATATATATGAATGTTAGACAAAACATTTGGTAAATGTAATTACCTTCCACAACCACCAGCATGTGTATCTTCGGCACTAATCTGCTTGGCCAAATGACTAGCAGTGGGTTTCAAGAATGTTGTACATGGTTTTGGTGATCTGTTTGCAGCTGCAGACTCCTTGGCCGCGGTCTCCTTGAATACAGCTTTCAAACGTTGAATATCATCAAGGAGATCACGAACTGACAGACTTGAAGCCGTAGCTGGATGTAAAAACAATTTGTTATTTAAAATGATAAAGGTAATAGAAAAACTCTGTTCTAGAACAAGTTTCAAATGGAAAAAGAAAAACAAAATAATAGCAGCAGTAAAATTATTGTTTTAACCAAACTAGAATGAACAGAACACTTCAAATCTAAAAAAATTAAGCGCCCTATTTATATAATGATCAAAAGCGACCGTAAGCCATCTAACACTTAGAAACTTGCAACTTTGAAACTGTTTAAATTAGGCAACAATGTTACATTTATATCTTACTACAACTTCCATCCAAGATTATTAAAGAGGAAAACAAATTTGGTGTTGCTGCCATGCACATTCTATACACTTTGCTCTTTCAAATGTAAAAGGCTAGCCTTAAATCTAAACAAAAGTATGAGCTATCTACCCCTTCTCTTTTAACAACAGGTATCCTATTTATAACAGATTTCATCCCTAAATAATCATTGATCTAACTACTTAATGGAAGATATGGAAAGGAAAAAGATCCATAAACTTCGTACGTAGAAAATCTAATAAAAGTGACTCAAAAATAATTATTTTGTAGCATAGGGTAATCAGTACCTTGAGTATTCTCTTCTGAAGATGGTATGCCGCAATCTAAAGGAGTAACTACGGAAGGACTAACATTTTCAACAACTTCTACTTCCATGGAGCTGGTTGCATTATCTTTTGCAGGAGTGCCAATTGATAAGTTTGTCAAGTTAATCTTCATCTTGTAAGCTAAACACATCCAGAAGATGCATGAATCATAAGCATTACATAAGAGAAAAACTTCAAGTGCATCCATTAAGAAAATAATTTACATAAAACAAATAGAAACACACAATGCAGATTTGTTTGGCAGAAAAATTGGTTACATGTTACTTATATGTAACCAACACTGAAAATATACAATTTCATATGAATCATTAGCCACCTACTACATAGAAATTATTCATGGATGCAAGAATGATCACTAAGATATTGACAACACAAATCTACATCTCCTATAGTATATATACGAGAATATAGTTCTCAATCTCATCCAAGGTTGTAAAAGGCGTTAGGCAGGGTGTACACGGCCGCGACCTTGTAGGGAGTACTCGGTTGAGTCTGGAATTAATTGGGAAGTACTCGAATTAGACCTTTTTAAAATTTAAAAAATATATAAATAAAGAATGTACTTGAAAACAAAGTAGAAATTAATTAGTGATAAATAACTAATATAAGTTAAACATGAAGGACCAAAACATAAATTTTTGTACATTTTTTGAAAAAAAACTTAACCCCTTATCTCCTTACTTTTTCATCAGTTTTTCTCTAATTTCCCTAACATTTCTTCACCTAACATTCCATGACCGGAAATTCTTACTCCCCTCAACGGAATTCCTCAACCGGCGCCTTTGCTACTACTTCCACTCGTCGGAATTCCTCAGTCGCCAGATTTTGACCACGTTTGACCGTTGACCAACTGTTGACCGAGTAATTAGTTCGATTCAGCCTAGCCGGCACGGTCTATGGCCGATCAGTGATTATCCGGTGAGTAAACGGGCACCTAGGCCGACTTTTACGACACTGATCTCATCACAGCTAGCTTCATGTAGAAAATTCTCCCATAACATCCAGAAAAACAAGCTTGAGTACCTATAAATGTGTTGTAATTGTCCAACCTTTATCGATTATACATAGCGTTACTTATCTCCAAAAGATTCATCCATCACTAAGGTTTATTCTGTTATATCACAAGACATAATATCTAGATGTGTATTTTAAACTTACAAACAATCAAAAGTGTGGCACATGATATATAATAGAATTTATATCCATTTGAAAGGCCTAGAGCGTAGATGTTTGCTCAACTTTAAGAAATAAAACATAGACTATAAAGTTAGGGTTTTGGTAATAACTCATGTCATATATAAATTAAATTGGATATATAACAGAAACCAATTAAAAAATCTCAACCTTAATTTTGAAACAGCTTGTATAGTTATGTTACATATATATCAATATAATTCCAGTTTAACTTGCACCACAAAATCGCTTGATACAACTTCTAAGTAACAAGATGAAAATAGATGGTAATAATCGACATGATTTACTCATTTACTCCAAGACTCAAAGTTTAACTGCGGTCTAACTAATCGGTGATCCCAAAATTCATCACTCATCGGTTCATGATTCCAAAATATGAATTTTCATTAGAAAGCAGCTCTATTAATCGCATACACAAAACCTACTAAAGAAAGTTTTAGCATGTAAACAAGATAGGAACATGTCATCATAAATCTTAGATGCTTACGAGCAGGCGGGTATTCATGATCGTATAAGAACCAGTGTTCGGCTTCTCGTACGTCATAATCTGTTTCATCAACACAAAAATCAAAAAATTGACATGCATCAAACTCATATTCAAAATCAACATAAAACAATGATGGTTCATCTATAGCTAATCCTTTCATCATCTCCTGAACATCATCCATTTTGGCGTTTATGTGTCTTGTGACACTGCAAACAAAACCCTAATTGTTTTTGTGAAAATTGAGAAGTTTCATTTTTGTGTATGGAAAGAAATGAATAAGATTACAGGGTTGCGTTTGTGTTCATGTATGTTGGTGCCTACACAGCGCCGAGGACACACTTTTGAAAATGTGGGTCCATTTTTTCATTTTGACTTTGACAAAAATGTCAAGACATTTACTAGCAATATAAAAAAAGTTAGCATTTAATGTTTTAAATCTTTCTAATTAATGTTTATGATTTTTATAAAATTAATGCAAATATACTGCGGAAAACTTTATAAAAATATCTATTTCAAAATTGAATCTTGGTCGGAAAGATGTGAGTTATCTGAAAATAGTTAATAGTCATTTAGTTAAAAATTGCATACTTAATTTTATTTATAAATTACTATTACTATTACTAATACTAACATTAATGGAAAACACTTTGCTAAGAGTACAATAGTATAAACTTCTACGGAGTATATATTTTGCTTGATATTTCGGATAAAACCAAGCATTTAATTACATCGCTATTAATTTATGGAGTGTATTTAACTCTAAGTGTAATATAATTTGAGAAGATACAGTCTGATATTTAATAAAATGTTAAACGTGATTCGTGTTTGCTTAAGCAAACATAAATTATTTCTATGCATGCTATAAGTTCCTTTTTTTTTTTTTTTTCCTTTTTCTTTTTTATCTAGCTTAAAATTATCATAATGATATAATTCTAGATATATACAATTACATATAAATATCTTTACAATTGTCTTAAAAGTTATACATAATATAAAAAGTTATTATATTACGCCTACAATTAATAGCTGTTACTATATACTAGAATCTATCGGCACCACATATTATCTTTACAATTCGCTTATGCGGTTGTTTCGGTTTTCTAACACCCCCAACAATTGAAGCACTATTTCACAAAATCATACATGAAACAAACTAGCCTCCAGAGAAAAATTATGTAATCAAGTGATTTTGGTTTTATACTTTAGTGTAATAGTTAATCTAGTGAATACGAGTTTGATGCAGATTACACAACTGACTAAATTGCTATATTTCTAACTCACAACAAGAAGTCGTGCCCCTTGCGAAGGGTCTTAAGGGTAGCACCATAGTGGATGAATTCTAGGGGTTGCCCCTAGTGGCAGTCTCGCGCTTGCAGGATTCAGGCCCAATTCATACCCCCTATCAAACAATGGAAATTAACTCATATTTATTTACGTAATCTTAAGTACTTAGACGCCTAAAGATACGTCGGGAACGCACCATCAACCAATATACTATTGTATACGGTATATACATATTAAGGGTGTTAAGAAATATCTTTATCCGAATTTGTAACTCGAGAAAATCCAAAAATACCATCGAAAATTATTCAAAAATTCATATACTCAAATTTCGAATATCACTTTTCAAAGAACTAGAATAATTCAGATATCTGATATTCGAAAAGCCATTTTTTTATTTTTCTAATCTTATTAGAAGTATTATAGATTGATAGATTATGGTTATTAAATATTGATTTATAATGATTATTTAGTCTAGTTTATTTTTTAGTTCTTTTTCATCTTTTAAGATAAACTCAATAACTTAAATTTTATTTACATAATGTGACATTTTTATAGAATTGAGAATTGAAATTTATAATCTTTGAACATTCGGATATCCGGGATTCCGAATAGCAAAAATCCAGTATATGAAATTTCAGATATTCAAAATTTGAATATCCTAATTTTAGAATATCCAACTTTGAACATCCCTAGGCTATATAAATATAATTCTATACTAGTAGGGTACCCATACTATGCATCGGAAATAAATACAAAACACTGTGATGGTAAGTAACATGTCGTTTTTTGAATAACATTGAGTTAATGCAACTCACTACGAATAGTCGAATAGTAACACTTTTGTTCATTGTTTTTCATGTTGAATTTAGAAATATGTATCATGGTACTTACAAAATATTTGAAAATTCAAACTGTGTTAGAAAATTTACAAAATGTCATATTCTTTATATTTCATTTTGAATAAAAGAGCCATGAATTTATCTTTAGCATATCAAAGTTAAAATTCAAAATATTCTTTCATACAAAAAGGTATCATATACAAAATTGATTCATATACATATATATATATATATCATAAAATAAGTTATTAGTATTCATTTCTTAAAACAATACTTGAATTTCTGTTAGACGAAAAAAATATTCATACGAAGTTATGAACAAAGATCTCATTTGATTATAACTTTAAGTTTAGTTTCTTTAGTAATAACATAATGCTAACATCATATATTTGTTATATCTTTATTGTACTTTACTATTTATCAAGCTATCATAACAAAGCTGGTGTGTCACTTAACTGCAACACTTATACATTATATGCCAAAATCAAATGTATATATATATATATATACTTCATTACATATAGTAAAGGTATGTGCGCAATTCGACGACAGTAACAAAGAGGGATGAGAAAATAGTGGTCACCGACAATGAAGGAATGAAAAAAGAAGATACAACAATATTATTAGTCGTTCTTCATTGAATGCTTGAATGTAAAAAATCAAATACAATACACAAATTCATACACTTGACTTCCCAAGATTAAAACATTTATTTTAAAATTTGAATTTAAAAAGTTTAAATTTACAATGAAAGTGCAATTTTGAGAATTTCAACATGAAACTTTAGGAATAGAGTTTCAATAACTTATAACAATTGAAAAAAAATATATATACTTAATTTAAGTGTGTATGTTGCTTCAATAACAATAGTGTCATACTAAGGAAATCGTGTAAATTTTGTAAAGTATAATATAAAATTTTGTTTTTCATAAATTTAGAAATGATATATTATACTACACCAACATCAATTTGTTATATTGATTATCATTTTACAAATATTCTTAGCTACATGTAAACTATTTTAACATCAGTATTAAACGTTGAAATTCGATGCAAGAAAAGTATAAATTGCAATTAATTTATATATATTATTATTACTAAAAATTTATTTTCTATCAATAATCTTATATATAGTATTAGGATCTAAAAAGAATGAAATTTTGGAGGAAAAGAGGAAGAAATATATATTTAAAACTATGATTCAACAAAAAGCAAATATGATTAAATAAAAAATAATATGATTTCAAACTGAATCAAAGGGTTATTTTGCTGAATCAAAGGTTAAAAAACTTTTTTCCTTATTCTTAACCAATTTTTTCTTCTCTCTTGAATCCACTCATATATATATATATATATAAATTCAATTTTTCTCTATTTATTATATTAAATACCAAGAAAGGAAGAAGTAAAGATTAAGAGAGAGAAAGAGAATTAATTAACTTTCTCTATTTGTAATTTTAAGTTTAAGAAATATATTGTGTAATGTTTTATAGATAAATAATAATGTGTTCACACATTACAGCGCCGAAAAATAATTGATTGTCGAGTCATTAATTTTATTGTTTGCAGTTTACACTTTATTTTTATTGTTAATTTCTAGTCAGTATAGACTTTAGTCACTATTGTTTCATTTTCAATTACAAAGATCAAAAAATTGATAATTTATTACATCAAACCTAAAAAAATTAACAATTAATGTTCAAAGTTTTATTTAAAATTATTTAAATCATTGTTCCTATGAATAGTTTTTTATATACATTTTGTCATTTTACCTTCATCTTTTAAAAAGAAAAACGTTAGTGAAATGATATGTTTGAGATTTATAAATTAGTGATAAATTTTGAAAAGATTGAGGATAATTAATAAAAGTTTAAAAGCAGTTTAGACTTTAATTATTGTTGAATATAATTTTTAAGATAATGATAGAGGTATTTTATATATAATTAACATTAAGATAAGTTATCTGTACATATAAAATTTTTGCATTTAGATACTTTTAACATTTTTGCATTTATACTTTATTTAAATATATTTCAACATACTAATATTTATTTTAACTTATATTGTTTTTCTAACTAAAACGTTTGACATTTCCAATTAGTTGTTATTTCAATGAAAGAATTGATATAGCTTGATTGTATTATCAAGTTTTACATGTATTCACTTTTAACATTTATTGTTTTTAAATTTGCCGAGTTAATGTTAGGACTTACAGGGTATAGAATACCCATATTTATTGTCAGGAGAATAGAAGTAATTTCTGGTCTTCGTAATATTAAAAAGTTAAAAGTGAAAAGTTAAATGTTTTATAAGAGTTTTAAATATAGATATAAAAGTTTGTATGTCGATAAAATAGTGTTTTTATATAATTAAAAGATTAATGCATATAGAAGAGTTTATTGTAGTCAAGTTTCTTATGGTGGTAATTGTATGAGGAGATATGGACTCTCGATTTCAAGTGGATGATTGATAGTCTACACTGAAAAGAGTGGCAGCAAGTTAAATCTTCTAAGTCAGTGACCAAATGATCATCAATCAGTGACTAGCTTTTGAATCAGTGACCAACTTCTGAATCAATGACTAAATGATCAGCAAGTAACTAGTAACTGATCAATGACTAATTTACCAGTGACTAGGTTGCTAGCACTCACTGGTAGCTATCTGAATTAATGGAAGTGAAGTTAATTTGTTGTCGGAATTAATGATTGGTTAGTAATTAATCTTATCATTACTATCACAAGATTCAATTCTATTTGAACCTTTCTCGATACATATATCTATTTCAATAAGATTTCGATCAACCCAATCTAACCTTTTGACGTGGAGAAGGCTGCTCATCATTCAATCCATCCTCCGCCAACACAACCCACTGTCACTGGAAAGTTTCATATGCCTTATGATGATCACCCATTTACACCACAAATTACAGGTTCAATTCAAATAAAATTTTTAAGTACTTTTTGTTTTCATTTAAAACTTATACACTTCATCCCTACATGTAGACTTAATTTTGTCTTACGACTTGACGCCACCACCACTTTAATTACATTTCGGTATTGTATCAATTTGTATTAGGAACCGTAAAACCAATTCAATTACCAATTACGAAATATAAATATCACACGTACAAATAAGTTGAATTACAAACGAAACCGAAAGCACTCGATTTGATTTCACGAAAAAACATAAGGTAGCAGATCGAATGGTTGATTGGAAGTTTTAATTAGATGAGTTTTAATTGCAACTGCCTCTTCAATTTGTTCAATCCTCCAACATCAATGCTGCAGCATCCAAATCCAGTCCTCATCATCAACTCCTGCATACCAATTAATAACCACTATCACAATTCTTATACATCAACATTATTACCGTGTAGTACTAATTAAGGTATAAAACTTACATAGTTACATATTTGATGTAATTCCCTAACTTTGAAAAAATTTCTTATATCAAATGGTAAAAATGAAATAAGTTGGTTTATTACTTTTTCAAAATAGGAAAAAGTTTAAATTAAGCGAATCCTAAAGCGGTGAGAAGAATTGTAATTTTATGGGGATTAAAATGGAATAATCAAAGGCTGATCCATTCTGCTATACAATGATGGAATGTGGAATCCTTACGGTTAAGAGAGTCGTGAAAAATGAGACTTCTTCCTGAAGGTGATTCGCATAGTTATAGATTGAGAAAGTATAATTAGTTAGAATTTCATGTATATTGTAGGTGTTGTATAGGGCTTTATCTATTGCAGCCTAGGGTTTTGCATTGTACTCTTAATTTTGTGAAGTATTATAAAGTTTTTGTTTGCCAAAAATAAAAAATAAAAAATAAAAAAATAAATAAAGCGGCCTCAAATTGCAATTCTAAAAGTAAAGAATTAAGTACTAATTAATACCAATATCATGCACGACGAAAAGGATATAATATGTGTTAGAAATTAATAAGTAGAACGAGGTTATAGTAATATACCGTTGAGTGATTGTATTGATCCCGCGATTGAACAGCCCTCTTTAGATAACTTCTTCTTCGACTCATCATAATCATTTCACCAAGTGTTAACACCTTTCTCTCCTCGCCACCATACGTTACAATTTCTGTACAAGTATCTGTTTTTAGAAAACTAGGTTTATTCTGGGACGTCATGAGCGGAAACATACATTCCAAAAACGACGATCCAGCTAAAGTACTCGTCGTCATTTCAGTAGGAGCATAACTACTTGCAATACTCTCAGTTTCCCAAGCTGGTGATGAAGGGGCATTAAGGCCATACTCACTTTCACCATTAATATTATCTTCGAATTCATCATCAGAAGAAGAATCACAAAACGGATTATTATCTTTATTGTACTGACGTTGAGTAATTCCTAGTTCTGATTCCGAAGCCTGATATTGTTCTTGATTAAGATCATGACAACAATCCGATTCTGACTCATAAAACGGATTATTTTTTATTTGTTGGTGAATTGTGATCGTGGGTTCATCAAGAAAAGTTGGAAGTGGTGTGCCTGGTTTTTCTTCCCACATGAATGGTACCGAAGCAATTAATTTGATAGGAAGTTGCATAATCGGATTAACGCGTTTCCAATAATCAGGTTTTGGTGTTCCTGGTTTTTCTTCCCATAGAAATGGAACCGAAATTGTTTGTTTGATTCGTTTCGCAGTTGGGCTTTCGCCGGTTTCTTGGTCTACCATGGTGTTTGATAATTGATATGAATTGGAACTCTGGCAAAAGTGTTTTGAATTCTTGATTGAACTGAATATGTATGCATGTTTTATTATGTGAAGTTATGAGAGTTGGTAAAGTGGGTTAGTAGTTATGGGTATGTTCAACAGAAACATATGTTTATAATTAGATTATTATTATTATTATTGTTATTAAAATAAAATGTTATTTAAGTTAGTACAAGGCTTACCTCATCACTTGGTCTGTATTAATTAAGGTTTAGGTGGGATATCTTTATAGGTGTAAATTAAAATAGGTGATCGGGTTGACTTATGATGTTGAACGGACGAACTGAATACATCACAAATTCGCAGTCTATGCGCGTAATTTAAACAGAACATTATGTTGTAATATTTATATATTTATAGAGTTACAAATTAAGGGTTAATTGTTTTCATAAATAAACAGAATCAAAGTCAAAGTTAGAACCGAATTGTGTTTCTTTTCGACCTTTTTGCCATTTGCTATTCATACAATCGTATAAAAGAAAAAAAAAAAAAAGTGTTAACGGAAAACAATGTAGATAAAATGTTTCGGGTTGGAATTGCTTCAACAAGGCACTGATATTGCAAAAGCATCTTCAAAGTGACAACAAATATCTCAATAAACGGTTGTGTTTTAAGGATATAAGGTCTTATACCACAAGTTGTAAAATTTCTGTAGTTGTTTAAATATTGAAGGTATGTCTTATCCCAGTTAAAACGCAGTAATTTCAATTTAAGAGTGTATTTGGTAAAAATAACTGATAGCTGAAGTTAAAAGTTTATAGCTAGAATAGATAGCTGCAGTTTATATTTAAAACTAGAAGTTGAAATTTATTTTTTTTATAACCGTTTAATAGAACAAGTTAGAGCTTAAATATGTAAACTAATATAAAAGGACAAAAAGTACATGATAAATAATGACACAAGGATTGTTTATGTAAGTGTAAAACCTTTTTTAAAAGATTTTTCAAGTATTTTTTTTAGAACTTATTTATTTAATAAACTCTTAAAATTTGGTCTATCAATCAATATTAAAAATTTGAACTCGTAAAGAAATTTTGTTTAAACTACACTTCGATAAACTTGTATTCTAAACACACCCTTATAAATTTTTTAAAAAAATTATTCAATGAATTATTAAATGATCATGATTAAAGCTTTATGTAAAATTTATACATCAAATTAAGTTTTGTATCAGAATAGAATTTCTGTATTGCATCCGAGTCACTACAATTGCAATGTATATATTCAACAAAATTTTACACCTAATTTTTAGATCAACCTTTTAAACTAGGTATTTTAGATTTTTAGGTGTGTTGATGAGGTAAAATTGTTCGGGTTGACTTATTGTTAGGAGGAAAAACATACATCGATATATATACATTTATTCAATTCAACTAATTACTCTTTTCATCTTAAAATAGTTGTTTGTCAACAAAAAAAAAATTTGATTTAATATGGATGAATAGAATGTCAAATTTATTCTTATGTTTGACTTCAAATTTTTTAAAATAAAATAATTAAAAGCGATAAATTAAGGTAAACAATTAAAGTTTATGATTTATAATAGCTCTTTTATAAGTTTACATTTTTTAAAAATAAAACAAAAATAATGATATAAATGATTAAAATGAGACGAAATAGATTTTCATAGTTTAAGAAAACTAAAAATTTTCATTTAAATATTTACCCGCTAGTTTTATGGTGTATTTGTTTTGAAGGTTTGAAGGGTGAGAATGAGAATGGGTATGTGAGTGATATCCATTGAGTAATGAGAATGGGTATGTAAGTGACATCCATTGAGTATCGAAAACTTAATAGAAAATAATGTTTTTCAACAAAAAAAAAAAATCTTAATAAATACATTGACAATAATGAAGTAAATCAGCATCAGATATGTTTTATCTCATCTGACAATACTCTAAGACTCTTTCCATCCTACTAGTTTTATATAAGAGACTCAAATCGTATGCTTATTAGCCTGCCTCTTTCTTGGGCAATAAGCTCATGGGCTACCTTCTATGACCATTTAGTTTATGACCATCTAGTTTTAGATGATAGAACCTCAACTGAACTTGTATGTTAGACATTTTGTTGAGTTAAGTATTAATCCTATATATAGTTGCTTTAATACGTTTTTCTTGTAGTTAACTACGGATTTAACTACTAGAGTGCATTTGACAAATTTTGATTATCTTAAGAAAAGAATAGATGAAAGGTTATTTTTGCGCACGGTTCAAGAACTTTAATTTGTAATATCGCCATTTATTTTCTTAAAACTATGGTAATATTATGCACGTTATAGTAAAATGTCTACGTAATCAGATATATAATCTGCTCTATTATATTTAATCAATAGTGAACAAGTTATTTACCACATAATCCAGAAGCAGAATTACTTCAACCAAATCAGAATATTGATGATGGAACTTCAAAATTGCAATAATTAAGAAATTGGCTTTAAAAAACGTTAATTCCCTGGCAAATCCCAACTATCATAGATAAAATATACTCATTTGACTGACCATAAATTGGATCAAATCCAATTTTATATCTCGCACTACTATATACAAGTCTTGAATACCTTAACTGTATCTATTAACTACTTCAAAATGAATACTTCTCAACTTATACAATGTTCCCATCCCTATGTTACATGAAACCAATCTAACTCAACAGCCTACACGATTAGATTGCACAACAGCAGCAGGTTGAAAATAGTGATGCATACACTTCACAAAAAGCTAGTACCAAGAGCGAGGTCGTTCAAATTTGAAATGATCTGTGAACGTGTTGTCCCAATCTGGTTAGCAATTTCATGCTGATGTTCAAGGGGGAGCATATCATAGCTGCAGAAAATCATAAATCTATAAGATGCGAATAAGCTAAAGTAAGACTGTACAATTCACTATGAACGTTGCAGAAAAACACAGGGTTTGACTTCACACGTAATTTAACAAAAACATACAACTATAATCAGAAGTCAACATGTTCCTTGATAAGTACATAAACAGGAAGAGATGAATCTTTTTTGTCCGCAGTGAAAACTAAGCCATATTAGACCATCTGAGTATTATAGACTAATATGCAACACGCTCAATATTTACTGAGTGTGCATATTTCAGCAATATGGCAAACAGATTTCATACAAGACCATCTATGTATTTGAAACACCCTAGGTATTTTGGGTACTGTAATCATTCATACTAATATCACAGGACGCAAGTGTTCTCCTGGTAAGGGAATCAAGAGACAATACAGGAAAACAGAAAGACGCAAGACAGAGGTAAGATGACACAAAACAATGCTGCCAATTCACATGGAGGAAGACGAGCTTATTACTGAAGGATATACTTTTGAACAGGTCAAACAATTATAATATATAATAAATTTAATAAAAATAGCTTATAATGGTTCAAAAATCACCAAAAAAGCATATTGTAATATAAAACCACTTTATTAGCATATCTGGCAGCCAATAAATGATATCTTTCATAATCATAAATTATGACCAAGTGTTACGAGCTAACACTACCTGAGCTGTACAGAAATACCTGCTTTGACCCCAAAACCCAGTGTAACAATTAAGAGGGTTATAGAAACTTACTGGCACAGCAGCTCACAATCAACAATGCTGTCTGGTCCAGGACGGTGAGCCTTTCCATTTGAATGGAACTGTCGAAAAGATCTGGGATTTAATCCAGCAACATGTGGAACAGCATCAACAAGTTTTTTTTGCAGTGACTGAAGTCTGCGAAATGTTAGTTCATCAAGAGGCGCAATACAACCAATGCTGCCATCTAGGGTACCAAACAAAAGGGCGAAACGGTTTGTCTTATCAGATCCAGTAGGAGCATTGGCTCGATCAGAAGCTGGAAGCATCTGTAACCGTAAAAATTTAGTCACGTGTGCCCCAACATGAAACTCGGCCCTTGAGAGTAGCTTCTGTCCTTTCCAACTCTCCGAAACCTTTGGTGCATAATAAAATATCTGACAATTTAATGAAAGACATACACGTTAGCCCGATAAAAAATATTTAAAAAATAAAAAAACAAAAACGCTAGGGATGGCGATAGAAGGGAATGAGTCTAACAGGTTAACGGGTCAAAACGTAAACAAAAAGATACTTCAAAATAGTTTGGCTTTATGAAAAGCACTTTTGTCCAAAAAAATTTAATTATGATGGATTAGTGTGAAATTGGTACACCCGTTTTTGATCAATTTTATATATCATCCGTTTAACCTGTTAGAAATAGAACATAAGGTCAAAAGTACCACCTAGATTCATGGTTATTTAGACCCCAAAAGGCCAAAAACAACGTAAAGGGTATAGATAAACTGATGATGAATACAATTTCCATCAGCATTTAATATTTTACAAATCAAAGAGTAATGGTTTTTGTAAAGCATGCTAGCATAAAACATGAATACAAATTTGCAATCGTTTTGGATCCAGAACATTACATAGACAATCAAAAGAGAGCAAACATGATGAGGTGCTAACCTGTACATTCTTTTCGTAATCCGAGACCATAAGACTAAGAGTGCTTCCATCAATCAGAAACTCTGTTGCTAAACAGTCCAGGGAGCCAAAATCCTTGGCCAATAAAGTCAGTTGAGATCCACTTTCCTTCCAACTTAAAAAATATATACTTTTGTGTATATCCCCTAGCAGAATAAAATTCTTAACCTACAAAATGAAAGCATCAAGAAATCACTGACAAGAAAATAACAAAAAAAATAAACACCAAGGAGTAACACAAAGAAGAACTCGGCATGTTAACAAAATCAAAGAGTAGATAGCACAAAGTGGATCCTATTTTATTGATCCATAATGCCCCTACAGCTGAAAACACATGGTGGAATAAGGAATTGAGAATAGCATGTCATGAAAACGTAATCCAGTTTATATGACCTTTTAAACATTTTTATTCAGGGATTACGTCGTAGTATAGCAACCTACTCTTTCCAATGTCCACGGTCTACATATAAGCTATAGTACATCTTCTTGTACACACTCAGTCACTAAACTTTGAATGATTGAAGATGTGGTCCTAACTTCTATCCAGCTATCTAGGTCACTTTGTTCACATAAATAGATGTTGAATTGGCATATTTAATTGCTGAGTTGTATTAAAATAGCAACCTACTTTCGCAAGTTTCCACATAAGTCATTGTACATCTTTAGTAAGCACCCTGGAGTATTAATGTAGAACTTGGACAACTTCCTACCTCTATCACTCGTTCAACCCACTTGACTCATTGCCCTTTTAGCTATTTTTTTTCATTTGACCCATTTGAGATAAAAGACAATACAAATCAACTCATTCAAAAGTATATGGGTCAACATTGCCACCTCCAACCAAAACATTCAACCAAACTAATGCCAAGTAATCTAATTGTGATATACGTCATCAAAATTTGTTCCTCTATAACATAATTTTCAGAGTCCTTTAACAGGCGATCTAAATGCACTACGGTTATAAGATTAAATGTAAAATAAGCTACTTACTCTGGTGGTGAAAGTAAATGAAATATTGTTCCTGCTATGATGAAATTAATGATAGAACAACAAAAATAAAAACGCTCTAGACAAAGCATGTGATTTGCTACAATTCATTTCACTTAAGCAGCAATAGGTTATACCAGTTATAATTCTTGCATCAAGAAATTATGTTACTGAGCAGATGGCTCAATAGCCGATTTAAATGTCATGATAGATGTTGAAGATCACTCACAATATTTAGGCTGACTACATACAGTGGTGGAGCATCAAAAAAAGCAACTCCATTCAATTCAGAGCCAGTCCATTTGTGTAGGATTACTTTTGGGCCCGAAGCAACTAATAGATAACCTTGAATTGAAGCTAATGCCGATATGGCACCTTTCATTTCCTTTGCGTACACCTCTGTAATCTAACAAAGGAAAAAAGAACAGATAAAAACATAATTAAGTCAATATCATACAGACAGCTGGCATGAAGTCTAAGAAGGTATAGTAGTTAAGTCGATTGATTACACCTAGACCCATTTACATATCAACTTGTTACGTTTAAGTTTTCACAGGTCAATCAATTTAAACGAGTCAAAAGTCGACCGAAGTGTATTTTTAGAGCAAAAGCCTCCTAAATTATTATAAGAAAAAAATAAAATAATTATTGATGTAGTAATATTTTTGTAATAATAATCGAAATACTGGGTATCATTAAAAAATAAGAAATTTTGAACAAAAAGTGTTCTGTGTCAACCCAACCAGGCTTGTCTTGAGGTGCACCTCAAATTACCCATTAACCTTAGCCAACCCATATAGTCCCGCCTAATTTGCCATCTCAAGCAACAGCTAAATCTATAAATAAAAATTAAGAGTGCCAGCATAATAATTAAATAATCACGTTACCTTTGACTGTAAACTTTCAGTGCTACTTTCAACAGAAAATAGAAGTACACGCCCTCTTGCAGCTACATCCTCCCCTTGCACATAAGCTGTCCCGATTGCCAAAAGTGTTTCATTTTCTCTGGTTGTTGTATTCTTCAAGAAAAGAAAAAACAACATTTCAGAAGAATTAACAATAATACCAATAAATAGAAAACCTTGGTGACTGTAAAATGAAAATAAAGAGAACTTGAACACATCGTCAAACTTACAGATAATGTAACCACTCGCACTGTCAATGCATTTTCAGAAGTTTGCATCTGAATTGCTCCTCTCATTTGCCATGGGCCACCAGAACTTTCAGGTTCCATAATTCTGACCTCAAATTCTTCTACAGTATATGTACCGTCAATACTAGAATTTTCATGCTCGATTTGGTGGCTAGGCTCTTGATCAACCAAAGATGATAGGACTTGATTTATAGGCTTTAAGACCTGCAGATAACCAAATTAAAAGTATTAAAGCTCAATTTAAATACGACGAATGTGTTACAATTGTAGAGGGAAGGATCCAAATGCTATGATATTCTTTAAGATAAGCACTCCCTACCTTAATATTTTCAGAAATCCTAATTAAGCACATACTTCGAAATAAAAAGACATATATTTAAAGAAAAAACAAAGAGCAACAGCCTTTGATATATCTACACAATGGTGGTCTATAGAAAAAGGCATTCGCTAGTAGTTAAGAGGTGGCAGTTTGGACCAAGGTTATCTGAAAGATCAAGATCGTAAGATCAGATCTGGAGATCCTACTAAAATGCCGTACTTCATAAATTTTACAATTCATATCAACTAAATATAAATATATGAGATGTTAGAAACTAATATTCGAAAAAGTAGAAAACAGAAGTTTAAGCTGTTTTAAAAATCAAATCGCCAAGCAATCCAACGTGATCGTATGAGTCAAATTAGAACTTTAAACCCATTTGTAAGATTAACGTGAATATTGCATATGCAAACTCCTAGTTATGAAAGATGAACCAAATAAAGAACATTTTTTTATATTAATGGTCAGCTGAAAGCATAGAAAACCTAAGAATCCACTTACAGGAACAGAAACTATAAGCGGGTATAAGTTCTTCTCAGCAAAATATGTAACTTGATGAGGAGTGGCCTTCAAGGGAATCTGTCCGAACACAAACAAATAGTTAGCTGTTTGCACATCAATCAAAACATTAGACTTGATAGCAACACTGTAAAAGGATACTTAAAATTACCGTACAAATTAGTGAATACCTTTTGTACTGGCCAATAATTGTCATAGGATAGCAAAGATGGAAGTTGGCAGATCTTCAAACTACCCTATAAAGAGAACTTGTGCATTAGTTATTAGAAGATGGAATACAATTAGAATAAAGGTTATGCTAACTGACCTGTGAGGTAACATAAATGAACCCATGGTTACAATACATGTTATGTAGAATTGTGAAGGCAATAATTGGTCCATCACAAAGCTGTAATAAGAAACGAAACGCTGTGAGAAAGACCATTTGATCATAATATTCAGTTTGGCAATCTCAAACGCGCATCAAAACGCCTTTACCAAGTGAATCTTTTTGGACATACAATAGAAATTTACCAATTCAAGAATAAAAAAGGGAATATTTACGATACAACAGGAACAAAAAGTTTTTTGACAGCTATTGACAAGACACGTCGTTACATTCAATCATCAAGTTGACGTAGATGAGCAACATTTCATAGTCTAATAACTAGGAGATTGTAGTTCAGCCCATTTAATTGGAAACGGGTTGATTTGGCTCCCCCTAAAAAAAAAAAAGACACTTAATGGTAAAGGGCTAAAGGCCATTTTTTAGAAATGGTTAAAATCAGCTCCCCCCAGTTATTCGACTAAAAAACAACTGCCAACGCTGTATCATAATTACATTATATTTTATTCTTGTATTGGTATATTTCATTTATAGACCAATAAAATTAGGTTGGTACTTAACAGTAGTGTTTTCATACCCATATTTGACACATTAAAAACAGAAATATGTGAGTGAGTCAACCCAGCTTGGCTTATTGGTCCCCATTAATTACCCATTCTAGCAAAAACCCGTTGATGCCCCCCTCCCCCCCTCCCTTTGAACTGGGAAAGATATAACCTGGGGATGAATTCGAAGCCGCTCTCTGAATTTCAAGAACCAAGTGGGCCGAGAACCAGAGAGGAAGAAACCCGGGTAACCACCAACATTCTTAAACATATTCATTCGTGGAAACGGAGTTTCTGCTGACATTTCCTCCCTTGTGTACGTATCTAAGGAAACCCGTGAAAATCTCAAATTTTTAAGCCTTGAAACACTAGTGCCACTCAGGTTTGAAGAACTTTGACCATTCACAGCTTCACTTCTAGAAGCGTTTTCTGAACCCTCATACAAGTAAGCATGGTAACAGAGAATGGTCCCATCAGCAAGTATTCCAAAAAGAAAAGGGCGGCTATTCTCTCCATGCCACCTATGCATGGCCAATTCAACAACTTTCATGTTCTGGCTATTATCTTTGCTATTATTTTTAGATATTTTTTGCAAATCATCAGATGAATCCCGGAATAAGTTGTCTCCAATAAAGTTTCTTCCAGACACAAAGCTATCAACCGAATAAACACAACAGAAATTAGGAACATCATATATTTCTAGGGTCCCACTCTCATAACAGATCGCACAGTAGATATCACCCTGATCTTGAGGTGCACCATCAGGTCCTACTACTGGTTCACTGACACCTGTCAAAAGCCAGGCATCAGTGCTTGTTTTCCTAAGCCATGGATCTGTTCCTCTATCATGATAGAGTGCACACGCGGTTATTGATTTCTTAGAGATCTGAAATGCTGCTAAATTATTGATGATCATCTTGCAAGTGGAGGGATCTGCAAGTATGAAGAGCAAAATTGATAAGAGAGGTTTCACGTTTACTTGGCTAACACATAACAATTTCACCACGGAGTACATAGAGCTTGCATAAAGATAAAAAGAAGTCGAATTTTACTGAAAAAATGACATACAAATTAGTGAGTTTAAGGGGGTTGGGTAATAGGTCAAACGGGTTCAGGACTTCAGGACAAAAAGATACATATCTAGTGCTACTCAAAACTGGATGATATGGTCGGGTTGACCCACCACTACTTTTTCTTCATCTTTGTGGAATTCTTTATATTGAATGTGATTATAAAACTAGTATTACACGATCCAACTTTTCAATGAAATAACTATAGAAGCTTGTAAACAGTTTGAGTATCCTTCGGGTAAAACTAGAAATGTAAAACCAATTATTAGAAATGTGTTGAATATTTTTGTATCTCTCATTGAAACATACAACCAATTATTCATACAAGAGTACAATACATATAATAGGGAAGGATAAAAACTCATTCTAATTTACAGCCTATAATAGTGTGACACATCTGTATTTACAGCCTAGACACCTTTACGATGTGTATCGCTAACACTTCTCCTCAAGTTGGAGGCGAAGATGTTCATCATGCTCAACTTGCAACAGATTAACTCCATCTATGATTCGTGCTGTAGTTTCTTTCTATTTAACTATTCAAATTCTCCTTATCAATTCTTTTAACAGTATATATCTACCGGATAGACATAAAACATGCTGCCATATACATCATTACATTACATATACACAGTGTACTAAGAATAATATAAGAAGACAGCTGACATAATCAGATGTACCTCCCACAAGAAGTTGAATACTTCCATCAGTCATCATCAATAATACATACGGATCAGCAATGGAGACAGATGACACAGTCATAGCAGCTTCAGAATTTGTAGCTGGGAAGCTTAGATCTTGAGTCATGAAAGCACCATCAAGAATCCGAGCACCACGAGCGTACACTTGTATGACCCGCCTCCTAATGATTTAATAAATGTGCAACGAACTTGTTAAAGATATTCCTACACACACATTATTCAGAAATGTAACAAACAAAGATATCATTCAAATATATAGTTTCACCTTCCAAAAAGATTCCCAGCATAAATGGTACTTCCTTGAACGAAATAATCCACATTTTCGGTGACCTCTTCAAGGTTACTAACTGTCTGTAGCACCTGCACACATATTAAAAACACAGTCAGTCTCCATGAACAACGGTCCCATGTTAATCATGTGAGTAATTTGGGGACTCCTACCCTTTATGTTATCATCTTTGTACTTATTTAGCATCATGACATGATTTATAAAGGTGCTAATGGTAATCATGTGTTGGCTTAATGAGAGTATGAGAAAAAAAATAGTCAAAACGAGAAGTACATTGATATTTAGGTAAATAACATAAAAAGTGTGTAACTTGTTGCGGAAAGAAGACATGTAAAACAGATTACCATAGTTCGACTTTCCAAACTGATAATTAAATACGCATGATATTCATCATCTGCAGCTGCTATTTTTGAATGTTCAGCTTGATTACGTGAATTCTTGTGGTAGACAGTCCATAACCCCTTGCAGCCTGGTATAGCTTCCTACACAATACACATGTTCACATATTGGCATTTTAGATTACAAGTTCATACAAATTTAAATATGTTAAGATATAAATACAGACTAAATTGCAACATGCTCTTAAAGAGAAAAAGACATAGATATACATACTTGGGTGATAATCTCTGGACGGATAGACCGTTGAAGCACACAAAGAGCACCATTCTTTCCATGGCCAGAACAGCACACCTGAAGGTATTTTGGATGTACAATTATGAATTGAAGGGTAAAGACTTATAAGCATTTGATGTAGAGGTGGCAATTCTAACCCATTTACTTATGAAGGAGTTGACTCAAGTTATGCTATCATACCTCTAAGTTTCCTGGTTCGAGAGGGAAAAATTTCAAAAAAAAAGCTCTGAAGTAACGGGTCAAATGGGTTAAAAAGGTCGAAAGACACCCGAATTGCACTTCTAAGACATAAAACCGTTTCAAATCAGTTATATTAATATGCTTAATAACAAAACTATATACTTTATAAGAAATAACCACTTAAATCAGATTATTTTGACCCATTAAACCAAGCCGCCCGACCTGCCCACTATGCCACCTCTAACTTGATGTATCATTTGCTGACAAGACAGAAAATATGAAAAGCAGTTATCAAGCAATGCAATTTGTGTTGTCAACCCACAGAAAGAGACAACTCACAAGTTCATAATTACTTTGCTTAGCAACCCCTGTTGCATTTGAATCAGCACTCATTCTTAAACCATAAGAGAAGTCTTTCAAAGGACCAACATTAATCAATGAGTCCCTCACGGTAAATGAGAATGTTTTCTGCATCATAAATATAAGAAAAACGTGATATAATAAACATTACATGGTGAATAAATGGTTTAAGGTAGCCTATAGGCTAATCAAGCCTCTTAAAGTTACTTATAGCCAAAAAGTATCTCAACTTGAATTGAAATAAGTACGAGATGATTAACCTGCGAAGAATGGGCATTGTTGAGATCCGAGCCATACAAGGAAAGTTCTTCATCATTTGCCATATCTTGCAAAGCATCAGAGGAAGATCTTCGCAATCGTTTTGTTGATGGAATATCGCCTTCAATATCACCAACCTTGGATGACAGAAAATTAAGTAACAAATGAATTAAATGAGGAAAGCCAGATTAAACCTTTGGGTGTCTGTCTTATAATTAAGCAATATTTACATCAATTCCAAATTTTAAAATGTGTAATAGAAAATTGACTATGATTCTCCATTTTTATTTTTCAACTCTTCTGATAGTCTTTGTAATTTAGGTCACCAAATGATTGCTACTCAAGACATGTCTTTCTAAAAACTACACACAAATCTCTCAAACTCCCTAAAGTATTGAGATGCATAATAAGACAAAATTGTAATTTGTCATGGGCAACACAATTAGCAGGAGATCGTGAATTACACGTCAAACAACGGTTTTCTTTACATTTTAAGAGAAAGTTTCAAACATTGTTTCTCCTTGATGATAGTAATAATGTAAGTAATTGTAAAGAATGGGACACAAAAGTGAAACATAAGCTCAGCAGACCTCTTCCTTTACACCCATAGAGGATCCTGCTCCACAATAAAACTGCACAAGCAAACTATCCCCTAGACGACTCCCCAAAAAAAAGAAAGAACTTCCAACAGTAGTGATTCCCTGCAAGACAAGAAGCCTCGTTACATATTGCAAATGTTCAAAATAAAGATACATAAATGCTTCTTTTCTTTGATGTGTAATCTGGATTAGTGATTACCGAAGTTAGTACTGAAGCTTTTGCCTTGGAAAGATCAAGTTTTTGTACAATCCTGCAAAAATTGAAAAAAAAGGTAAGAATGTCGCAATGTCACATACACAAAACTATAGTTTAGAACTTCATGATAGTTACTAAAAGCAGACTACATAGAGAAATTCATCAAGCAAACCCATCTTAAGTGGCTGGAAATGGGAGTGAGCACCTATTTGTTATAAGTTGTAACACAAAGGAAGGATAAATATAACAGAGTGAAGGTTACCCACCGCCCATCATGAACAAGTGTCAACAGAAGTAGTTCTCCAGATTTTGTTGACAGCATGGCAACATCGTTTGATACCCAAGTTGTGTTCGCAGCATCAAGCTCCACGCTAAAACTTGATCTTAACATCTCCTGACTGATAAATCAATGATGGCAACACATTAGAGTAACTTTCTCTTGTGTGAAAGAGCATGAAAGAAATATAACTTGCAGAAAATATAAGTAAATTACATGGTTGGGGGTGTGAAATCTTTGCCGTTATAATAAAATAATAATATAAAAAAAAAAAAAAAAAAAAAATACAACGAAAAAGAAAAAAGAAAAGAGTTAAAGACGGGAAAGCAAGTGAGCGTGAAAAAAGCTGACCTGCTATCCATGGGAACGGCATAGTTATTCAAAGCCAATATGCACGATGTCGACTGGACAAGAGCAGTTACTAATTCAGAAGCAGATCATATGAGATTTTATTACTACAGAAAGTAAGTGATGTCGTCCATCAGAAATATCAGGGGCAGCGATCTATGATAAGCTAATCTGCCTAATCTTTTCTAAGAGCCTTTTCTTAGAGGTGGCAACTTTAACCCATTAACTATTGACACCAGCTGGGCAGAATGGATATCTAATCCTAGGAGTGCTTTTAAATGATCAAGGCTCGGGGTTGTTGGGTGTTCATATGTAACTGTAGTGTTTTTGTTGGTTAGATGATCTAGTATGTGTAATCGATCTTGATCCTCTTCTTGTGGATCCCTTTGGTTCTCAGCCTTATTTTGGGGAATTCTTTAAAAAAGTTTGCCGTTCAAAGCAATATATATATATATATATATTGACTATGTGACTAATGCGTCAGACCGGTAATAACAAAAAATTAGCTGAGAATGAAACGGGTGGGAGGAGTCAAACATCGCCTGAAGTCTCTTTTTAATGCCTAAAACCTCTTATAGCAATTAAAAAGATATAGTTTTTGAAATAACAATTGACTCATGTATGTTATAGAATCGACACTTTAGGACAAAACATCGAGCAAGGTAACCCGACCCAATTGAAACGCTTACCGGTTTTGACCTGTTACTGGCCCGCCCAGTTTGCCACGTCTATTTTTCTGTTCCTTGGAAAAGAAGAAGGGAAGAATTAACATTGCAATGAAGAAATATTTACCTGGCTATGATAATGAACAGTATTTGCACAAACTACGATAACTCCTCCAACTGGAGAGGGCACGGCAAGAAGCTTATAGGCATCATGTGGAAGATTCTGATACAAAAAACAGTTAAATATCCATATAAAAAAAGTTTGTGCTGTCACTAGGGTAAGGAATTCCACACCTGATGTTAACATAAAAGGTATAACTATATGGTAGTAATGTAATCAGGGCCAACTCGAAGTTTAAGATTAATATCCAACATGTTCAATATACCAATGATATTATTTAGATAGTAGGATTGTACTACTTTATTCCAGCACCAACAAATTAATTTAAATTAAATATAAGAGAGCTCTATACTATTTGAATAAATGAAAACTTACAGTGGCAGACCATATGAGTGGATGTTGCTTCAAAGTGGTGCTGATACTAAGAGCAGAAATTATACAAGTATGATGGTTATATGGAAGGCGGCCAGCCCAAGTCAGTTCTTTCTCATGAAGGATCACCAACACCGGTTCAATGTAACCTATACACTGAATGCTATCAAACTCGTAACTCAGCAAGAAACAAAAACATGAACATTGATGCAAACACACTCTTCAAGAACATGAATCAGCCAAAACTTATAAAATAGCTCATTCTGCAGGATGAGCATCTTAAGGACGATTTGTTTCAACATTTAAAACGTTGCTTTATGAACTTTATGGCAACAAAAGAAAAAGCAGAAGCTGCAACCTTTCTTGAGACAGTTATAATTTTCTTTTTAGGGAACATGAAAAAAATGAGAGACATCATTGAAAAGAGTGGCAAGCTCGTGGTTAAATTTTATCTGTTTAACCTAGCTGCATAAGCTTATGACTTTGTCTACATGACAATAAATCTCAGTACATCACGAATATATAGAGAGAGAGACAGACAGAGCGAGATGTGCGTGTAGCTCCTCACCATGAACGAATATAAAATCCTTGACATGTTTAACATCCAGATCTCGTAAGCTAATCAAATATGATGATTGCACGCGAGCAGAAACTGAGCTCCCGGCACTAGAAGCACCATCATCGCCCACCAAACCACCAGCCTAACATCCAATAATAAAATGAAAAACAAACTAAGATTCAGTTATTAGAAATATTCTTACACAATAATTGATTTGGGTGAAGACATCAAACAGCTGATTACACTGTAACAGTGGGATTGTAGCGCTGAAAAGTTTGTGGAATATCTAAGAGAATAAAGCAGTGAAAGAACATTACATAGAATATATGGTATATACAATTGAATATGGTTTTACCATATGAATGATTTAATCTTCAGTAGGCCAAAATCATACTAGCTAATAGTTAAATCACAAACTAAATGGCATTGAACACGATTGAAGCTTAAATCATAGACTCAAACTTACAAAATTTACAGGCATAGAGCTACGAATTCTCTATTAAGATAACTTCTCTATACATTTTAAACACTTCTTCGAAGTAGGATACTGTAGCTTTTACACTTAGAATCAATATATACACCAACACAGTGTAACTAAAGATGCTTGCAACATAACGGAAGTGTTTGTGTGATCTATTTCAAGGTAATCACCTCAAGATTAGCTCCATTGTAACAGTACTGTGACTAACCAAGGACCAAAACATCCTAAACTAAGAAACTGAATCAGAAATATTCCCTCATTAACCCTCGTATAACTAAACCCTATTATTCTAATTTCTACAAAGAGCAAAACTAAATATGCCTAAAATACATGCCTAACCCATTCATGTTTTGACACATGTTTTATTACTTTATTATCTATCCAAAACTCCACCCTTTTACTTACCATGTTGACCAATTATTTCTATAGGTACCCATTTATGCATACTTATTAGGACCACCAGTCATTATTCTTCTAATACTATATCTATCCATCAACAATGCTAAAACTGTGCTTAAGCGCATCTTTATATTCTATAAACCACTTGTACAGCCAAGTTCACTGTTGAAAGTTGGAAATGATGGATATTACTGTTTTAGACTCCTTGTGTTACAGAAAACATGAAACTAACTCCAATTTAAAAGCAATTTTTTTGGCATCAAGTAAATATAAATGATACATGTTATCAAACTACAGTACTTAACAATAAGAGAGGACATAACAAACATCAACATAAAGTAGCAGGCAATACCTCAGCAGCTTTGAGCATTATCATTTGTAGGCCATACGCAAGTACCCCTGCACACCTTCCTAGGGGATCGGCTTTAATTAACGGCCCTCTGGCAAAACATTCTCTACCTTTTTTCAAATGAAGCCACTGGGGACCCTCAAAGCAGTGCATTGAACTGAAAGGACAAGAAAATCATAACATGTCCCTTACACCATTTGCTAAAACTAATGCCAAAAATATATGTATATGATATGGTCAAGAAGATAAGTATGGTAGTGTGGCCAGGCTTCGGATTCAAGCAGATAACTACACCCACTATCTTCTGTAAACCCGTTCCTTGTAGATAGGTATAGGCTGATTTAAACAATGCACAAGATTTCCTAGCCTTTGTTCATCTATATGCATACAAAGAAGCTATTGCATCCAAACTACTTCAACAACTCAAACTATATACATATAAATGTACAAATTTCTTCAAACTAAAATGATTAAGCTTACCTTGTACGAAGTCCATGCACTGAATCATCAAATTCTAGAACTGAAATTTTTGCATCTCGAAAAGTTAAAATGATAGAATCTCTTCTTCTGCCGGTTGTCCGGTCCTCTGCTCCAGAATACAACACACCTACTGATTCCACATTACCGTGCAACCTATAATACAAATAGTGTATCATTCGCAGCAATGCAGCATCACAACACCTTCCTACTTACTTCTAGCAAATATTATGATCACTCCTCAACAGTTATTGCAATGTAGCTTTAAATTTAAAGGCAATTGAATATACATTACCTATAGCTACAAACGAGTTCTAGCGAAGCACCGGAGAGACCAGCCATGAGTCCGCCACGTTGCGGATTTAATACGGTAGCCGTATCCTTATTACTAACATTACCGTCTTCCTGAGCCCTAACTGTGTAAACTTCTAGAACGTTCGCTGCGGTCACAATGAGGTTAGGAATGGGGCCTACACCTGGTGTCGACGTGGCAGGCCATACAGCGTCGATATCTTCAGTCGGAACGGGGAGAGTGCGGGAAGCGAAATCTGCCGGAGAATGTGTGATGAATCCTGAAGCGCAGTTGTCGATTCCGGTGGCCGGATGCATCAATTTGTATGCTGCGTAGCTCATTTTTGGAGTGAAATGTGACCTGATTTGGTGATTTGTGAAAATGCAGGGTTTTGGATTTGGGGGTTTAGAGAGGAGGGAGATAGTGTTCTAGGGTTTTAAAAACTTGAGGAGAATTTCATATATACCAGGTAATATTATATTTGTTCAGCTATGTTTAAAATTATCATATTATCATTATCATTAAGGTTTAAAGCATTTTGTCACCAACGTACTCTTCTTCATTTTTCGAGATCACCGTTCTTCTTATTTTAATACTAATGTCATCAACGTTAATGATTAATTTGCAATCATAATTGTGTAAACACATGAAGATTAATTTTAAAAATTACCAAACTTTATTTTCATAACCTAATATTGGATAAAAACTTTATCTAAAAATTTGAGAATTTTTATAATTGTATTCTATTTATTCTCAATTTAATACAAAACTATTACTAAAATGGAGTATTTAATCATAAAATTAGTTCCCAAGGCTAAAAATTATTGAAACTTTTTCTGAGGTGTTTATATTTGTAAATAACACCACACAACAAAAATTATATCATTTGAATTCTTTTTAGTATTTATTTTAATTTGTGTGCTTTTAATCTTAAAATATTGGAAAATCGGGTTTTATTGCTCCAAATGACTTGAAATATTTACACAAGTCTTAAAATAATTATAAACTGAGATGGTAAAACTTTCATAATTTTTCATGAATATTTGCAATTTTATTTTAATTTCCATCACATTTTGGATATAAATTGAGAATAAATAAAATACAATTATAAAAATTCCCATATTTTTACAGAAAGTTTATATCCAATATTAGGTTATGAAAATAAAGTTTGGTAATTTTTGGAACTAATCTTTATGTGTTTATGCAATTATGATTGTAAGTTAATCATTAATGTTGGTGACCTCAACAATTAACTAACAAGTATGTTGGTGACATTAGTATTAAAATGAGTAGGATGGTAATCTCGAAAAATGAAGGAGAGTACGTTGGTGACAAAATGCTTTAACCCTATCATAAACTTGAAAAATATCATACATGACCAATTAATCAATTTATTAATTAAAAAATCTCCCGTCAATATCTTGAGAATTGGCCATTGTACGTAATGATGCTTTAGACATCTTACAATTCCTATATTTTTTCTTTTAGAAAATTGCTTAAATGGTAAGTGAACCCACCCCTTCGCATCCTGTGATCCTTGTCATAAAAGTTCACACGCAAATAGATACAATTTTCGCTTGAATGTAAACCGCGAGACCGCAATAATTATTATCCAATGAAAGCCGGCCGTAGCAAAAATATCCCGCAGTCAACGAAATCCCCACAGTCAAAGCAAAATTCCCGCTTTAATACGCGTGTCTCGGGGAACTCACAATACCCGCGGTATTTTGCTTCGGGGAACAGATATCGCAAGAAACTTGAAAACCACGTATATATTTTTTTTCAATGTCACTAGCCCGCATGAAAACAAAGAGCCATGCAATTATATCTAAGAAGTGGACATTAAAGCGGGTATCCAATCAAATACCGCGGGTATTTTCACATTCAAGCAGGTATTGAGTTTACCAATTTTTAACATTCAAGGAGGATTCGTGTTTAACCTACGGGAATTTACATTGACCTGCGGGAATAATTGTGACGTGGCGACTTCTTATTGGATATTAATTTCCGCGGTCGCGATTTACATTCAAGCGGGAATTGTGTCTTTTTGCGTGTAAACTTTTATGACACTGATCACGGGATGCGAATGGGTGGTTTGACTGACCATTTGGGCAATTTTCTCTTTCTTTTAATGTAATGGATTGATTGATTGATTTTAAAATCTTTAAAAGTTTAATCATAAATATTTAACTCATTTTTAATTTCATATGATTGTTCTCTTTAATTTTAAGAATATAGATTTCTTTCAATTAAAAAGTGATCTTGGATTATATTGTTTATCACTAAGAATGTGCTTAAGAGATTCAGTTTTTAAGTAAATTATGTATAACCCCGCAATAACTAGGGACGAATTTAATTTTTATAAATAAAAAAAATATTATGGTCAAATTATTTATATAGTTTATAGACCAGCGATAAGTCGATTTTTTTATATTGTGACCGGCTTTTGTAATTCAAACATTTATTTGGTCAATTTTTTTTAATTAGTCTATAGACCCGCTATAACGCGAGACGAATATAATTTTAATAAGATGAGTAAAATATTGTACCAATTTTTTATATAGTTTATAGACTATTTAACTTTTATAAATGAATAAAATATTTGGTCTATTTTTTTTAATTTAAATAAATACATCAAATATTTAAAGGGCTAAAAGTGTAATTATACGAAAAAAGTAAAACCTTAATTTTTATTTGGTCGATTTTTTAATATAGTTTATAGACTTGCTATAATGCGAGACAAATTTAATTTTAATAAAATGAATAAAATATTGTGGGTTGAATTTAATTTTTATTTATTCAATTTTTTATATAGTTTATAGATTCACTACAATGCAGGAAAATTTTAATTTATTAAAATAAATAAAATATTGTGGTCGATTTTGTTATATAGCTTATAAACTCTTTAATTTTTATTTAATTTACATAAATACATCAACTATTTAAGGGGCCAAAAGTGTAATTATACAAAAAAAATTAAGATCGTTAGTTCGTAATGGATGAAAAACAATGAAGGGTTCAGATTTCTCTATCATATTCTCTTTTAATTATATATAAAGATAAAGATAGTTAATAGTTAATTTATGTTGTAATAAAATATGCAACTACATTATTGTTGTAATTTGTTGAAAGAGATCCTCAAGTATTTATTTGTTGGAGGATCTCATATTATTCTCTTCGTTGATGGTGGAAGAAAGATTGAGTTATTAGGTCTTACATTTGCTAGGGGAAGACTCATTAACTGAGTTATTTGTTCTTGTGTTCTTCCAATGTTGTGAAAAAGAGTATGTTGTCTTCTAGAGTTTGGTGTGGTGATCTCCTCAAGTTGAGTTAGAAGATCATTTGAATAATAGCTATCTTATATTTGTTAGGAGAATATATTGTTGGTGGTAAAATCTTCCATATTAAAAGCGGAAACATTATACATTTGGTATCTAGACTTCTTATTGTAGAAGTTAGATAGTTTAGTTATGTTATCTTCTTTTAGTTAAAGAATATTGGTGTTGTGTTCTTAGCAAAGAATAAACAACATAAAGAATATTGGTGTTGTGTTCTTAGCAAAGAATAAACAACACTTTGATCGGTTGTCATTCCTACCAGTGGATAGGTTTGAACATCTAGTGGATAAATCCTAATATCACATAATCGGATATTGGATTAAGGTGGACTAGTTAACGGCCACCTCAACCACTATAAATCGTGGTGTCACTTGGTGATATTCTTATATCCCTTATATCTTTACTTACTTTCATATTTACTTTGTTTAAAATTGCTACTAAAATAGTCATTTAAGTTTCAAGCAAAAGATTTTAAATTGATAAAATTGGTTAATAATTATAGAATAAGTGATTACTCCCCCCTCACTTACTTACATAGTTCAATACACACTGCGAATGTCAAAACATAAATAATTACATTGTTGTGCAGTTAAGCATATTTAAGTTGTATGGTATTGGAACAAATCGAAAGCGAGTTTATTTTCAGTTATATTGCTACGTAACATTTTTTCCTCTTAGGTTGATTCAAGGAAAAATTGTCAGAGAAAAAAAATAATAAAATGAGTAAATTATTTAAATCGTTCACGTGTTTTTCAAAATGTTTCACCGGTCGTCTCTGACTTCCAAAAAAATATTTGAATAGTCTATTTTTTGAAACTTTATTAATAGTCTATTATTTAACTAGTCAGTAATTTCAACATTTAAGTCTTACTATGTGAAATGCACATAGGGTATTTTAGTCATTTTAAGTTCTTCTTCCCTTCCCTTCTCTCATACTTTTCTTTTTAGTTTTGGCTTTGTACTTTATCTTATTAAATGAGCTTACTTGCAAATCATGCTTTACTACGCAAATCTTTTTCTTTATTTTTTTTAATTAAATACCCACCAAAGGACCTACAAAAGCCTCCTTTTCTAATTCTTTGTCGTCAGCTACAACCGAGGGAATGACGGAGTGGTGATGGTCGTCCAAATCTCCGATTAAGCCCTCTATGAAACCCGATGATATGTGGGTCGTGTTTAGATCCCATCTAAAGCTTCACTAGAGATTTCTCTAGTTTCACTCCCTCTTATGATTTCTCGAGATCTCATCTAAAACTTTACCAGAGATTTGGACAACGGCTTAGAAAGACGCATGTGCGTTTGTTGGTGGTGGCCAGTTTTGCTTCTTTCGGTAGTAGCAAAAAAAGAGACGGGATAATGATGATTTATTTTGTTTTCTGTAGTGACAATTGACAACGAAGACGAAATGGAAACGAAAATGGGGTTGTTGACCAGCTCAAGTAAATAGGAAACGAAATATAGGAATATGCAATATATGTTAAACGTAAAAAGGAAATAAAAAAATTGATAAAATGATGATAAAAAGATGAATAAAAATAAAAAGTATAAGCATGAGAGAAAGAAATAAGGGAAGAAGACCATAAAACGACTAAAATACCCTTGTGACATTGCACCTTGTGAGACTTAACTGTTGAAATTTATACCTAATTAAAATTTTGAACTTTTGGTGCACAATGTTTTAAAACTGGACAATTCAAATACCTTTTAGAAGTTAGGGACGACTGGTGGAATATTTTGAAAAGCGAGACGATCTTAATAATCTACTCTAATAAAATCAACTTTTCATTTGAAGTTATCAATTACTTTTTTCTTTGTAAAAAAAGTTACTGATATAAAATTACACATTAAGGGGTATCGATTACCGATTTAATAGGTAACTAGTCATTTCTATGATGGTGTGTATAATAAATATGATGCAAAGAGTTTAAGACGTTTATTCTCATGTGTATAATATGTAACGAGTCGACTCATGCACAAAGTTAAGTATCAAGTTAATATACCATTTAATGTGCGTTAAACTTTTAATAAAACTCAAAAATTGATATTATATGTCATCAAATATATTTTAAATGAATTTTAGGATAACCATTTCTCTAAATTTCTTTAAAAAGATTAACGAAATTTTAACAATACTTCATTTATGCTCATAATAGCCATAAGAATGTAACAAAGACATAACCACAATGAATCAAACAAGCTACTAAGCTAAGCAACCAAAGCTCTGTTTCTACAAATATATTCTTACAAAAGTTTCGAGTTTCATAAAATCACAGCATAAAATGCTACTTAGAAGGACAAACAAGACAGTTTGCTGAATACCATCACCTTGATGGAAACTTAATAGAGTAAGAGGTTAGAACTTCATAACAACTTTTTTTCTTCGATGAAGGCAAGCAACAGGAACATGTACAATTGATTTGACTCACAACCCAACCTGACTAAACCTCCCCCCCCCCCCCCCCCCCCCATTTTGCTAGCTAATGAGGGCAAGCACATGAACCTGCATGTAATATTATAAGTTATCATTATTGTACTTAAACCATAACATTACTGATTATTTTTTATTTTTAGATGCACTGGATGTTTATATTATACAATTCATGTCAATTTTTCTTTTTTTCATTTACAACAATAATTATATTATATTTAATCATTGAGATTTGAAATGTTACATTGTTGGTAGAAATTTTAACAAAGAGAGCAAAAATAAAAGAAAAGAAATTTTAAAGGCAAAAATATCTAAAATACTCTCGAAACTATTCAAAAAGGTAAATTAATTAATATATAATTAATTACTATATACTAGATTTAACGGTTGAAATCGTCTCTTATTTATTTTAAGTTAAAGTTTGTTTTGGATACCACTAGATAGTTATAACTACATAATTTAACGTTAAACCTCAAACGAGTGTAGGGTGGAAGCGTAAACTAAAATCCTTGTAGCTTACATTTCAATGCCACCTATTACATAGGCTCAATATTTTTGAAATTTGGTACTCAAATTTCAATATATATGAAGTTTGAAAAGATATATTTCTTCCTTAAATGTATTACAAATATCTTTTGAGATTTCAAACTCATATAATTTTTAATTTTACCAAATAAATAAATAAAAATAAAATTCTTGTAGTTCTGGATAATCACTTGTTGATCTGATCTACAACCACTTGTTCAATACTCTTTTTTGCTTTTTTAAACTTGGTCCTATATTTAAGCGTTTTCCTTTTCATTAACATATAAGTTTAAAATTGGTGAAATAACTTTTAAAATAATTTATAAACTAAATTCACATTTTTATTGATGGTTTGTTATCATGAGACAAAGGGTAATTATACAAATGGAGAATGAAGTAGTCTTGACCATTATAAGATGAGGTAAAAATTAATAATAGCCATAAATTACAAGATGACATATTTTATAAATAAGTAAATTTAATGTGACATTTATTTAATAAAAAATAGAGCTTTTATAACCTTAGAATAAATAAAAAAAGAGAAATACTATAACTATAAAAATTTTACAATAAAAACATCCACACGATGATACGGACCAATAGTACAAAGAGAGAGAAGCAAGAGAGATAAACAAACTTAAATTATGATTGATTCATCTAACTTTCCACATCATTTTGTGAATTTTATTTTATAAAATGTATGTGACTCTAACATTCCTCATAAAAAAATACATACACTATATTACATTATTACATTACATGATTAAAGCAAAACTCACTATTTTTATTTTTCTTTTAACTCTTTTATTACACATGCATTTAAATAAACGGTAAATAGAAACTCGAATCGAAACCTACTCTCACTACAGTCATTTACTACCTATTACAAATTTCATAATTAGAATTTAAAATACACCAAAATTCACCTTTTTATGTCGACAGTACGGTAATTTACTTACTATATAAAACATGTTTATTTGACTTTCCTTTTTCGAATTAGTAGTAGTGTAGTACATTAATTGCTCCGTGTTACATATCTATAAATTCTTCATTTTCGTCCGTCTGTATGTGCCTCCCACGTTACCCCTTATTATTATTTGCTCCTGCAATCAAATCGCGCAATCTCCGGCGACCGTCAATATCTTCGATCTCCGGCTATCTCTCACTACATACGGTGTATACGAAGGTACCGTTCATCACTCTTTCACTTCAATCACTGGCTGATTACAGATCACGTTATTTAAACCCTAGTGTATATTGTAATATGATTCAGGAACTTCATTTGATCTGATTCTGACAAAATAGAGCTTAATTTTGTTGTTTATGATTTGAATTGATGATTTAGATTTGAAATTAGCATGTGCAACCACCGTAATTTACGTGAAACCTACATTAATTTTGCATTTAGAGTCTCGCATTTGATCTATTGATTATAATACGGAGGATGTAATAACCGATTTTGTAGTATTTGCGTCTTTTGTAATGTATAGTTATGCTTTGGTAATTTGTGTGATTTTGTATTGAAGTTATACAATGAAGCAAGATAATGCAAAGTTTTGGCTAATTGTAAGTAATTCTGTAGCAAAATTGATGTATTATGTTTGTCTCTATTATGTATCATTACATAGAAATGTGATCTTAGCTTTGTTAAGTGATTGATTGGGAGTTCGTATCATCAATCTGGATGGTTTTTGTAAGTTTTAGGATTATATTTGGTTTCTAAATTTTAAACGCAGGTATGTGATATCTTTGAGATTCTTCTGTGTAGAAGAAATGTGAAATGTGGTTAGTATCGTACTTTTGAGAATTAAATATGTCATCGTAAATTGATTATGTTAAGAGGTGTTGTTTTAATTGATCAGCCAAAATGGAGATTTTAAGTGTATTCAGAGTTCTAATAAAGATAACAGAATAGGGAAATGTCGTGTTAGGTGACATGACAGCATATTTACTTATATGTTTGACTTCTAATTATATAGATATAGCTAACCATTATCGAGTGCTGCGGAAGTGTATTCCTCACTACCTTATATGTTTGACTTCTAATTATATAGATATAGCTAAGCATCCAAGGAGACATGACAGCACAATATGCAAAAGTGTGTACACCATCTTATTGTTACCATTGAAGATCTTTTATTGATGATATTTTGCAACTTCATTTGATTCATTTGAAGTGTTTATAAAACCAATACAGTCTAATATGAAGTTGAAAAATAAGTTGTAAGTTATGTACACGTCGATAGGTTCTAGCCATATTTTTGTCGTTAGTCTTGAGCATATTTACTTATTCTCCTTCCACATGCTACAGGTGGATTTTATCACATTTCATTTTGTTGGAACAACATGATGCAGTGGAGGAGTTGATTTATCTGGGGAGAAGCTTTCACCGCTAATATTGCTTCGTTTAGTTTTTCCTGGATTTTATAGAACCATGAAATTGGGTTCCCCTAAATCAATCTCTGCATATCCAAAGACAATTCTACCAGTTGCGGCTTCAGTGGGGGGACTTGCCTTGTTTTTTATTTTTGCTTCCTTGCTGCTGGTCTATCAACCAATTGGAATTAAAGTTAGTGGGTATTTTTATAATGTAGTTCAAGCCCCAAAAAATGGGATATTGTCTTCTTACAATGAAAGTAATATATTCGAGAATCAGGTGAACACAATGGAAAATATTGTAAATATTGTCGATTCAAGTACCAACAAGTCTGTTGATTCGGGTATCAACAAGACTGTTGATTCAGGTATCAACAAGACTGTTGATTCAATTACCAACAAGACTGTTGATTTAGATACCAACAAGCATGCTGATATCGATACCAACAAGAATGTTGATTTGGATAACAACAAGATTGTTAATCTAGATAACAACAAGCCTGCTGATTCACGTCCCAACAATACTGTTGATTCAGGTATCAACTTTCTTTTCCATTCGTTTTTTAAGTAATATTGCAAATGCGTTTTACAGTTCTTTGTTCTACCCCTTATTTATTTAGTTATTTTTTTTGCTTTGATATATGTCTTATTTGTTTCCTTGGTCTGCTCTCTTGCTCTAGAACCTTCATTATTTTGTACACTTATTTACTTTAGACAAAAACATCAATTGTTATCTAGTAGACTTACGAGTTAATCAGTATTTTCTTTCTTAGGGCATATACTATGCCTCTGGATTTTCACATATTTTATCTGGTCTTTGCTGGAAGCTATTTTATGTAATCATCATTTACTTTTGCCGCAATTGAGAAGTTGTAGAATGTCTACTTCATGGACCTCGACGTGCACTATAATAGAATGGACATGTGACATATAGTGGTTGATCATCTAATCTGTCAACTTGTATGACATACACGAGTATTTCTATATTATAAGGTTTTTGTGTTATAATTTCTTCTGTTGATTTTGTACGTTGTTCCGATTCTTGAGAAGGGAAATTAATATTTTCTATCAATTAAAAGATGTTACAATCTAACCACTTTGAATTGTAAAACGTAAGGTACCTGTACAGTCAAACTTGAGAATCAGTAGTAGTGTCTCGTACAGACCTACCACATCGCCCACTCCAATTACCGACCACAATGTTATATATGATTATGCCCACAAATACCTCCTATTATGATTGATCTGATTCAAGGTCATTTGATTGAAGTGTTATATGGAATAAATGGCCATGTGTGATTGAAGTGTTAAAAGAAGGTTGCGTTGCGGGAAACATTATGGTTTACTAGAGGCTGTATGTTCTTGGTCACAATTAAAGGTGGGAAAATGGGAACTGGCTGGGTGGCTTAGGTAATGGGCCAAAACAGGTAATTTTGGGTATTGATCAACTTTGGTCACGATGATCCATAGCACTTTCTCTCAACAAGTTTATTTTTTCTTAAATAACTAAAACTTCAAAAATTTATGTTACTTCAATAATAATCAAAAAAATGATTTATGAGGTTTTATACTTTTATGCATAAAAAGTACACTTTGGGTGACATTCAAGCTGTTTCACCCTTTTCACTGAAAGCCATTTTTTGATACCCATTTGACATAGGACATGATCCGAATTGACTCATTTCATGAGTAATTAAGTCAAAATTGTCACTTGTTACAATCAAGTGGAAAGGGCATTATCTTTGTGCCTGTATTTGGCAGTGTAACTATTTCTTCTCTTGTGTCTAGAAGAGTTTGTGGCCTGGATCTCAAAAACTGCTATACTTTAGGAGCCTTGATGACCTTAATTGTCTTAAAATTTCAAATATCAAGAACGTCCTAGAAAAGATGATAAAGGCTCTATCGCACTTTATGATTCGTATACTTCAGAAGTTGTTACATATATGTGCATATGTATAAACATACATATGTGCGTGTGTAATTTTACCTATACATCAGTGAACATCGTATGTGCTAAACTCATGATTCTGATGCTTGAATTTTGTAGGCTGTGACTTGTATCATGGGAAATGGATTCATGATTCGGTTGGACCATTATACTCGAACAACTCATGCCCTGTTTTGTCACAGATGCAGAACTGCCAAGGAAATGGTAGGCCTGACAAGGACTATGAGAATTGGCGATGGAAACCCACAGAATGTAACCTCCCTAGATTTGACCCGAAGAAGTTTTTGGAATTGATGAGAGGAAAAACATTAGCTTTCATAGGTGACTCGGTTGCCCGTAATCAGATGGAGTCGATGTTATGCATACTTTGGCAGGTAATTAGTTCTTCCCTGTTTTGTTTTACACTTACTATATGCAGTCTTTCGCTAGAGGTGGCAATTTAAACCTTTACTGGTGAATGGGTCAACTTAATCTAGGGAGTGTCTTATCTCAAACGGTTGAAATTCATAAAATTACGCTAAAAGGGAATGAGTCAAATGGACAACACATGTCAAACAGAGGTGGTGAATGGATTGGTTGGGCAGGTTGGGTAACTGGTCAAGATGATCTTGTTTTGTTTGACCGGGAACACTTCTTTGCCAATTTTATAATAAATAGTTGTATAACTATGATTTACCGAAGTTACAACCCTTACAAAACAAGTTTTACATAAATAAATGGATTGAAATTGCCATCTCTAGGTAAAACCCTATCAAAACAAATTTCTTAGAGTCTGATAGGGAACTGCTATTGAGAAAGCTCCATTTGAAAATCACAGGCCGAAGCTCCAATAAATCGTGGGAACAAGAGAATGCAACGTTATTATTTCCGGTCAACGTCCACAACGATAATAAGGATATGGTCATCATGGCTTGTCCATAAAACCACTGAGAAATTTGATTTTGCACCAGAGGGTGTAGACAAGCTCCATCTCGATGCTCCAGATGAAACTTTTATGGGTGATGTTCCCACCTTTGATGTTCTTGTACTTTCTTCGGGTCATTGGTTTGCAAAACAATCAGTATACATTTTAAATAATGAGATTGTTGGGGGACAGTTATGGTGGCCTGATAGTTCCCGCAAGAAGAAAATTGATAGCACTGAAGCATTTGAGATATCTGTAGCTACCATTATGTCTTCACTTGTGACCAGTCCAAACTACAAAGGTCTCACAGTGGTCCGCGCATATTCACCCGATCACTATGAAGGTGGAACCTGGAATACAGGCGGGTCATGTACTGGGAAGGTAATCACAAACTTATAGTTCTTTGGGGAAAGATGTGTCCTCTCTTTGCGAAATTCCTCATCATATGCTTGCCATAGTTAGAGGTGACTAAACAGGCGGGTTGTCTGGGTTGGCTAGTGGGTCGAAATGGGTAATTTTTTGGTATGGATCAGGTTCACCCAAAATTTATTTGAACTAAATTTAATTTTGTATAAACAATCAGTGCCAACATAAAGTCTTTAGAATAAGAGATTATAGTATCAATTTGTTGAATAAATTATGTAAGAGGTTTTATACATTGAAAACATTTCGGGTGACGTTCGACTAGTTTCCTTTTTAGCTAGTTTTCTTTCTTATGTCCATTTGACCCGTTACGTAAACAACAGCTTTTGTAACCTAATCTAAAAAACAAAATGTATACAAATAATTTTAGTGAAAGAATGTATATTACCAATTTATTTGGATGCACAAAATCTGATGGAGATTGACCTACTGAACAAAATCTGATCAGCTAGTACCTCTAACTTGCGGATTTTATTTGGTGTATACAATCTGATGGATATTGATTTAGTGCAGAAATCTGATCAACTAATCTCTTTTACAGGAAAAACCTGCAGTAGAAGGCAAGTTAGTTGAAAGTGAGTTCACAAACATAATGCATGACAAACAAGTATCAGGCTTCAACCGTGGTATAAAGAAAAAGACTAACAAATCACGGGTGGCATTTATGGATATAACAAAACCTTTTGCGTATCGGCACGATGGTCATCCTGGCCCCTACCGGAGTCTTGACCCAAATAAAATCACAAAAAGGAGTGCTAACGGGCGGCCACCACCACAGGATTGTTTGCACTGGTGTATGCCAGGCCCAATTGACACGTGGAATGAGTTTTTGATGGAGACCATAGGAAGAGACTTTGAGGCTCGAGATTCATGAGTTAACTGCTGCATTTTGTTACAAAATCTTACGGGTTTTCCCTTTACACAGTATAGCATAAACTAGTTGTACCATGTTCTAATAGGCTGCTAATATATGCGGTTTTAGTTTATGTCTGATTCTTACATGGGGACAAATCATGATATGACATGCTTAGTTTTGTTAAGTTTCATATTAGTTGCTGACCCCTTATAATTTATAATACATCAGAGTTTTTTATGGTTCTTGGGTTATGGCCATATCTTATTGCAGTATGTATTAGAAAGCTTGTACAAGAAAATAAATGGTGAAATACCATAAAGAGATGCGAATGCAAGTTTTGTTTTATCAATCGTTTAGCTTGTTTATTACCACACAAAGCTACTGTAATCCTAAAACGCTACCACTAATATATGTGTAGTTTGTTTTAGTATCGCAAGACAAGTAGTGATGGTGTGATCGAAATGAACAACCGAGGGAAAGAAAATGTAGAAGCTTTCATTTTAGAAAGGACCATATTCGTTACTGTTGACTTTTTATAGTTTGTTGTTTTTTTGTTAAGGTGCATATAACTTGGTTTAAATTAATATTTTGTTAATGAAATGACTAAAATAAATGTTGAGAGAAACAATAAGTGTATTCATTTGTCAAAAATTAAAAGGACTACGAACATATTTACGAGTATTTAGTAATGCTTTTTTGTGTTTTTTTTTCTTTCAAATGATTGATTGATTGATGCAAAACTTCTTTGACATGAATAGAGTAAAACATCATTTTATGAGTGTGACATTTCACAATAACGCTTGAAGATAGGGATCAATCTTGTACTTCTACTTAACATTGTATCTATGACAATCAACTAGAGATGATCTGGATTCATAATTATTACTATACATTTCAGAAAGAAAAAAAGAAGAAGTTACCATAACATATATAATGTGTCACAAAAACACATTAAATGTACATTCTACTATTCTAGAAAATAATAAAACAATTATTTGATTAACTAATAATACATTATAAACAATTGCTATAAAATGGATGAAGGATGTGTTTGGTAAAAAGTAATTGAAGGTTAGAGCTGATAGTTTATAGATGGAGTTTGTAGATGTAACTTATTATTGGAGTTAGAAGCGTTAGCTTATATTTTTCTACAAGTATTTAACAAAGTAGTTGAAGTTAAAGCTTGTTAACGTAAATATACAAAAGCTAGAATAAAAATACACAATTACTCACAAATATGAGGTGTTTAGGTAATTTAAGTTTTAATAAGTTTTTAAAAGTAACTTCCAATAGCTTATTTTTATGGAGTTTACTTTACATAGGTTTGCAGTTTTTATAAAGTTTCTTTACATAAATAACAAATTGATGTGGAAATTAAAAAACAGACACAGAAAAGACACATCAATAATTATTGATGCTTTTTAAGAACCATTAAATGTTTTGCTTGTATATTTAATTGTAAACTAAAGAATTAATGAGTATTTAATTTTAGATGATAATGTCATAACAAACACCAAAATGATTTATGATTGTGTTTATAGTTGAAAGTTCGTTTTAGTTTCTTATAAATTGAGTACTAGAGAATCAATCTAAGTCTTTAGATAATTTTATTAAGAAAACAAGAACCTCATATTAACTCCTAATCACATGTGATTTGTCACTCCTAACCACTTTGGCACATAAAAGGACTCAGTTAATTCTTGTAAAACTAAACAGAACACACAAGCATAATTCTTTTGTAGATTGGCATAAACATCCTCATGAAAATTTAAGAGAAATCAGGTGTAACATATAGCTCTTTAAACTTTTAACGATATTAATAATACAAATTAATTTTGCAAAGAAGAGTGCATCAATTTTGACAATATAGTGTATATAAAATTTTCTTGATTGTAAAAATTTAACATAAATATTTATTGCGTGTAATATCTTTCGATAAATATTTAAGTAAAGAAATATTACTCACTTCCTTAAAAAAAATTACTTCTCTTTATATACGTTATATTATTAAAATTAAAATATTACGTTATATTATTTAATTGTGATTTTTTTCTTTTAAAAATTGAATCAGTAAAATCAGAATGATTTAAAATGTATTCAAAATAAATATAAGACAAAAATCTTCTAGTACCTTAAGATATTTTGTTTTTCTTTACGTGACAGAATAAATTAACAAAACATACTTATATTACAGTATGACTTTTTTAACTTAAATCTTCTAATAGTTAACAACTAAACTTTTTCTAAAATGTTATAAAAAATATTATATTTACCACTCCTAAACTTTTTTTTTTTTTTTTTGTAATTAGTTAACATATTTTTAAAATGCAAGCAATTTGGATTCATGTAAATCATATGACCTATAACAGTTAAAACTCACAAAGAAATCATAGTATGTATCATCTTTATATAAGTTTGATTTTGGGATAATACATTTGAAGACCACCCTAATATATTATTTTATTTTTATAAGCTACCCATATTTGAAAATGATTTTGTAAGTCTCCCATATTTGTATGTTGTTTAATGTATACAAAATGAGACTAAAAACTCATCAAAAAAATGTTAAAGAAAATAAATACCCCTCTATTTGAATAAAACTAAAATGATATAAATAATGTTAATTAATAAATACAGGGATATTTGTGTCCTTTTAATTTTTTTTATTGAGTTTTTAGTCCGAATTTGACATAATTGAAACAACATACAAATTTGAATGATCTATAAAATTATTTTCAAATATAAGTATCATATAAAAAAAAATATACTTAAATAACCTCTAAATATATAATCCTTTTAATTTAATTTATGAGATGACCCGTAATATTTTTATAGTACGGTTCATGTTAGCTTGTTCTCCATAAGTATTTAAAGTATATAAATCTCAAAATTTAAAATTCTTTTTATTAAACTACAACTCATTGTATATAATCATTTAATATAATATATTTACAAAAATGAACACATTATTTTAAACATTTTTTTAGAGCGACAAATACAATTAAGTTGTCACACTTATTATGTTGAAACACATATATTATATACATATTAATATTATTCCTAGTGAGATTTGAATTTGCGGTTGAAAAGGTTTCATCAGATAAAATTTCGTTTAGTAACTAACATTTTACTTAATCAGCCCAAGTATACTTGAGTCTACAAGTTAGTATGTCAAGTAAAAGAATCAAGAGATTTGACATGGTTAAAAATGAAAGTTGCAAAGATAAAAAAGCGTATAATTCATATATTTAAATTTGTATTTAAATCTTGTACTTCACTCTGTATCTATACTACATTTATGTTTTGTAGTCTATTTAATTAAATTAATACACAAAAAAATAAATAAGAATGAGCCGCCGAGGATTGAACCTAGCACCATTGGATTAAAATGGCAACTACTTTACCATTGAGCAAAATAGTCCTCGTTTAATAATTTTAATCAAACAACATTAAGTAAAAGGTGATATCAAGCAATAAAAATGAAAGTTAGTGAGAAAAAAAATGTGACATGGTTAAAAATGAAAGTTAGAAAGAAAAAATGATGTATAATTCATTATAGTATGTATCATGTACTAAAATATTTTTAAATGTATATTTAAATTTATACTTCACGTATAGTTATTTATAATTCTTAATAAAAAAAAGTAACATACAATAAGAAAGTGATACGTGTCAAAGAGTTATGGGTACATTAGGTAGTTTACTTTAATCATGATTAATTATCCTATTTATAATATCAATTATTAAAGACCTTAATTGCACTTATCTCTTCCCCTTTCTCGCGACCATTCTATTTACAGAAAATATTATGAAGAGAAATTTACAAAATATAAAAAACAACGTTTATTAACCTATTTTCTTTATAGATCTGAGAATGAAGACAAAAGGTAATGGAGCAAAGTCAAACATTTGGAACAAATTTTCGTTCGTTCTACATAAACCGGCCAACCATTTCAGCGTTAGACCTTTGGTTCGTTTAGGCCGTAACTTCTTCGAGTATGGCGGCAGCAAAGTTTCAGTTCGCGTGGTCACCGGTGGAAATTTAAGATCTACGGTGGAAACTTGTGTCGGAGTTTCATTCGTTTGCTCTAAACATTGGTTCGCCGGTATTTGAAGTGGTCACAGGTGGAGATTTGAGATTCGAGTTGTGGTGGCGGGTGGGGGTAAACGAATAGGTGCAATGCATTTAATCCACAATTCACGACCATTAGCAAGAAACTTGGAACATGAGCCAAATTATTACGTCGTCAAAATGTGAGTTTCTTGGATTGTTGTTCAATCAGATGCCATTGTGTGGAGGAATACATTATTTATTTAGTTACTTATGTGCTTGACAACTAAATTCAAACATCAAGTTAGAAATTATCGGGTGTAGAAAGGTGGTGAAAATTTAAAAATTGTGTTTAAATGTTATTGCATTTTTCATTTTTCATTTTTCATTTTTTAAAATTATAAAAATTACACCATAGAAATCAGCGTTCTTTTCTTTACGATTAAACATCCCTCATGATATACTTTTGATAAAAAAAAGTTTTTTTTTTTTGGTTGAAAAACAGTAACATATATATTAGTGGTTGGTAACACATGTGTTACTAGCGACTAACACATGTGTTACCGAAACTAACACATGTGTTACCAGTTTTCGAAACCCACTAAAAAATGAAAAAAAAAATCGTCTAAGTATACCTTGTGAGATGTCCAATCGAAGAGAAAAAAATGCTGATTTTTATGGTGCAATTTTTATATTTTATTTACTAGCCGTTTGTAAGATATTCAATTTTTGAAAATATTGAAGGTATTATTATTTTGATGAAATGGATGGTTGAGATTGATTCCTTCATTCTCACAAAAAATCTCATTCTCATTTTAACTTAATTCTATATTCTATATATATAAATATATATCTTGGTTTCGAGCTTTTCGTTTGCCTTGTGTATTAACATTATGCTTTGAATCGTTTGGGTCCGTGACATTACTTTGATATGTGAAATTCATACATTCCTTCATGAAACGTAAATTAATATTAATATTACAATACATTAACGTAAATTAATATTTTTCTTTTTCGATCTTCAATTTTTTCTACTTCTTTTAATTGTAAGATGCGTCCACTTATACATAATGAACCTATACTTCATGAAACGTAAATTAGTATTCAAATACATTAACGAGAGAATTGACAATACAAGTACAAGATAATATAACGTTCATTAAGCGCAACACACTATACAAAAGATGACATTAAGAGTACATCAACAACATGATTTACATCAAACTGGGCAACCAAGTGATTACCCAAATGGGGCGAGAACCAGTATTCCGAAAAGAAATGAGACCTATTCTCTTCATGCCACCTAATAGTTTCGGTTTAGGCAAAGCAGTTTTTGTCCAAAATTTCTAATTATAATAGATTGCACGTGGTTGACGCGACTTCAACAAGAATTTTAGAGATGCTACATTTGGAACTCTTCAAATATCGCATCTTCTTTTTGCTGATGACGCCATATTTCTTGGCGAATGGTCTCGGACAAATGTTACTGCTATTGTCCTTACTCCAATGTTTCTACCGTGTCTCGGGTTTAAGACTTAATCTTTACAAGTCGAATTTATATGGTATCGGAGTTCAATATTCGGAGGTCCTGGAACTTGCTTTGCTTACCGGGTGCAAACCTAATATCATACCTTTTGTATACTTGGGTCTGCCGATCGCAGATTCCATGCCAAAGGAAAAGGGTAGGGATACACTTGTCGAAAGGTTCAATAACAGATTGTCTAACTGGAAAGCTTCCTTGCTTTAGGTGGACGCTCAACTTTTCTAACATCGGTTATTGGTGGTCTAGGTACATGTTTCCTATGCCTAAATGCATTAATAAGCTCATTGAGTCTATTAGAGCTCGTTTTTATTTGAGCAGGGATGGGTCCAATGCAAAAATCCTGTTGGTGGCTTGTATGGTGGTCTCGGTTTAGGGAGTCCATCTTTTAAACCATGCTCTAATTCAAAAATGACGGTGGTGATTCTTTACTAACCCAAGTGCATTATGGACCCAAATCTTCTCCGAAATTCACAGTCGTAATGGGGGATTTTTAAAAACTAGTCGGGTAGCTAAAGGGAATGGAGTTTGGGTTAGAATCCTCAAAGATATTTACAGTTTGCATGATCAAAATGTCATTCCCTATAACTCTATGAAGAAGAAAGTTCGGGATGGAAGATCAACCAAAATTTGGTTGGACAATTGGATTGGTGATCAAGCTTTATGTATCCAATTTCCAAGATTGTTCAGTCTTGAAGAGAATAAAGACTGCTTGTTCGAGATCGTTGGAATGATGGGTGGATGTGGAGTTGGTCTCGGCCAATTAGTGGAGGTATCACTTCCACTCAACTCTTTAATCTTCTTAATCTTATTCACAATGTGCAGCTCAACGAAGATAAAGATGAATGAGTTTGGACGCTTGATATATCAAACACCTCTGTTGTCAAGTCTACTCGTCAACATATCGATTCCCTTCCTTTGCCGAATTCTCAGCCCCATACAAGATGGTGTCGATACATCCCAAAAAGAGTTAATGTCTTTCTTTGGCGTGCTCTCCGCAACAGATTACCCACAAGATGGAACTTAAGCAATAAAGGTATTGAGATCAAGTCTATTCTTTGCCCTGTTCGTGCGTCTTCTCCTGAAACGGTGGATCACACTTTATGGACATGCTCTCTTACTACTTCCATTTGGTTAAAGACTTTCCAATGGCTCGATTTGGATTTTCCTTCATCTTTAACCATAACAGAAGTTCTTGAAGACTTGGACCATAGACATTTCTCCAAAAAGAACAAAGAGATTGTTGCGGCTATTCTTGGAGTTTGTATTCTGGTCTATCTGGAAGTTCAGGAACGAAACAATCTTCTTTCGGCATCCCCCCAAATGAACGGGTTTTATGGACAAGATAGTGGAAACTTCATTCATATAGTTTATGAGTAGGAATAGAAAATTTAATATTTCTTGAAACAATTGGCTTCGTAATCGTTTATTGATTTCTATTATGTAATTTTTTTTTGTAATCCTTTTCTGCCTTCTTGCTAGTTTTTAATTTTTGCTATTCAAAAAATGTATATATTAGTGTAAAAATATATTTGGGCAGCCTACAATGCGTTTCCTTTTTAGTCATTTTTATATATCATCTGTTTGACCCATAAGATATAGAACATAAGGTGCATGTTTGGTACGGAGCTTTTAGGAGCTTAAAGCTTTTTCTTTTGAAAATAAAGCTCATCTAAAAAATAAAGTTTTGTTTAGATGCACAAGCTTAAAGCTTTTAGTTTGAAGATTGAGCTCCTAATTTGAAAGCTCCTCCAACTAGCGTTTAGAACCTTTTTGATCATTTTACACTTTGATATTACAGATACAACCAATTTACTAAATATAATTTACAAATAAAGCTCCTGCAACTACAACTACCAGTTAACATCTAATTTTACCAAACATGATAAAAAATGCCACATGCACTCATATCGCTATTTAGACCTGAAGAGGCCAAAAACAACATAGAGTATACACGAATTGACAACAAATATAATCTCCACCGGCATTTAGCTTTTTGCAAAAAAGAGAATAACGGCTTTTTTAAATCGTGCACGCCATGAATACAAATTGCAGTCGCTTTGAGCATTGCATAGATAATCAAAAGAGAGCATACATGAAAAGGTGGTAATCTGTACATTCTTTTCTTCATCCGAGGCCATAAGACTAAGAGTGCTTCCACCAATCAGAAACTCTGTTGCCAAAAATTCCAGGGAGCCAAAATCCTTGGCCAATAAAGCCAGTTGACATCCATTTTCTTTCCAACTTAAAAAAATATATGAGTAGAATAAAAGTCTTAACCTATAAAATGAAAAGAAAATCAAGAAATCACTATCAAGAAAGTACAAAATATAAGGTTAAAAATAAATACAAGGGAGTAATACAAAGAGGAACGGAGCATGTAAACAAAATCAAAGAGTATATAGCACAAATTGGATCCTATTTTATTGCTCAATAATGCCCCTGCTGCTGAAAACAAATGATGGAACTAGGAATTGAGACTATATGACATCTTAAACTTTGAATATGTGTTCCTTACTTCCATCCAGCCATCTAGGTAACTTTGTTCACATATATGAATGCTGAGTTGGCCTATTTAGTAGCTAGATTAATTAATATATAATTAATTACTATATACTAGATTTAACGATTAAAATATTTATTTTAAGTTAAAGTTTGTTTTGAATACCCCTAGATAGGTACATCTACATAATTTCAGGTTAAACCTCCGAGTGAAGGGTGGAAGCGTAAGCTGAAGTCCTCGTAGTTTACACTTCATTGCCACTTATAACGTAGGTTCAATATATTTGAAAATTGGTACTCAAATTTCAATGTATCCCAAATTTGAAAAGATATATTTCTTCCCTTAAATGTATTACAAATCTCTTTTGAGATCTCAAACTCAAATCAATATAATTTTTATTTTTGCCAAATAAATAAATAAAAATATATATATTATATTACATTACATTACATGTCGATATTCAACCATGATTAAAGCAAAACTCACTATCTATATTTTTCTTTTAACTCTTTTATAACACATGCAACTAAATAAACGGTAAATACAAGAAACCCGCATCGAAACATACTCTCATTACGGACATTAACTATTACAAATTTCATAATTAGAATTTAAAATACACCAAATTCACCTTTTTATGTCGATAGTACGGTTATTTACTATATAAAACATGTTTATTTGACTTTCCCTTTTCAGTTTACTAGTAGTGTAGTACATTAATTGCTCTGTGTTACATATCTATAAATTCTTAATTTTCGTCTCTGTATGTGCCTCCCACATTACCCCTTATTGAAGTTATACAATGAAGTAAGATAATGCAAGGTTTTGGCTAATTGTAAGTAATTCTATAGCAAGAATCTTAAATTGCTGTATTATTTTTTGTCTATATTATGTATCATTACATAGAAATGTGATCTTAGCTTTGTTAAGTGATAGATTGGGAGTTCGTATCGTCATATTCGTAATCTGGATGGTTTTTGTAAGTTTTAGGATTATATTTGGTTTCTAAATTTTAAACGCGAGGTATGTGATATCTTTGAGATTCTTCCGTGTAGAAGATATGTGAAATATGGTTAGTATCGTATTTTTGAGAATTAATTATGTCATCGTAAATTGATTATGTTAAGAGGTGTTTTTTTAATTGATCTACCTTATATGTTTGACTTGTAATTATATAGATATAGATATATCTAAGCATCCATGGAGACATGACAGCACACTATGCAAAAGTGTGTATACCATCTTATTGTTACCATTAAAGATCATTTATTGATGATATTTTGCCATTTCATTTGATTCATTTGAAGTGTTCATAAAACCAATACAGTCTAATATGAAGTTGAAAATAAGTTGTAAGGTATGTAGACATTGATAGGTTCTAGCCATATTTTTGTCGTTAATTCTGAACATATTTACTTATTCTCCTTCCACATGCTACAGGTGGATTTTATAGCATTTCATGTTTTTGGAACAACATGATGCAGTGGAGGAGTTGATTTATCCGGGGAGAAGCTTTCACCGCTACTATTGCTTCCTTTAGTTTTTCCCGGATTTTATAAAACCATGAAATTGGGTTCCCCTAAATCAATCTCTGCATATCCAAAGACAATTCTACCAATTGCGGCTTCGGTGGGGGGACTTGCCTTGTTTTTTATATTTGCTTCTTTGCTGCTGGTCTATCAGCCCATTGGAATTAAAGTAAGTGGGTATTTTTATAATGTAGTTCAAGCCCCAAAAAATGGGATATTGTCTTCTAACAATGAAAGTAATATATTTGAGAATCAGGTGAACACAGTTGAAAACATAGTAAATATTGTTGATTCAATTACCAACAAGATTGTTGATTTGGATAACAACAAGACTGTTAATCTAGATAACAACAAGCCTGCTGATTCACGTCCAACCAATACTGTTGATTCAGGTATCAACTTTCTTTTCCATTCGGTATTTAAGTAATATTGCAAATGCGTTTACAGTTCTTTGTTGCTACCCCCTTATATATTTAATTTTTTTATTTTTTTTGCTTAGATGTTTGTCTTTTTTGTTTCCTTGGTTTGCTCTCTTGCTCTAGATCCTTCATTAATTTGTACACTTACTTACTTTACACAAAAAACAATTGTTATTTAGTAGACTTACGAGTTAATCAGTATTTTCTTTCTTAGGGCATATACTATGACTCTTTGGATTATCACATCTTTTATATGGTCTTTGCTGGAAGCTATTTATGTAATCATCATTTACTTTTGCCACAATTGAGAAGTTGTATAATGTCTGCTTCATGGACCTTGACGGGCACTATAATAGAATGGACATGTGACATATAGTGGTTGATCATCTAATCTGTCAACTTGTATGACATACTTGAGTATTTCTATATTATAAGGGTTCTGTGTTATAATTTCTTCTGGTGATTTTGTACATTGTTCCGATTCTTGAGAAGGGAAATTAATATTTTCTATCAATTAAAAGATGTTACAATCTAACCACTTTGAATTGTAAAACGTAAGGTACCTGTACAGTCAAACTTGAGAATCAGTAGTAGTGTCTCGTACAGACCTACCACATCGCCCACTCCAATTACCGACCACAATGTTATATATGATTATGCCCACAAATACCTCCTATTATGATTGATCTGATTCAAGGTCATTTGATCGAAGTGTTATATGGTATAAATGGCCATGTGTGATTGAAGTGTTAAAAGAAGGTTGCATTGCGGGAAACATTATCGATAAACAGAGGCTGTAATCTGCCAGCAGAAAATCTGTGTTCTTGGTCACAATTAAAGGTGGGAAAATGGGACAGGCTGGGTGGGTTAGGTAATGGGCCAAAACTGTTACTTTTGGGTATTGATCGACTTTGGTCAAGATGATCCGTACCACTTTTTCACTTTTTCTCAACAAGTTATTTTTCTTAAATAACTAAAATTTCAAAAATTTATGTTACTTCAATAATAATCTAATGTGTTAAAGAAATGATTTATGAGGTTTTATACTTTTATGCATAAAATGTACACTTTGGGCATTCAGCTGTTTCACCCTTTTCACTGAAAGCCATTTTTTTATACCCATTTGACATAGAACATGATCCGAATTAACTCATTTCATGAGTAATTAAGTCAAAATTGTCACTTGTCACAATCAAGTGGAAAGGACTTTATCTTTGTGCCTGTATTTGGTAGTGTAACTATTTCTTCGCTTGTGTCCTGAAGAGTTTGTGGCCTGGATCTCAAAAACTGCTATACACAAGGACCCTTGATGACCTTTATTGTCTTAAAATTTCAAATATCAAGTACGTCCTTAAAAAGATGATAAAGGCTCTATTGCACTTTATGATTCCTGTACTTCAGAAATAGTTACATATGGGCATATGTAAAACATACATATGTGTGTGTGTAATTTTACCTATACATCAGTGAACATCGTATGTGCTAAACTCATGATTCTGATGCTTGAATTTTGTAGGCTGTGACTTGTATCATGGGAAATGGATTCATGATTCGGTTGGACCATTATACTCGAACAACTCATGCCCTGTTTTGTCACAGATGCAGAACTGCCAAGGAAATGGTAGGCCTGACAAGGACTATGAGAATTGGCGATGGAAACCCACAAAATGTAACCTCCCTAGATTTGACCCGAAGAAGTTTTTGGAATTGATGAGAGGAAAGACATTAGCTTTCATAGGTGACTCGCTTGCCCGAAATCATATGCAGTCGATGTTATGCATACTTTGGCAGGTAATTATATCTTCTCTATTTTGTTTTACAAGTACTATATGTAGTCATTTCGCTAGAGGTGGCAATTTAAACCTTTACTAGTGAATGTGTCAACTTAATCCTGGCAGTGTCTTATCTTAAACGGTTGAAATCAAAATATTACGCTAAAAGGGAATTAGTCAAAAGGACAAAACATGTCAAACAGAGGTGGTGAATGGGCTGGTCAAGCGGGTTGGGTAACTGGTCAAGAAGATCTTGTTTTGTTTGAACCGGAGCACTTCTTTTCCAGTTTTTTTAATAAATAGTTGTATAACTATGATTTGCCGAAGTTGAAACCCTTGCAAAACAAATTTTACTTAAGTAAATTGATTAAAATTGCCATCTCTAGGTAAAACCCTACCAAAACAAATTGATTAGATTCTGATAGGTACTGCTATTGAGAATCACAGGCCGAAGCTCCAATAAATCGTGGGAACAAAAGAATGCAACGTTATTATTTCCGGTCCACATCCACAACGTTAATAAGGATAAGGTCATCACTGCTTGTCCATAAAACAACTGAGAAATTTGATTTTGCACCAGAGGGTGTAGACAAGCTCCATCTTGATGCTCCAGATGAAACTTTTATGGGTGATGTTCCCACCTTTGATGTTCTTGTACTTTCGTCGGGTCATTGGTTTGCAAAACAATCAGTATACATTTTAAATAATGAGATTGTTGGGGGACAGTTATGGTGGCCTGATAGTTCCCGCAAGAAAAAAATTGATAGCACCGAAGCATTTGAGATATCTGTAGCTACCATTATGTCTTCACTTGTGACCAATCCCAACTACAAAGGTCTCACAGTGGTCTGCGCATATTCACCCGATCACTATGAACGTGGAACCTGGAATACAGGCGGGTCATGTACTGGGAAGGTAATCACAAACTTATAGTTCTTTGGGGAAAGATGTGTCTTCTCTTTTGGAAATTCCTCATCATATACTTGCCATAGCTAGAGGTGACTAAACAGTTGGGTTTTCTGGGTTGGCTAGTGGGTCGAAATGGGTAATTTTTTGGTATGGATCAGGTTCACCCAAAATTTATTTGAACTAAATTTAATTTTGTATAAACAATCAGTGCCAACATAAAGTCTTTAGAATAAGAGATTATAGTATCAATTTGTTGAATAAATTATGTAAGAGGTTTTATACATTGAAAACATTTCGGGTGACGTTCGACTAGTTTCCTTTTTAGCTAGTTTTCTTTCTTATGTACATTTGACCCGTTACGTAAACAACAGCTTTTGTAACCTAATCTAAAAAACAAAATGTATACAAATAATTTTAGTGAAAAAATGTATATTACGAATTTGATTGGACGCACAAAATCTTTTGGTGATTGACATACCGAATAAAATCTGATCAGCTAGTACCTCTAACTTGCGGATCTGATTTGGTGTATACAATCTGATGGATATTGATTTAGGGCAGAAATCTGATCAACTAATCTTTTTAACAGGAAAAACCTGCAGTAGATGGCAAGTTAGTTGAAAGTGAGTTCACAAACATAATGCATGACAAACAATTATCAGGCTTCAACCGTGGTATAAAGAAAAAGACTAACAAATCACGGGTGGCATTTATGGATATAACAAAACCTTTTGCGTATCGGCACGATGGTCATCCTGGCCCCTACCGGAGCCTTGACCCAAATAAAATCACAAAAAGGAGTGCTAACGGGCGGCCACCACCTCAGGATTGTTTGCACTGGTGTATGCCAGGCCCAATTGACACGTGGAATGAGTTTTTGATGGAGACCATAAGAAGAGACTTTGAGGCTCGAGATTCATGAGTTAACTGCTGCATTTTGTTACAAAATGTTACGGGTTTTCCCTTTACACAATATAGCATAAGCTAGTTGTACCATGTTCTAATAGGCTGCTAATATAAGCGGTTTTAGTTTATGTCGATTCTTACATGGGGACAAATCATGATATGACATGCTTAGTTTTGTTAAGTTTCATATTAGTTGCTGACCCCTTAGGCCACTCCCATCCGTTAGTTGGTTCGGCTGTGGGTTGAAACTGACCGAACCAACACCCATGACACGGCGTCGTCGATTTCGGTCCGTCAATTTTCTCTGTCGGAAATCCGATGCTCCGTCGCTATCTATTTATTTAATTATTATTTTTTTAACCGTAAAACAAATAACAAAAAATTAATATTTTGAAAACCAAAGGAAGGCAACGACTGATAAACACACAAAAACTACACACCACTAGACCTATTTCATACACAAAAATTAAAACACTACCACACCCATTTTATACACAAAATGTCTAACAAAAAAAATATGTTTATCAAATATATCACAAGATATGTGGAACAATTTGATAAACACTCAAATCCCAAACGCAAGTTCACCATCCGGTTCTTGTCTGCTCAATCAAACTTTCCGACATCGTCTCAACAATTCGGGTTTGTACAATACGCACCAATTGGAAATCCTTACGCTCAACATGGGTGGTAACAAACACAACAATATTCACAAACCTCACACCAACAAAATTCATACTTCGTGAACCCATACCAACAAACTAGAAGTTGAAGAAAGTAAAGACAAATTAGAAGTTGAAACCCAAGTCGAAACCCAACAAACTAGAAGTCGAAGAAAGTAAAGACAAATTTAAACTTATATGTATATATATAGAAAAGGAAAAAGATTAATAAAAAAATGTATCCGTTGTGACTGTTTTTGAATATTTTTTGTATATCCGTTGGTGACCTTGTCAAATAAAATTAAAAAAACCTTTTTTTAAGTTTTTGACTGTTGAGTCAAATAAAACAAAAAAAAAATGTTTGTGTTTTTCTTTTGATGCAGGTGGGCTTCACCCTTTTTGTCTTTGGTCGTCTTCAACAAGATGAAAATGGAAGACGCGTAGCACAGAACGAGATATTGCCAATGCCGGACGCCGGAGGACGTTTGAGTTGGCACCGGTCTAAGTGCATCTTTTTGTTAAAATTTAAAAGGACCACATACATATTTACAAGTATTTAGTAATGCTTTTTTGTATTTTTTTTCTCTCAAATGATTGATTGATTAATGCAAAACTTCTTTTACATGAATGGAGTAAAACATCATTTTCTGAGTGTGACGTTTCACAATAACGCTTAAAGATAAGGATCAATCTTGTACTTCCACTTAACATTGTATCTATGGCAATTCACTAGACTATTACTCATATTAAACTCGTTTCAATTTTTTATATTGTTTTATCTTTTTATTTATAGTTTGTATCTTTAATTCAAGAGAATTTTGATCGAATAATTATTAAGATTAAGATCATCTCAAATTACAAATTACAAAATAATATAATTGGTCACATTGTTGTTATTGTGAGAAGAAAGTATATAAGAAGAAAACAAGGAAACCTCAACAAGATCTTAAATATTTTACCTCTCACAACTTCACGAACATGACATATGTTACCTTGTAACTAGAGATGAGATGAATTCATAATTATTACTATATATTTCATAAAGAAAGAAAGAACTTACCATAACATATATAATGCGTTAGAAAACACATTAAATGTACATACTACTATTCTAGATAACAATATTAACTAATAATTCATCGTAAACAATCAATTTAAAATGGATGAACAATATGTTTGGTAAAAACTAACTGAAACTTAGAACTAATAGTTAATAGAACTAATAGTTATTATTGGAATTTAAAGTTTTAGCTTTCATTTTTGTATAAGTGTTTAGTAAATCAGTTGGAGTTAGAGTTTATAAATCTAAACTTACATAAAAATACAAAAAAAATAATAACTACTTTAGAATTAAGGGGTATTTTGATAGTTTAAATTTTATAAGCGTTTAAAAGCTATTTTTAATAGATTATTATTGTTATAAAATTTATTTTTTTCAATAAACTCTTATAACTTTTAATTATCAAATAAAGCTTTTTGCCTGTGCTTTTAACAGATATAAGTCTAAATTTCTATGAATTTCAATAACTTAATTATCAAATATACTCTAAATACAAAATGAATAGTGTTTTTCACATCATCTATTTTGATGCATTTTACAACTCTTCTATACATTTAAATAGGTGACATAGAAGTCACTAGCTCATAAAAATACATCTTTATCTTATCTTATTTTCAAGTAATCTAAGGAGTTGATCCATTAACTGATAAAACTTAAACAACCAATGACAGTGTACAAAGACATAAATCCAAACTAACGACACTTTAAATACTTAATAATTAGTCAAAGGCATTTTTTATTAATTAAATCACCTACAAAACCAAACATCTTCTTTTTAAGTTGTTGGGACCAACAAAAGTATTGGGTCACGTTTGAACCTTTTTCGTTTACGTGACAAAAACAAAAAAGGTACAGTGTTAGTTACAACACATACATTTGAAATTCAAAATAAATTCCCACCGCATCGCATGTTATTAAATTTGTCTCTGTTTCAACGGTCCTATTAAAATAATAAATTATTATTCTCAATTTCAAATTTTCAGTTTTCTAGTATTTCTCAAAGACAATCAGATCGATTTCTGTAACTCTCTCTTTTGCTATCTTCTTTACTTCAATTTCATCAATATTGTTATTCGTCCAATTGCAAATTCACACAGATTTCAGGTATGCGTTTTCGATCCCAATTCCGCTTCCCGCTTTCGTCATTCTTTTACTAATTGATTGTTTGATCAGTTAATTTAGTTTGGGTTTATATTTATCATTGGTTATTTTATAGATTATGCTTCAATTCAGCTAGGGTTTTTGATACATGGATCTCGTTTCATGCCAAAATATAATACTTTAGATGTTTTTGAAAGTAACTGTTACAAAATAATAAGACGTATGCGATGAATGAAGTAAATCTTAATTTCAAATCGGCTTAAATTTTGGTAATTTTAGTTGCTGACGTCATCAAATCATAAGAAAGTACTACAAATTTAAAAGTTGATGTTTAACAACTTTTGATAAATCACATTTTTAAGTTACATTTTGTAGTTGTTGCGTTTTTTCCATCTTGTAACATTTAATCATTATCATATAATCTCGTATTCAATGAGTTAGTTTAAATGTGTGGTGTTTCAGAATGCCTACTTCAACAAATGATCCACTTTTACAAGTGGAAACGACATGTGGATCCCTTCTCTATGAACTTCAGGTACTCTTTAAACACTATATTCTGAACTTATGATTGTAATGCCTCGTTGAATTCATTAAATCTGGCTTTTAACTAAACATGGGGTGATCGGTATGCAAATCGGGGAATTCAGATAATATGGGATGAAGTTGGTGAGACGGATGTGGAAAGGGACAAGATGTTGTTAGAGCTTGAACGCGAATGTCTTGAGGTATATAGGAGAAAAGTAGATTTGGCTAACAGGAGTCGAGCTCAATTAAGACAAGCAATTGCTGATTCTGAAGCAGAGTTAGCAACCATATGTTCTGGTATGGGGGAGCGACCCGTTCACATTAGGCAGGTAATGATATGTCTAGTTTCCATTGGGAATATTTTAGATAACAACATGACTATTATTCTTTTGTTATTCTTAAGTAGTAATTCTTGGCAAGTCCTTGTGCTATGTTTTAAGTTAATCTCTATCAGATTCACTATCACAGTTGTAATTAATGATGATCTTAGTTTAGGTTATCATCTTAATATTGAAAGTTCCGGACACCTTTAGCTCCGACTGAACCTAAAATAAAAATTTCTAGGTTTGCCACCACTACTTTGTTGGCATCAGTAAAGGTGTTGTGTGGGGAACTTTGTTTTAATTCGTTAGTATCCATCCATTTAGAGGTGACAATCTCAACCCATTTTGTTATTAGTGGTTCAATTTGAGTTTTATCTTTATGGGGTCAAATGGGTAAATAAGAAAAATTATCTAAAAAAAACCAGATGAAATAGGTTGAATGGGTCAAAGGTCGCCCAAAGTGTATTTTTCGTTCATAAAATCTCCTAATTCAAATTTAGATAAAATCACATGATTATCGAGATAATACAACTTCTGTAACCATATTTGACACACTATCCAAGGAAAGTTCAATTTTTTGTACAAATAACATGACCAACCACACATTTTGTTAAGTCTACCAATCATACACACACTTGGTTCTTGGATTTATGATATAATTGTGTTCGGATGCATGGCTGTGCTACTTTTTCAGTCTGATCAGACTCCTGGGAGTCTGAAGGCAGAACTCAGAGCCATTATTCCAGAACTGGAGGAGATGAAGAAGAGAAAATCTGAGAGAAGGAATCAATTCCTTGAAGTCTTAGAACAGATACAGAAAATACAAATGGAGATTTATGCAACTTCTTTGAAGACAGTATTGGATGAAACCGATCTGTCTCTAAGAAAACTAGAAGAACTCCATGCACAACTGCAAGCACTTGAAAAAGAGAAGGTAACTTTACCTTTCTTATGATGAAAATTACTATATGTGTAACATGTGAGTTTGTTTTAACTGATTACTGATGAGTTGCTATTCCTTCTAATTATCCAGAGTGGTCGTCTTAAGCAAGTTCTAGACTACATGAAGACCTTAAATTCACTATGTTTGGTGCTTGGGATGGACTTCAATCAGACATGTCATGATATTCATCCTGCTTTAGCAGAAACAGAAGGAACAAAGAGCATAAGCAATGATGCGATCGGGAGGCTTGCTGCTGCGATAGAAAGATTACGTGAGGTCAAAATAGAGAGAATGCAAAGAGTAAGTGCCAGGTCCAAATTAAACTTTAAACTATGATTAGATGTGGCAATAGCAACCCATTTGCCTAGAAATGGTTTAATTTGGGTTATTTTTTACCTCCAATAACTCAAATGGGTAAGCTTTAAAACACTTGGTTTAAAATGGAAGGGGTCAAATGGGTGTTTTTTATTTTTGCAACTTCCTAAATCACCTTATTTAATATAAAATATGGATTAGTATTTTGATAATATAGTTTCAGTAATCATATTTAGTACGTAATTTATTTATAAAATTCAAGAGAAAGGGATAAAAGAAACTTTGTGTGTCAATCCAATCCTATCTAACACGTTTTGACATGTATAAAAAATGACTTGTTCTGACCTGAACCCATTGTCCCACCTCTAAAATTTTATGATCTATAAGCTGACTAAATACTTTGGCAAAATTCTGTTAGATCCAAAATCTTGCATCTTCTCTGTTAGAGCTTTGGAATTTGATGGATATACCAGTTGAAGAGCAACAGATGTATCAAAGTGTTACCTGTAACATAGCCGCTTCAGAGCAGGAGATAATGGAACCCAACTTGCTTTCTATCGAGTTTATCAATTATGTAAGTTGTGGTGTTTAGAATAATTATTTAAAGGTATAACTAAGTTTTAAACTAGGAAGAAATTCTAACATGCTCTTCATTAAAGGTTGAGGCAGAGGTGTCACGGCTTGAAAATTTGAAGTCCAGCAAAATGAAAGAGCTTGTTTTCAAGAAGAGATTAGAGCTAGAAGACATTTGTAGGAAGACACACTTGTTTCCAGAATCTGATAGTTCAATGGAGATTGCTATTGAAGCTATTGAATCTGGTATAGATGACATGATATCTATCCTTAAAAAGATGATACTAATAGATGCGGCAAGTTAGACCTGTTTACTTATGAATGGATCGATTTGTATCATGTTTTATCTCAAACGGGTCACATTAATTTTATTTTGTTAAAAGGGGAGTGGGTGGAAGTCTCCCAAACTCTAATATCAATGCATTCAACATTCTAAATCATTTTTATCCACATATTTAAACTTATTATGTGTTTAATCATAATCAATGCATTTAATTCAAAAGGTGGACAAAAACTGATCGTTGGTCTACCCAACCTGATCCGATTTCAATCCGTTACCAAACTTGCCGATCTTGCCACCTCTAGATGTTACAAACAATGGTTATATTGCATATACACTGAAATATACTTTGTATTTGTATAAACAGGATCTATTGACCCTGCTATTCTTCTTGAACAAATCGAGCATCAAATTGGGAAAGTGAAAGAGGAAGCTTTAAGCAGGAAAGAAATACTCGAAAAAGTTGAGAAATGGATGGGTGCTTGTGAAGAAGAGTGCTGGCTTGAGGAGTATAACAGAGTTAGTCTTCTTTCTTTGCTACTTAAAATTGTATCTTTTTTAATTTGGGTACCGAATTAAAATGTTTGATCTTTAACACAAAAATTGATTTTTTTTTAACTCTAGGATGACAACCGCTATAATGCTGGAAGAGGTGCCCATCTTACTTTAAAGCGTGCAGAAAAGGCCCGAGCATTAGTTAATAAACTTCCAGGTAAAATTTGTCATTTCTGTGAATCTAGCAATGTTAATATTTCTACTTTCTAGTGTATCTTAGTGATAAAAATGTGGCAAATTTATACCATCCTTGATCATTCGCAAAACGTTGATAATCACCCTTGATCATTAATTTCTGAAGTTTTTCATTTTGTGGCCTGTTCAATTAATGATGTTCTCTAAGTGGGAATAAATAGTCCTTGTGTAAACCTAAATGGCCCAGGCTGCTTCACCTACCACCCTCGTGCCACCATTAGAGAAGAATAATATGAGAACTTTGTATAGTTTGTTTTCGAGAAGGTTGGATACGTGCTTGACAATTGTACTGTTAATTTATTTATCATGACCAGGAATTGTAGAGACTTTAGCTGTGAAAACAATAGCCTGGGAGAATGAGAGAGGCTCCGAGTTCACTTATGACGGAGTAAGTATATTGATTTAATCATCAATCTGTAAATTTTGTTGGTTCTGGCCTTTCTTGAAGGGTAATCCGTTATATGCAGATCCGACTTCTTGCAATGCTTGAGGAATATAAGATCTTAAGACAAGAAAAAGAGGAAGAACGAAAACGACAACGGGTATTACATCAAAGCCTTGATCAGTTTATTAGAGAGGTGGCAAACCCATTAATTTATGAATGGGTCGAATCAGATTATGATTTACCTTAATGGGTCAACTGGGTTAAATAAAGCATTCCCTGTTTTGGCTCATCACCCAAACCACCCATATTTTCACCTCTAGTATATCGGGTTCATGTTTTCAGATATTAAAATACTGTTTTTCATGTTTTAGGAACAAAAGAAACTTCAGGGACAGTTAATAACAGAACAGGAGGCCATGTTTGGGTCAAAACCAAGCCCAATGAAGCTACAAAGTGGGAAAAAGGTTTCTAGAATGTCATGTGGTGGTGCAAGTAACAGAAGACTATCACTAGGAGGAGCTATGCATGCACCTAAAACCGATATTAATCCCATTAGAGCTACACCTAATACCCGTCACTCCAAAAAGAATGAACGTCAGTTAAATAACATGGATGATGGATATGTAGCACTTTCAGTTGGTACTTTCTCAACATTCTACCTCCTGCTTTCAATGTTTGGATAAACAGATTCTGCTTCTAAATATACTGCTTTCAATGGACCTTTTATAACAAGACATTTTCTGATTACAACAGTGCCATTTTTTTGTCATTTAGTTATCTAATTATTTGTAAAATACTTGAACACTCATTATTTGATTATCACGACTTTAAACAGCAAAAGCATATCCAAACATTTTCTTCTACAACATGCTCTATTACAACCGATTATCTAATCTTTTACCCACATTTTCATTTCTCTTTTGAATTTTCAGGGAGGAGAGGTTTGGACATAGCTGGACTTCCTGCTAACCGAAAGCATTCACTTAGTGAAGTTGAACCATCTCAGCCAATCTTCCGCACACCCTTCTCTCCCATTTCTTCGACAGAATCATCAAAATCCAACATAACTTTATTGGAAGACCTCAACAGAAAACACGAAATGTTGCAGAGAACTTTTCAAAACAACAATACACCCTTCACTACTCCTTCCAAAACCACAATATCTGCAACAGAAGACGAAAACCGCACTCCTAAAACAAACATGATTCCAATGGTACCTTGCACACCATCAACAGTTTCTGTCCCAATGCAGACTGTAATGACACCTTGTTTGAATCCAATTAAGGAGATGATGATTCCTGAAGAGATTATCGAGTACTCTTTTGAGGAAAGAAGAGCTGGTTATGTGCTTCCCAGATCGCATTTGAAGGCAGTTGCTGCAGTTTGATGTTTCATATAGTTAATTACTGGAGTTCAATTTAATTTGGTTTTCTTGATCGTTTATTTTGACATATTGGTTTTTTTAAGTCAACTGTAATTGGCTTCTACAAATTATTAAAGCTATAGAAATGCAGCATACTTTTTAAATTGTAACGATGTGTGCAACAGACATTTCTATCATCCTAGGTATGGTATGAATATTCAAAGTTTCTGTCTATATAAGCAATCTTTAACTGCTAGCAGGTACACCTGCTAAAAACTTAATTTTTATTTTTTCAGTACTTAATATTTTTAATATTTAGCTTGTAGTCTTTGCATATGAACTTGTACCCGAACCTAATATTTTTGATGAGTTTTTAGTCGAATTTGGTATACATGAAACAACATACAAAGTTGAGTGGCCTACAAAATTGTTTTCAAATATAGGTGGTTTACAAAAACAAAATGATATATTTGGGTGGCCTACAAAATCGTTTTCAAATATGGGTCGCCTACAAAAATAAAATGATATATTTAGGTGGCTCCAAATATATGATCCCTACTTTCTAATATTGCATATATGTTTGTGACTATTTTTTCATTTTAAAACTCGACTTTCTGATTAACGGTGAAATCTCAAGCGTTGGACTTTTCATGATCAAAACTTGATCACCTATAAATCATGCATCTTTAAGTGGCTCATTTCTTTTAATATTTGGTCTTAAATTGAAAGGATTAAATATTCAATGTTCTCCATTGATTTATGATTTATCAACCGAATATACTTATAAATTTAGTACAGGAATAGTAGAATAGTAGAATCTATAGTTTGATACAGATAACGACTTACGGGACTCCAACACACAAATAGTAAAAATTTTATAAGTTTAGTATCAGACAATAAGAGAATTATAGTAAAAATTTTCATCTGGTATCGGGTATTTCAGCAGTTTTTCATAGTTCCATTAGTCAGCCTTGGTGAAAAAAAGTCAAGTAGCCTTGCATGTAATATTTTTTAAAATGAAAGTATGTACCTTGTCTTGAACTGTTGAACTCATGACCCTCCTAACAATGACAAAGCACGTTAACCATCAAGACTTACTTTCAAAGGTCGAATAAATTATAAACAGGACAATCACCTTTCGTGATTGTTATATAGATAACGAGTCGGACTTATATAAGGATGCATGAGGGAACCCATTTGTATGTTTTCAGTATACCTGATTAAAACTTTCAAACGAATCCTGCAGATTAAACAGTAACTAAGGGTAGAATTTGTAAGTTTGACTAAATGAATTTGGTGACGTAAGATACTAATATAACTAATCAAACCAACATAGTTCATCATTCAAACATTTTAATTGGTAGCAAGTAGTTCATTAAGTCACCATTTTAATTTAACGTAATATTAAGAATAAATCTTTCACGTAATGTCAACAAATTAAATGCATGTATTGTAAATGTGGGACGGTTCGTACCATAAGACCAAAAGAATAAACATAGCATTATTTATTAGAAGACTTATAATTATAATATTTGTAAAGACATTCCAGAAGGAATAAACGTAGCACTATCATTAGAGTTTGAGAATCCATATCACTTTCATGGTCAACTCCTTTTTTAAGTAAGATTTTTTTGTAAACAGAGTCAATTGAGGGAGTTTAAAATAAATAAAATATATATATCTTTTAAGACAAATCACATTCACATAGGGTACTATAACAAAGTTGACCGATTACCACCCAAACGCGCCAACTTATCTAATAGTCATCGGTAAAATTGCGCAATAGTCAATTAAGCCGATACATTGTAAAGTTACTTGAAAAATTATTAATGATTCTTTAAAAGTGTCAGCTACCAGTCATTTTTAAATGGTTGCCTTTGAGTTGAAGGATACAAGTTAATACTTGTTAGCTTGTTAAAATGTTGAAATGCTAAAGTTTTTGTATTTTGTCCCTGTAATTATTTAATTTAATATTTTTTTTTCTTCCAATTGCACTTGTTCACTTTTCTTCTTTCTCCCTTATAATATACATATATGCCCTAAAGCGCTTGCTTCACTAGCTTTACCCTTGAGCCATTCATACATATATATTTAATTTAATATAGGGTAAAATGCTGAAAAATGTAACATAATGTCAATTTTTGTCATTTAAAGTGTATAATTTTAATTGTTACATTAAAAGGATTAAGGATTCTAATTCGATCTTTTAAGAGTTGTGGAGTCGGAAAGTAGCTAAAACCTGTTTGAGGTTAGTTGGCATCCTACATAGGATGCATATATTTTTGGAGACATTTTTGCAAGGAAGGTTTCGATGCATACATGTAAGCTTTATCTACAAAGACAATTATACCCTTATGTTATTTCAACGAAATTGGGTCTCAAAAGTCAAAAACTGTCGGTACTCCAAAAGTCAAGCAAACTTTCTCGTCCATCTCTGCCAATTCCGACCGTTAACTTCCACCACCGCCGATAATTGTTGTTCCCGACGCCAACACACCGACCACCATGAAGCTATACTTGGATTGGTGTTTCACTACATATGTTGGTAATTTATCACTAATATGATTCAAGTGTAATGGGATTAAACTTATTGACCAATTTGATCTTAATGATTATTAAACAAGTTTGGTTGGTGTGGAGTGCACGCTTGTTTTAATTCGTTTTGGTCTCACGAGGGTCCGGGGGCAGCGCCTATGATAGCGGGATCCAAGGGGCTCTGCCCCTGGCTGATTTGAAAAACGGTTATTTTGGTAAAGGAAACATAACACACACATATTCGTTCTTGATAACTTTGAGTTTTATCCGATTGAATTTTTGATTGTACCATCGAAATACTTCAATTTGAAAGTGATTCACGACTCTCATTGCATCCAAGTAATCGATACCCCAAAAATCTAACACCAAATTCACCCAAACATACATTTTATCCAAAATTGTTCCCACCTTTTATCCCTGCTAGCTCCGACTCTGGCGCTACCTGTCTTTTGGTGAAACAGATCGTAAAATGTACAGTACATTTTAATCGTTAAAACTTAAAACCTAGTTTTAAAAAAGTAGAATTTTTAGGAATAATGTCTAGTGGGTTTTCAAACCGAAGATACATTCATTTTTCTTTTTAGTGATATTAATGGCGCGTTTAGTTACAGAAAGCTCCTCTTGTTTTTCAGAAAAATTTTCAAGGAAAATTAAAAATTAGAAAACATGTTCAAATCTGAATTTTTTTAAAAGTTTCCTAAGAAAATAATAATTCTTGTTTTCTTTTCCATAACTACAAATTAGAAAACTCATTTTCAAGGTTCTCTACAATTTTCTAATTCTCATTTTTTGAAAAACAAAAACTCCATCCCTCACATCTAAACGCGTATTCTAAATTTTCATTATTTTTCTAGGGAAGTAAGTTACTTCTCAGAAAAATTGAAAAGAAAAACTAAGAAAAAAAATTCATAACTAAATGCACCCAAAACAATTCCACAAAAATTATTTTTTAATATTTACTACTTTATTATCTTTTTACTTGGATCTTTAAGCTTTTTTCTAGATTTGACTTATTTTGTTCATTTTGTACTTTGTATAGATTTGAATGATCATAAGACCATGTCAACCCGTAAAGATCCGAACGACATTCCCTAGATCAACCGAAGAAAACTGGAAAGATATGACGTGTTTTTGTTAGCCATAACTAATTTGGTTACGTTTTTGTTTTATTAGCTTATTTATGCTATTTGGCCATAAATATGTGATATTTGTTTAAGATCTACGATTTATGAGTATTTCTACTAACTTTCTGTTTGATTTTTTTGTTTTTTTGCAGGTTGTTCCAGATCTTCGACAAGTAATATTCATAAATGTAAAGCTGGAATAAGCATTTGATGTTTAAATATCTTAAATCGGTTTTGTAAGATAATGGTTTATACCGTTAAACATGATAGTTGGTTTGTGTCAATAATAGTTGTCTTTACTTTTGATAATAGATTAGATATAGATATTGACGTTGCATTTGAACTTGCAGTTAGTTTTAGATGTTAATTAATCTTTACTTCTGAATTATGACGTTGCATGTGTAAATCTTTACTTTTGATTCCTGAATCTTTCAATTATTCCTACTTTTGTCTACCCCAAAGTATATACTCTAATTTATATTTTGCCATTTGGGTTAGAGTTTCTGGTTTATCATATTCATCTCATGGTTTACTTGGGAGCTGAGTGTTTTAAATTGTGGAATTGAAGTTTGGAATCTGATTTTGGCCAACAGTGTTGTTGTGTTAAATCATAAATGGAAGAAAAAGAAAAGCCACTCTCATAAAGAAGTAGCTGAAAATAGAAGTTAAGCTCTTGTAACTAGCAAAATTAAAAATATCATGTGAACGTATTTTTTCTTTTTATAATTAAAAGAAGGAATTATATATTTGGAGGCCACCCAAATATATTATTTCGTTTTTATAGGCTATTCGTATTTGAAAATGATTTTGTAGGCCATAAAATATATCATTTTGTTTTTGTAGGCCACCCATATTTGAAAACAATTTTGTAAGCCACCTAAGTTTGTATATTGTTTCATATATATCAAATTCGACTAAAAACTCATCAAAAAGATTGTGAAGGGACATTAATACCCATATATTTGTTAATTAACATTATTTATATTATTTTAGTCTTATTCAAATACATGGATATTTGTATCCTTTTACACTTTTCGGATGAGTTTTTAGTCGAATTTGATATACATGAAACAATATACAAATTTTGGTGGCCTACTAAATCGTTTTCAAATATGGGTGACCTACAAAAACAAAATGATATATTTGGGTGACCTACAAATATATAATCCCTAAAAAGAATTATTTTTTTTGTCCTAGTCAAAGTGTACACATTGACCTTGCATACAGTTTTAAGAATTTTCACCAGTTATATCTTTCATCAATCAAATACCATTTATATCCAATAATTTTTTTTGATTGGTTAAATATCAAAATGAACACTTATGATGGAACAATTCAAAATAACAATCTGAACAGTTTGAGTGGAATTGAGAGAGTAATAAAATGTTAGGTTGTTTCTTATATGGTATGATTTTCTACTTTTTGGTAAAAGTTTTGAGATATACGAAGTAGAACTTATATCTTTTTATGTATATCTTATAAAACAAAACCATGAAAGCTAGTATATATTTTAATAAAAAGTAATAGACGTTTCCGCGAGTGTTGGACATTGCTAAAATTGTGAGTTAGTAATTATTATCAGGGGTGGAGGTAGAAAATTTGTCGGAGGAGGCGAAAAAAAATTATTTTGTGTTATTCTATAGTTTTAAGGGAGCAAAAACTTAAAAATGTCATTTATAACTTTTTTTTTTCTTTTTACATATTTTTAAATTTTTTGGGAGAACGTCTGCCCCCGCTACCCCCATTCTAAATCCGCTATTGATTTTATACTAACTTTTTGTTTATTCTCGTTCCCTCAATTTGCCATATATATTTTATTAAAATAACCAAATATTTATATAACTGTCATATATATGATGTAAAGTAATTGTCTCGGAACTATCTAAAGTCACTTGCATGCTTTAAGACACAACGAATCACCGATAAGAGAAAGAAACCCATAGAACGTGTCACATAATTTCATGAATAAGAAAATAAAGTGAGCGAATGAGTGACTATTGGGGATAGGCACTGGACGAATAACAGTAATATATACCTGACTCTTATTACCTCTGTAGAAGTCACATTCTAGGGATGCTTGGCTTCTACCCCAGGATAGAAGGTGGAGAAGGTTGGGTTGTAGCTACTATATTAGGATAAGAGTATGACCTCTTTGAGGCCTACAAAGAAAAGCACACCGTTGATGTTGAATGCAATATATCTTGGAATATGCTTCGATATAAGTCGGGTGGATAGTTTTGTAGATTAAATAAGAATATAATATAGAGGAGCTTCGAGTGACGGGCTATCGAAGAACAATACTTTTTACAAAATCATAAAATTATTTGGCGTCGCCGCTTAGCTGGTTTATTTCAAACGTGCATCCCTAACGTGTACATTATATTTATATTTGTATTTACCTATTTATGTCGTTTTCAGGTAATTAATTTTTTTGCAAAAGATTATAAGTATACAAATCCTTAAATTTGACAAGTGTGTGCGGAAGATATAAAATGTGATGGAGGGTTACAGTTAGGTGTGGGCATGAATGGAAGAAGCCATCGACAAGAAGGGCTAGAAATGAAATGTGTGACTATTTAACTTTCGAGCTAATCCTGTTGTGGAACAAATTTGGATAATACATTGAGCAGAGCAGAAAATCAAATTAACCGAATCATAATCATATTAACTGTTAAAATCGACTCGAATTAATCAAACTGTACATATAGCCGATGAATAAGTTATCATATTTGAATTAACCGAAGTGTTTGATCCGGTTATGAAAATAAAGAGTACCCACCTCGGAATTAACCACCCCGTCCTGCTCATAATTTATGCTTAAAAATATTATATTTATATTTGTATTATATTATTGTTTAAATGAATATTTAGAAACTGCTTTGCAATTAAAAGAATATTTAGAATTTATTTCCTTAAGCAATTGCAATGACATCTTTTGAACCCGAGTACTCTTATGATAATTCTTAAAGAGAATATCGAGTACTCTTATGAGAAAATGAGAACAAGTTTTGTGCTTTCTGGATCACATTATACGGTTGTTGCAGACCTGCAGTTTGATGTTTTATAAAGCTGATTAGTTGCAGGGTAATTGTTGAGGCCGGGTGTGCAAGTGGAGAGATTACACAAGGCTTCCGAATCTCTCTGAAAACTTAATATTAAATACTAGCACATTAAAGCCTGAAAAAAACATGCTTTTCAATATATTTTGTTATCAAAACTACAGTTGCATAAGTTCGAAAGTGTTTGGATGATCAAAGATTAACATTGGCTTCTGAGCCAACACGACGGGTAAAGTCTATTCCGATAAAAATAAATGTTTTTGCTTGGAAAGTTAGTTTGGATAAATTGCCTACAAAGTTTAATCTTTCTATTCGTGGGATGGACATAAATTGTATTTTAATTTGTGGGGTTCAAGCAGAAACTAAGCAGAAACTACAGACCATCTATTTTTCTCCTGTACCATGGCTTTAGCTCTTCTTCGAAAGGTAATTCAATGGTGGAGTATTGGGTTTCCAGTTGTTTCAAATTATAAAGATTGGTTGAGATGATTCAAGGAGCTCAATTTTGGTGCTAAAGTTAAACAAGTTTTGGAAGGCATCTTTTACGTAATGTGGTGGAAGATTTGACGATTCCGAAATGTGATTATTTTCAGTTTAAAACAGTTGAAACATGCAACATTGTTTGATGATTTAGTTACTATATCTTATAAACGGTGTAATTCTAGAAGTAGAGTAAACATTAATCGGATAGGATGGTTACAAAATTTTATGTTTGTTCTATTGTATGTTTTCTAAGCTTTTTGCTAGTGTTTTATAAAAGTTGCTGTTAAAAGGAAAAAAGAAAAAAGAAAATAGTTGTCACCCCCATTGATAGGAGTAACTTTTTAGTGTTATCTCACTTTCTAGTATTGCGTATGTATTTGCAGACTCTTTTTCATCTACTTTCTGATTAAAGAGGTTGAATCTCAAGCCTTGGTTATCTAAACTGAAATCAAAATGCACAACATTTCTCTTGTTTTAATATCTTTAGAAACATGTAGATTGTTACGTGTAGAGTTTCAAGAATGAACGTTTATAAACAAGAACAGAAAAGTTTTCATATATAGCAATGCTTCTTTCTTGATTTATCTCTAAGAATCTATTTAGGATCCCTCATTTTACCGTAAGTAACGTATCTTCTTCTTTTTCTTTTTCTTTTTTTAATATTTTACTTACGTGTATCAATAAAATAAATATATGTAAAATCACTTTCCTTTTAAGAATAATGATTTTTTATTTTATTTATTTTGTTACTAAAAACCAATTAAGATGGCTGGAAGTTTAGATACATCAAAGTAACAGATATAATCTGATCCTAATCCAGGTAAGAAAGATTTCCACTTTTATTCATTATTTAGTATTACATAATATCGAAAAATTTAATATATGCACACCCCACATGTTCAATTTATCATTTTTTTTCTGTCATATTATATACTCCCAGAAATGGAGTATTAAAATCTTGGAACTTTCTGTATTGGATTCATTCATTAACCACTTTTTGATGCTCATGAAACAGACTTATTTGATTTCTGTGGATGCTGGAAAATCTGCAAGAGATGACTTCCATTTTAGCATGCTTGAAGTTTGTTTCTTTTTTGCAATTTGAAAGTGTCCCCAACTACCAAAGTGTACTTGTTCTCAATTTGAAACAACTTTGCCACCAAACAGAATCTTGTACAATTTGTAAATTGTAATCATGCTGATCAATGAAATGTAGCAGTTCAACTGCCCTCAAAGTTAATAGATTACAAAACCAGATGACAGCAAAACCAAAACAGAATCTGCTAGTTTGGTTTTTGGTCTAAGTCCAGCTTTTCAATAGTTCAGTTATGACATTATGTTTTACTAAACTTTTTTGAAGTGTTCAAGTCACAAAGTTTTCTAAGATATACTTGTTTTTCAAATATTCATAACAAAAATGCAAGAAAAAAATAACCGTCCTGCTCAAGATTTATTTGATTTTAACAATTCTTGTACAGAACATATAATCGATACCAAAATTTGTGAACTACAAGAACTAATAACCAAACTATAGGTGATCAACACTAGCTCAGGTCCAAACCGACTTATGCACATCCCTAATAGCTATCAAACCATTCCCAAAAAAGATTGACAATACAAAATAAGATTGGTTTTGATGTTGACCTTGACTTTGACCCAGAAAGATTAAGCTTTAATGAGTCAATGAAGTCAACTGATTATAATTTAACCTCAATTTTTCTGCCTTCCAACCTCTATTAGTCTTGTCAATGAATTCTTCCACTCGTCTTCTAAGTTCATCATCTTGTAACTCCTCGTGTTCTTTGACTGATACGTTGCCATCATACGAAACGTGGTCAACGTCTATCAGAACATTGGTGGTAGCCTCTTCAACTGGCAGTGTGGTTTTAGCGGTTTTAGTGGTTGTTTCGAAACTTTTGTTATCATTAGTGGAAAGCGTCGGATGTGGTAGAGGAATTGGAGTAGTAGTGTGATTGTGATCATAATTTGAGGCGGGTTCTAAGCTAACAAGAATGAGAATGAATATGATTAAATTACAAAAAAGAAACATGAAGTGTGGGTTGGAAGCAGCAACTGTGATCAATTCATATGTGAAATTAAACATGGTCATCTTGTGTGTTTGAGAGAAGCAGGAGAGACAGAGAGCTGATTTGAGTTGAGTTGGTGTTGTTTGGGTAAAAAATGAGGAATTTATAGGAGGGAAGTAAAGGATTCGTGCTGAGTAAGCATTTGGATATTTTGTTAAGGTGTGGTGTGAAAGCTAATGACAGTTGACTGTTTGAATTAAAAATAGATTTAGTTTGTTAAGCAATCATCTACTTATATTAGATTAATTTGATGCCAGCTCAACTTACATTAACCAAGTGTATTGATTTAAAAAATTAATCTATTACGTCATTTATTTATATACCGTAAAATTCAAAAATTTTAATATTGTCTTTAAAAAAATATTCACATTACTGTTTATATATGTCCGTTCTGAAATAATTATTCACTTACGAAAAATGACTATTAAAAATTATTAAACTGTCAAATTTACCCTCGTCTATTACTTTTAATAGCTCATCTTTTTAAATATTTTATATCAAAATTATCTTGAATATATGAACAAAAATTATACTTCATCACTCTATTATAAATTGAACTTTTTATTATTAGACATTATTTTAGAGACTGAAGGAGTATTTGTATGTACAAATTTTAAGTTTGTTACCCGTTCGTTACATGTAAAACTACAGGAAGTTACATGATGCTACTATTACGAATCACTTCCATCTAGAAGGTTTTCAAAATGAGTAACTTTTTTATACAACATGGTACGAGTCATTTTGGAATTATGCAGATTTATTTGCCTACCAAAAGTATTGGTAAACGTTAATCCACGTTGACCGTTGACGATATAGACAGGGCTTACCGGTACCATTATTGTTTGACGTTTGAAACACGGTCTTTGTGTATATATGGAATTTTCAGTAATGGGTCGTTCAGGTGAATAAATAAGAGGTACATAAATGTCAACCAAATAAAACTAAAAAACACACCATATAATTATATTCTTAAATAAATACAAAAGCATAATAAAGTATTCAACTATAATAAATTCCTCGTTCCTGTACTCAATATGAATCAATTTATGATATCATAAATTTTTCTTACCACCAAAATACTTTATACACCAAAAAATGCTATCTATATGGTTAAAGCAACTCCAAATGAAAACAATTTTTTCGTTAAAGAAAAAACCCTTTTTTTAATAAAACGTTTGAGATTTCTCAAGCTTTTGATACAAGGCCTTTTTGGCAATTCCTTTGCGTATTAACCTTTCATTTTGTTTAAATTTTTTTTTTTTACGTTGAAGCAATAACTTTTTATAAAACTTTTTGTTTGTGTCATACTAAAATGTTTTTTAAAAGTCTCTAGTACATAACTACCCTTTTCTAATTTGTACCACGAAAAATCTTATTTAAGAAAATATTTAAAATGAATTTAGATACTCTAAAATTTCAAATAAAGACGTACCACTTGATCATGAAAGAAAATTTTAGTTGGGAGTAACTTCAGTGTGGAAAGTTCCTTCTACCCATCAACGTGATTCTCGATGTGAAATGACTAAAGTAGACCCCTCGATGTTGAGTGGATGGTTCTCGAGGTGAAATGACTAAAGTTGACCTCTCAACGTTGGGTGAATAGAATTTGACTGAAGTTGACCCCTCAACATTAGGTGGAAGGTTAAAGGTGTCCGTCTTTTTGTTTCTTTTGCAATATATTGATTACAAATTATTGTACGTCTATTTTCACATTGAACCACTCCTCCTATAAATAGTAGTAATAATTATAAATTCAATGTTAGTTCACAATTAGTTCCACATTAAAACACTCTTCGTGCTCTTAGTACCGACAATACAAATTTGACAAAGTTCTATATACCTTTTTGTACTGTTCACTCTTTTCAAATTGATGTATAAGTTAGGGACAGCCCAAAAAAATGAAAGATACCCATATGATGTGAACGATGGCAAACAACCACAGGTTCGAAAATCCATTTTAGAGAAAACCAAATATTTCAACTAGGTTCACCATGCTGGCCCCAAAAAAATTAAAATAACATAAATTGACTACAAGTTGATTCCCCCTTCAACTCTTCACCAGCAGGGGAAAAACTATCTAGTCAGGAAGACTACTTGAATTATAGAACCATGACTTTGATACAGTTATTAAGTTGTAGAGGATCACATTAGCGCTTATAACTTTCGGCACAACACAAAACCAACTCGAATATAAGCAGGTTTGGGTCGGATTTTGACCCGCGAACCCGAAACCCACAACCTGATATTTTTCAAGTCAGGGTTAGGTCACCCAATGGATTTTCGGGTTGACCCGATGACCCAGATTATAATAAAGGTAGTTTGAAATTTCATAACTTATTTATTTAATTAATTGATAAAAAGTTTTGATACATTTATATTTTGGTAGAAGTTGAATTAATAAAAATGAAATTTTAATAAAAAAATGTTAATAAAAATATCAAAATGTTCAGTACATTTATGTTTTGGTAGAAGTTGAATTAATAATGTTTGGTAATTAATCTAAATGGGTGTAATAGGTCTTATGATTATTTTTAGGATTTTATAAACATTTTCATGCTTATTAACGATTAGCTATTATATTTGAAAAGATTGACTCACGTAACCCATTTGACCTGTGGGACCCATGTGACCCGAAAACCTGTTGACTGGATTAAAATCCGGGTTACTTGGGCAGAGTCCGGGTTGACAGGATTTAGGTTGGGTTGAAATACTCAACCTGATTTACAAATCGGGTTGACCATTTCTGACCCGGTAACCCGAACCTGTCAACCGGACCCAACCCGAATTGCCACCCCTAGATCACATTGTAAGTTTGAGCCTGAGTTATCTCTTCTGCAACTACAAATACAATTACACCACTCTGTCCTGCAGGTGTACTACCTTTTACATGGTACTCAGAGAACAAATGCACGATTCACCTGTATAAAGCAACTGCTGCATGATTCAAACTTCAGCATATATCTACAAGAACCAATCTAATATTTGATACAGTTGATCTTGTCATGGCCTTGTTAAACATATAACATATGAGCCATGGATGTTTGTTTGCCGTACTCACGCTTTATTCAACATCTAATTGTTTTATATCGACTTTTAATTGAGCAGGCTGTCTGGATTCAATTCCTAGGGTCACTAAAGGTAGTGTTGAAATAAAGAAGCATTCTTTTCATGGGAGCTTACATAGGTTATACATCAACTTTCAGTTAACTTATTCAACTTGTTTAGAATCTTTAAGGTCAAAAACCAATCTACTTCAGCCTGGTTGAGGTTTAAGCCAAAACGAAACTACGTTCAGCCCTAGTAAATTACTAATATACCCTTCAGTTCAATATTAAACATTGAAATCATTACAACAAATACTAACAGCTAGCACAACATACGTCAAGCAAAAAAATCTGCACTAACAACTGGCAGCCTCCTCTCCAAGTGCACAAGTATAGTTACAACAGCAGAAACTACTTTACCCAGTTCAAATCGAATCGGTATTTATTTTGCTTTATCGATCTCAAACAAAGTACTTTAAGTTTTTTGGTAGTTGTCCTATAATGCAGATGTAATTTTGCTCCAAATTTACTTTTTGACTTGTTAAAAATCTTCCCAAATCATACTAAGTTAGTAACAACCATTTGGTACACAATACTATACTATCTTGATCTTTGACTTATGTACACTCTAAAATTACTTAAATCACCTTCTGTCAAAACCACATACCAAACAAAAGTTTGCATGGACTCTGAAATGGCAGCCATGTAATCATATAAACAGCAAAGAAAACACAAGTAAGATGCAAATCAATATTAGTTTCAACATCAATACCCAAAAAAGAGCACCTATATCTTTAGCCATATCTTTTAAAACCCCATGAAAAGAATGTTCATATGGGCATATGGCACACAGTAATCATAGTCCTATCGCAAACCTTAGCTATTAGACTATCAATTACATATCGAATAATATTAAGAATCTGAGAAGATGAAGTATGATCAATGAGTAAGCAATCAAAAGATACAAACAGTTTGTTCACCAAAAATATTAATTAGCAAGGTGATCCTTCTTCCCAATTCAAAAAGCTCCAAGATAAAAGATGAAACGTTGCGCTCCAAAATTCTATATGATTAAGGATGTGCCAATACTTGTAACTCGACATATAAATGAAACTAAAACTAAAACAACAGGAATGAAAACAAATATTGATCAAAAACTTAAGACATTTTTAAGAAAAAACAATCTGACCTGATATAATCAACACAAATAAGGATCAAAACTTCTGTCTTTTCTTTTTCTGGCCAGAATCGCTTCTGTTGAAGCCTTTAAAATCATTAGCGCTTTCAGCTGTGTTCTGTTTTTTCAAACCTTTCTTTCCTCCAAAGCCGTACTTTGAATCCCTAAACTCTCTACTTTTCTTCTTGCCACCTCCTCCTTTACGATCTTTTCCAAAACTTTGTTTTGCTTTCCCACCTGACCGGTCCCATGGTGATACCCCAGCCCGCTTATTATGCTTAGCTTTATCTGACTCTCTTTTACCTTCAAATGGCAAACCCATATCACTATCTTTCTCACCTCCTGGAAACCCACTTTGTTGTCGTTGTTTCCTCCATTTTTTAACGGATTCAATCTCATCTTTCTTCTGCTTGACCCGTTCTTTCTGTTTCTCAGCTTGCACTTCTTTCGCCTTCTTCTTGTTATCCCTCATCTTTCTTCTCTCTTCAGCGTCCTCAATTCTTTTCTTTTCAGATAATAGTCGTCCCTTAATTTTCTCCATGTGAGTGTCGGTTTTCACCATTTCAGCATAATAATCAGTGGGCCGAAGAAACGGGAGACCCATGGTTTGAAACTTAACAAAGGCCTGCCTTGTGCCCTCGATTGCTTGAGTATAGAAAGCCATCTCTCGTGCCAGGTCATCATTAACATCCACTTGTTGTTCTTGTTCGATATCAAGTGAAAGTTTATGGATCCATTCCACATCCTCGGGCCAACTGATATCATTAAGTTTATCAAGTATACCTTCCTTGTTGTATATGGCAGTTTTTGAAGGTTCGGCTAATTTCACATCTTCATCTCCTTCTGACTCCTCTCCTGATTCTGTTTCCTGTTCACTTTCCGAACCCTCCATATCAAAATCTTCTGGTAATGTCTCCTCTAACAACTTCGATGTCGGTTTCTTTACAGCCATTTAGTTACAATCTATCAAAAAAGTATAAATAAATAAATATTTTATGTTCAAAAATCCTCGTCTACCATAAAACATTAAACAAGTACAACTAGTAGAAACACACAGCTGTAAATTCATTCATACACTTTACCAAATTGTGACCACTCAATCATTTCATATTTATCACAACTCTAAACTACAGAAACATATACTCCAGCTACTAACTTTCACAACAACAAACATTTCTATTTATACAAAACAAAAAATGTATTGAATTTCTTATAATTATTTGAACAAAAAACATGTGGACAAGGATTAAATACACATAATTACCATATGACTCGGACAAATTACCTCTCTACAACAATAAATTAACTAGTTTTCGAGATATAACTGTATAAATATACACATATTACGATCATTAGATACAAAATTATATAAAATTTACTGAACCCTAACTTTACCAAACCAGAAACGCAACGTTTACTTTATTAAGGTTCAGATTTTTTAACATTAAAACTATTAATTAACAGATATAATACCTAAAATCAATGAAATTCGAGGATTAATTGTGTCAAAAACTGACCTTCAGGAAGAAGTGTATACAGAGGCTTGAATGTATAAACCCTAAACCCTTGTAATATCGCAGTGAACGTTTTACACCAATTGGCAAATTTATACGACCCATAAATGAGAGTTTGGGCCGGTGATTTGACCCAATTAAAACTAAGCCCAGAAAGTATATTGATTTTGGGAAGATAAAGACTTTCTAGTTTCACCGCATGTAGTCGTGTAAAAAAAATGTAAACTGAAACTGAAACTGAAATCGTAAGAAAAATTGAAACTGTAACCGATCAAAATCGATTTTGACCAAAAATGATTTTGGTTTTACAATAATCACCGGTTTTTAACCGATTTTGAATTTGACCGTTAGAACCGGTTTCGTTTCCGGTTTTTTCCAAACCGGTTATTATAACCGGTTTTTGCAACTATGTAACATCTTAAATTTCGGTTAAAATAGTGGTTGTAGTTTTTGTATTGAATAAGTGTTTAATTATGAATTTGATAATTAGTGTGCAGTCCTCTTTGTTTGCAGCTTCATAACTCGAAATCTGTAGGGATTTGAATCAAACGTTGAACACGAGGGCTGTAGTGCATGTTTCAAGCTTTCAAGGGATATAAGATTCGTCCAAAATGGATGTCGTATGAGTAAGTTATGGTGGTCTAAAGTTGACTAAAGACCCATTTCTAGTGCTGTCAAAATATTGACCAAAAAGTTATGTCTAACTCCCTCTGTTTGCAGCCCTATAATTCATGGCCCGCTGAGATTCAGACCAAATGTAAAACATGAAAGTTGTAGTCCATGGTCCAAGGTTTACAAGCATATAAGATTCATCGAAAACGGATGTGGTATGAGAAAGTTACAGTAGTTTAAAGTGAGCTACATGTTGGAGCTTATAGGTTATATCAACAATTTTGTGTATTGTATGGGTTGAAGAAGTGAAGGTCATTTTAGAGGCTTTGACTCTTAGCTTTAGGTACTCAAAATTCTGAATGTCGTTTTGGAGACTATGACACTTAGTCTTTGGCATCTTTTTCATCTGTATTGTTACTTAAAAGTCTGAAGGTCATTTTGGAGACTATGGCCCTTAGTCTTAGGCATCTTTTTCATCTGTATTGGTACTTAAAAGCCTGAAGGTCATTTTGGAGATTATGACATTTAGTCTTAGACACCTTTTTCATCTTTATTGGTATTCAAAAGTTTGAAGGTCGTTTGGAGACGACCTAGTCTTTGGCACCTTTTTCATCTTTAGAAATAAAGGCAGTAAAACAATTGACCAGATTTGACTTTGGTTGACTTCTGTTGACCACGAATTTAAAAGGGGACCATCCGCATTTCCACCTCATTTTGAACAAAAACTCAGCAAGTGTGTGTGTGAGAGACTCTAGGAGAACTAAGAGTGTGTGAGCAATTGCAAGCAAGAATCAAGAAGGATTGAAGCATTTTCACCATCCAAATTGTGAATCAAAGGTAATGACTTGAAACCCTTCTTCTTGCAACTAATTTTCTGGGTTTTGAACACCCTCCCTTAAGCCCTAATTTCACCTAAAGGCTTGCATGTTAGGAGACTAGGGTTATGTGAGTGAATTGAGATTGTATATGTTGATAACTAGTTATAATTGTTGCTATTTCATAGCCTTTGAATGTTGATGATGAAATTTAGCTTGTACAACCAAAGTGTAGGGGAAGGTTGGCTAAAAATCTGCATAGGTCAAAGTGAGTAAAATAATGGCTATAGACCTTAATTGTAGCTTGTTAAGAATTTGATTGAGCCATTAGGACCCACACGAGTCTACGAGTCAATTTAGACACACATATTTCAAGGTATGAGCCTAAAGAGGATTAGAATTAACGTTTAGACATTAAAACCGTGTTGTTGGACAGATTTGGAGACTAAGAGGGCTAGTGAGCAAATGTGAAGCTATCTAACCGATATATCGATGTGAGTATATGAGGATTTTTACAATTATGGATACATGGCTAATATGAAAACCTTATGTTTTTGTCTAACTCTTTGTTGATTTAAAAGTATGTATATAATTAGTGTGCGTAAATGTTTTCATGAACATGTTAGCTCAATCCAAGTAGTAAGTGGATTATGAGGTATGTTGATTGCTAATTATGTAAAGCTTATGTTCACTTCATATGCATCTCATGGCACCATGGTAAATTGATATAAACGTAAGGTTCATGCATATATGATTTTGGGTTGCATAAGGGTCTAGACCAAATAGGGTTCCTCCATTGGAACCAAGGCACTACTAGAATTGGTACCATCATGTCGTGAAGTAGTGGCCAAGCTACCATACCGGATGGGATGGTAAGTGTCGAGTGGCGGCCGTAAGCAGCTATGATAATGACGAGTAGCTGTCGTAAGCAGCTCGGTAGTGGTACATAACTACCTATGATATGGAATTGACGGTTAATGAGTCGGAATGGTCCGACATAGTTAGAAATGGAAATGTTATCATGCCTTGCACCTTTGTTGTATTTATATGAACTAAAATTGTGACCGTCTTAAAAACTAAATCTGGAACTTATGGGTCTAAAAATCCATGTCATTCACGAGACGTTTTCGTCTTATGTTTTATTGTTTTATGCCATGTATTCCAGGGTCCGGATAAAAAGTTTAGGAGGTTTGACTTGGAAGATGATCTTTTGCATGATTGAGTAGAAGACTTTGTATCCTAGTTGACCACGTTTACTATGGTGAATTGATATAATTCCGTAACACCCGAACGATGTATTTTGTACTCGTGAGACAAGTGTTTTGTGCGCAACTATCTTTTGTAAATATGGCTTAAATCATGTAAATATTGGGAAAAACCATAGTAATTAAATCATGTTTTGAATGGGGTGTTACAAACTAGCCGTTTTTTTTTTAGCTTTTTAATTTTTACCATTTTGCCATCCTAAAATTAGTAAATAGATAGGTTGAATTTGGTTTAGTCACAACACTCAAACACTCTCAAAACGCAAAAAAAAATCTCATTTTGCAAACGGCAACTCAATGTTCTTCAACTTCCGTCGGTGTTGGTTCTTCAAATGCGGCTACGATTGTTGAAATTTTAGAAACAAAACGAAACCAAGAGGTGTGGTGTAATTTCGACAAAGTGTTGTTGTCGGATGGCTCGATTAAGGCTTATTGTAAAACGTTGTGGAAAGTTTTTGAAACCCGAATCCAACTCAACGTTGAAGCAACATAAAGACAAGTTTTGCGGTGCAGTCAAATCTAATCCGGAAATGGGTCAAACATCTATGTCATGAGATGGGAGTATATTTACATATGAGGTGGAGCGGTGTCGAGAACAATTTTCAAGGTATGTGATTCAAGAAGGTTTGTCGTTCAACCACTTCGACAACCCTCGGCTTACTAAGGTGATTCAAAATACTCTTCAACCACGATATAATCAAGTAAGTCATGCCACTCTTCGACGTGATTGTATAAAACTATGGAAAAAAGCTAAAATACAACTACTAAATGGTTTTGAAACAAGTGTTAACTTAACGACCGATATTTGGTCGGCTCCTCATGGTTTGCCCGGTTCGTACCTTTGTGTTACCGCGCATTGGCTTGATCCCGAAAAGTGGCAAATGATGAAGCGTACGATTGCTTTTGAAAACTTTGAGTATCCTCACACGGGTCAAAATTTATTTTATATGTTACGAGATGTAATAAAATAGTTTAAATTAGAAAAAAGGTTTTTTCAATCTCATTTAATAATGCGAGTACTAATACAAATGTCGTAGGAAGACTAATCCTAAAATATCAACCACCTTTGAAAAGTGTTTTTTTTTATCATAATCGATGTGTTGCACACATCGTAAACTTGGTTTTTCAAGACGGACTAGCAGTGCCACAAATAACTTTCATAAAAGACGTTTTTAAAAATACGTTAGAAGATATATTTTGTAAGGGTAAAGGTAGATATAAACATTATATGAAATTGTGTAAGGATACGGATTCCATTTTTTCAACCCCTAATTAAGACATGTCTACAAGATGGAACTCGACTTATAAAATGTTTTTATGTGGTTTACGCCAACGCCAAACTTTACAAAATTTTCATGATGAACTTGTCAATAAGGGTAAAGCTACACCATTTTCAACGGAATATTGGGATGTTATTTTAAAAATAATCGAGTTTCTCAAAGTTTTTAAAACCGTAACAACTTTATTATCGGGTGTTTATTATCCCACGATTCATTTGGTACTTAATCACATTTATTTAATGTGTGAAAAATTAAGCGAATACGAATTTATTGGTGATTTATATGCAATAATGGTTTCGCCCATTAAATAAATCTAAGAAAATATTTTCAAGAAATGCAACCGGTAATTACTTGTGCTGCCGCATTGAACCCATGTTTGAACATTAGCGGGGTGGAACTACATATCGATTCCATTTGTAATAATTTGGAGTAAAATGACGCAGACCCATGGTTTGCAACAAATGCAAAAAAAGATTTTAAGAAATGTTTTAAAGATTTATTTACTGTTTATTTTTCAAAAATATAGTTCAACAAATGTTTATTTAATTTATATTAGTGAATGGTTTAGTACATCTACTTCAAGGGATCCGATGATTAACTTGCATAATAGTTTAAGACAAGAAAACACTAAACGGGCTAGGGGTGATGGTGGTGACCAACCATCGACTAGCGAATTTGGGAGATATACTGGAACCAATTTTTTATCCATTTTGGGACCCACTAAATTCGCACAATTTGATATTTGGCTTGGTGGAAAGGAAGGGAATCTCAATTTCCCGTTCTAACATCCATTGCCCGAGATTTACTAACCGTTAAAGCTTCTACGGTAGCTTCGAAATCCGCTTTTTCTATTAGTGGCAGGGTATTATCTATACAAAGAACAAGACTCACACTGACATCATTAGAGATGTGTATTTGCTTGACGGATCACTTAGACGCCGCAGAGCGTATACAACACATTTCAAGTCTTGAAGGTGAACTAGAATACGAACAAGATTTACACGATGTTGAGGTGGAAACGGGTATGACATTCTCACTTTCCGATGAAGAAATCGCTCTCAATGAAGCTTCGCGCGAGGCTAGCTCCGAAGAAGATTTCGCTCTCGACGAATTAACAAATTTTCCGAATTAAGTTTAATGTTTGTATATTAATAAAAGTTGAAGTATGATGAGTTTATTAAGTTTATGTTTCTATTCCAAATGTTCGAATAATGTATGACAAATTTATTTAATAAAAGTTGAAGTTTACGTTTTTTGAAGTTGTAACGCTCAAAAATCAAAAAATGGGAATTATATAGAAAAAACCGGTTATAACCGGTTTTTTTGTAACCGAACCAGTTTGTACCCGGTTATTACCGGTTTCGGTTTTCCAACTTGTAAACCGGTTTGGTTCGTACCCGGTTTCCAGTCAAAAACGGTTTCTACCCGTTGACCAATAACCTGCTCGGTTATCAAACCCGAACCGGTTTTCGAAAATAACTGGGTTTGTACACGACTAACCACTCGATGTACAAAATTTTGACTTGTTTATAGCTTTTCCATATTTGATGCTTCTCCAATCAAAAAGGGTATTGACCTATTGTGCTATTAGTTTTATTACTAAATTAATGCAACGAGAATTTACATATTCTTGCGTTGCGACATGATATATCTAAATTGGACTTCTAAAATCTTTATCTAACTCGTAATTGGTAGGTAACCTCAAGCATCTTTTCCTCCCTCTTTATTTTACTTAACACTTCGTCCATTTTTCAAACTATTGTCAAATGCTAATTTTTCACTACTTAATTGTCACATGCAAAGGCTCCCACTCAAAATTCCTTCGAAGATTTGGAGTGATTAGGAAGAACAATGATATAGAGCTACGAGAAGAAAGTCGTCTTTTTGGGAAGAGTCAAACTCCAACAATGTATTACTATTTGCATCCATCCTTGCAACTTACTGCGGTGAGGATTTCATGCTATCTTTGAACAAATACTGAACCACCATACAGGCCCACTGATGGGCAAGAGCAGGAAGCACAAACCGCACAGGGCCTCCAATTATATAGGGGCCCCAAGTTTTCAGTCCAATACATATATATATATATATATATATGAATGTGTATTAATTTAAACCTAGTTTAAGTAAAAGGAACAAGCCCAACAAATATCTTAAGCCCAATTTTCTTTGTATACTTGTGAAGAAACAAGCTTAACAAATCCAACAAATACCCTGTACATGTGTGATGCATAAGTTAATTTTTATTTTATTTTTTTCAACTACTTGAATACTAAATAGTCAATTGTATGTGAACTAAACAATAATCGCACGATTTAAATAGTAGATTTCGATGCATTTTGATATGAGAATTTTTTTTTTGTTACACTTCTTTTGAAATACCCTGTACTTAAAAATGAAATACGTGAACTAAACATAATTAATTATATTATATTATATATATAAAAAATATATATATTAAAGGGCCTCTTTTTATCGTGGCACCGGGCCACCCAATTTCTAGCTCCGGGCTTGCCACCATATTTAATTAAGGGAAGACCTATGTGGGGCACCCTTTAAGTGTCCAGAAGCTGAGCCTACCATATGAAAAGGGTCGTAGATAAAGAAGTCGACCACGTATTTCATTTGACATTCCATACAACTCTTAGAAGACAAAAGGAGAAAGTTCTTAATCATCATTCAAATTTCTACAATAAGTTGAATTGTAGTTACAAAAATAATTTATAAAAGTCCCGACGACATTCATTTTTAGTTAAATTCAAATGTGCGCGAGTTTAATTGGGTTGAAGGGATCGAGTTTAATTGGGTTGAAGGGATCAGTTTAATGACATTTTTATATTTATGTGTGAAAAGTTTTAAAAATCATTTGGAGGAATTTACGAGCAGTTGAATTCATACGTGATTTCACTTTTTTACATTTCAATTCCATCTAACTCAAGTTATACTTTAAATATTCGAATTTCAATTGAATCGTATCATTATCTTCTATTTAAGTCAACTTCATGACGTTAATATTCGTCACAATCTACTACAAATAAACGATTTACTTTAACTCCATTTTTGTTAAAAGAAAATAAAAAGTTACTCATCAAATAACACTTATGTACACAGAAAAATATTGATCAACGGAAAGTATATTGTTAATGTTTTGATTATAGTGTTTTAGAAAAATAAAACCGGTTTATTCCAATTTATGAACATGGATAATGTGTGTGTTCCAAACTAACCCCATCGGTTTGACTCGCAACCTTTCTTTCTCCGGTTCTGAATCGATCTTTCATCTTTCGTAATTTCATTCCCGTTACAGTTACAATTTCAACATCCCTAACCCTAACCCTAACAATCGATTTCAGACTATGCCTCCTCGTAAAAAGCTTGTAAAGCGTAAGAAATCATCATCATCAACACCCGACGATAATCATCATGAATCACCGACACCAGAACTTGAAACGAAAACTGAATCAACCAATGATGTGAAATTCGATGTTGTAGAAATTGATGTATCTATACAGGAACAAGTATCTAATCCTAATTTGACTGAAATTAAGAGTGTAGATATCAACCCTCAACAATTGATCAATGTGGACGGTGGTGAACTGGATGGGGTAAGACATGATGAACCGGTAACACAGAAAGTTGATTTACAGGAAACTGAGAATAATGTGGAGGCAGTTGTAGGTAACAACTATTTCTGATTAGAATGAATTTGAAATTTTGAGCTATAATTTTATGGATGATTATATTAAATTTAATGATTTTGATGCATTTATCACTGTATCATATGCGTCATTATCATTTTTAGCACTTTTTGCTTAAATGAGCTTAATATGTTGTTAGTTTACTAGAGGTAGTATGTGTGATTGCTGTTCTACAAGACATACTTTAACTTGTGAAATTTTGTTAGAACATGTATACATTTGAAGGATAGTTTAACCAACTCTTCATGCGTTTGTTTGCATAAATAAATTCTGCTCAAGAAGAGACGACTGTTATCCAAGTTGATGGGATCAAAATACTTAATGTTGACAATAACAATTTTGTAGTTGTGAAAAGTGATGATAATGAGAAAGGTGAAGAAATTGCAGAAGTCTTCTTGGCTCAAGAATCTAATGTGAGCAAAGCACCTTGTAAGAATAATGATGCTTTAGTTGTCGAAGATGGTTGCAGTGGGGGTGTAAAGGGTTTGGCAGAAATAGTCCCCAGTCATGAATCTGCTCAAGGTGCTAGCACTCAAACATCTTGTGAGAATAAGACTGCTCTAGATGTCAAAGATGATTCCAAGGATGGTGGGGATGATGATGATAATGATGGAGATGGTGCAGACCATGAAGATCAAGATCATTCCCTACCTGTTCAGGATCCACCTGATGATAAGAAAGATAAGGGCGTTGAAATCTATGTTGGAAAACTAGACAAAGATACAGTTGAAGATGATCTTGTTAATGTCTTTCAACAGTTTGGCGAGCTGAAATCCATTAGAATAGTGAGAACTCCAATCACAAAGAAGAGCAAAGGTTTTGCATTTGTTCGGTTTGCATCTATTGATCAGGCAAAACGTGCTCTTTTTGAGTTGAAAGATGGATTTGAGGTATGAGCTGCATATATAGTTTTTGGATTTGACAGAAGGTGAAATAGTCAAGCCAGATTTGAAGCTATTTTCTATCATACCATTAGTCTGTAACACAATTTATTTTTCTCATGCCCAGGTGAGGGGCAAGCATGTAATGGTATCAGCAAGCCTGGAGAAAGATACACTCTTTTTAGGAAATATTTGCAAAACTTGGAAAAAGGAGGAAGTAAGTCTGTATATGTTACTATCATTCACGTTTTTTTTTTTCTTTTTCATTGGATCCATAATTTGTTATATTGTTTAAGAATATCTTAATGGGTATCAAGTATCCACATTACTTCCGTGGCATACCATTGTTAGAAAAGTCACCAGCTAACACTCCCTGTTTCCATTTACTTTTTCAAGGTGTTGCAACAATTGAAACACTACGGAATCGAGCATATTGAGACGATTCGCATACCAGAGGATCCAAAGATTGATCAGAAAATAAAGGGTTTTGCTTTCTTGGAGTTCACCACACATTCTGATGCAACAGAAGCATTTCAACGACTCCAAAAGCCAGATGTATCATTTGGGCGTGATATAAGTGTTAAAGTTGCTTTTGCACGGGCACCTATGCATTCAAGTGATGAAGATTTGTCAAGGGTAAGATAATCCAGATTAATGCTCGTTATGTAGTAAAGATTGAGTCAGTTAATCTGGTAAATCATAAATGCGTTGCTGCATATGTAGAACATATGGTTCCAAGTTGTACCCCTTTCATGGCTTGAAATCAAACACCTTTACCAAGAGATGTATAATATCATTATTTATTATTTATTGGTTCATGACAAATCATCGATTGGTTCTATGTTAATGATTAGATATGTTTTCTTTTTAACTGTAGTCTAATTCCAATTCTAAAGCTGCTATAAGATGACTTGTTTCCATCCTCAGTTGTCTAATATGGGTCTTTTCATGCTCTAGTTCAATCAGGTGTTTGTGGAAGGTCTCACTAAGGATTGGAATGAAGAGAAGGTTAAGGAGATCTGTAATAAGTATGGCGAGATTGTTAAAGTTAATCTATGCCAGAGCTCAGGAACCAAACAGAGAGGGTTCGTCACTTTTGCTTCTCCTGAAAGTGCTCTAGCTTGTGTGGAGGGGATCAATAATACTGCTATTGGAGGAGAAGCCAAGGTATATGTGACTATTTGTGTGTACGTATGTATATCCAGTGTTTATCCTTATGTATTATCACTCTGGTTATTGTTATTGTCTTAGATTATAGCTGGCATCGTCAAGTCTCGACAAAAGACTGCACGTCAGAAGCAGGTTTTTAGTGGGGGATTTAAGGTTGAGAAGCAAACTGATGTGTCAGTATCGCATAAAGAGGGTGGAATTTCTGATAAATATTCAGAACCCAAATCTTCAAAGATGAAAGGTGTTCTAAACACTCAGCAATCTAAAAGAAATAAAAAAGGATCCTCCAAACGTGAGGTTAAGGTCTGTAGTCGAGAAATGACGTGTTACTTTTACATCTTTCATCTTTTCCCTTCAGTAACTCAAAATGAGAAGTTATTTTAAGAATATCTACATGTTGCAGATCAAAACCAACACTGTCAAGCCTCAGGAAAAGGGGTCACATAAAAAAGATGATGAAAGATCTAAAGCAGCTGAGTTACCAAAGATGAAAGCTGATTTGAATTTTCAACAGGCTAAAAGTAAAAGAAAAGCATCTTCTGAACAGAAGTTGAATGCACGTGATCAGGGTACTCACAAAAAACCAAAAAAAGGTGGTGAAGGTGAAAATAGTAACACCATATCCAAAGCAGGGAATCACAAAAGAAAGAAGGCAACAACGTATGGAGGTCGTGAAGACAGAGGTCAGAGAAACACTCATGACAAAAAGCCGCTTAAGAAACAGAAAGGTATTTGTAGCAAAAAAAAAAATCACCTTACCTTTTGTGTGCTCTCTTTCCGGTCCGAGAGTTAATATATGACAACACATGTCATAATGGATGAATCTGGCATGTTGGGTTACGTGCCAAAACAGTTATCTGTTTTGCAGGTCAAATAGCAGTCCGATCGGGTTGGTTGACCTGGAACACTTTTTTGAAGGTTTTTTTATAAAAAAATATTAGGGTGCCAACTATCATTACAAGAACTATAATATATTTTTTCAGAAACTTTTGGGCTACTTTTAAGTTTTAGCCCGTTTGATCTGTTTGATCCAATTGACCAGTTTCTTTCTAAGTTATCTTTTTACCCATCTGGCTGATTATATAAGACCCGAATGGACCCATTTATAAGTAAATGGGTCGAAATTGCCACCTCAATTTGACCAATCTACATCTCAAATTTAGGCAATATGCACGAAAGGGAGAGATATATTTCGAGGAACCCAAAAGGTGATACTAGCTCTATAAGAAGGCATGATGACTACAGAAATTCTACCAGATATACAGATCCGTATGCACCAAAATATGATGTATTTGCATCCCCTGCTTATCATCTGGGTCCAGATTCGTTGTCTGCAAGACGCCTCAAGGAGATGGTACAATGGGTGGTCTTTTTTGTTATCTTCTACGTATTTATCATTTTCTTTTCATTTTTTAATTATGTAAATGATTAGGAACCACATGCTGGATACATTGAACCTTCTTCTGCTACTCGAAGTCTATCTTATTCAAGATATGTTCAGCCTGTAGTTCGAACACCTCATACCCAACATCAGACAGTGTACCTTGAACCTGCTCCCACGAGTCAAAGTCATCTTCATTCAAGATATTTAGATTGTTCTGGTTTGTCCCAATCTCATAGGGGGTACATCGAGACTGCTGTTGTACCCAAGGTTCAACCTTACAGAGATTACCGTTCATCTGAGTATGTACCGATTGCTCATGATCCTTATGATTCTGGGCTTGCAAGGTTCACATTAATACTCCTTCTTTTTTAACTAACTTGGCCTTGATCTATATCTTATCAAAATATTTGTGGTTTTAGTAGAGTTGTTCGACATGATGGCAGAGGGGCTGGCATACTTACTTATGTTGGAGGTAATCCTTATGCAAGCAATAAGTTAAAAGGTCAATCAAAAGTTTTATGTGTGGATGAAACTTAGAAATAGCAAAATGTATTTTGTTTATGTAATTTTGTTGGCTTTTAATTTGAGTGGATGATAATGTGTTATTGGTATGCCCAATATATCTTGCCAACTTGCAGGTCCACAGCCTCCAGCTTCTTCTCAAGTTCGAAATCACATAAGCTATTATCAGGTTTCTCTCTCTCTCTCTCTCTCTCTCTCACACACACACACACACAACCCACATGCAGAAACACAGACAACTGAAAATTACTGTCAATCTCTGTAAAATGTACAAAAGCTTGAAATGATTTAGTCGATGTGGCAGTCCAAGCCAAATGTCTATAGATGGGCTGATTTTGGTTTTACTCTATGTCATATGGTTTGAACGGGTTGAAAGTCGGCATAAATGTATTTGTTATGCATACAAACTTCTAAATCACTTCATATATAAATATAAATTTTTTTCTGTAATAATATACTCTTTCTGTAATATTTGATGCGTTGCTTTATAGCAAAAGAATTGAAGTTGAGTCTACCCTCCGAACTAAAATGACCTGTTTCGACCTGGCCCATTTCGACGTGTTACCGCACTCAACCCACCTGTGAATATCACCTCTATGATTAATTGTGAAATAAGATAAAATGCATCATTGGTTATCTAAGAAGGAAATTTTGCTTTTGCCAGTTAACACAATAGATTTATTGGTGTTATGGGTTAGTTTATAAAAGAAATAAGCATTTGATTCAAGTCTTCTTACTTAATGTCAAGTAACATGAAAATGGGAGCCTTTAAAAAGGGAGAACTGAGGAATAAAGAGACGGAACCCCACAGCATTGACCTTGATGGGAATCTTGTACAGTGGATATTAATAACCACTTCAAACCCAATTTTCTTGGAAAACTAGTATGCGTGACAATGAGAACAGTTTGTCAGACTTGTATTTTGTATTTAAATTTTATATAAAATACGTTTGTTTTCTATATCAAGTGCTATCTAACTTCACAAAATCTATAGGAGTAGTAGCAGTGATCAATGATGTTGAAAACATATTCCCGTAAAATTTGTGTGTGCAATTATCGGTTCTAAAGTTTGTACCGTTGTTTGGCTTTCGTAGGTGAAATATTGTTAGTTTCTATCTTCTATCTAACATACACTATTTAGTATACATTGGCATTATTTCATCTATCGGCATGCCTCTGTTGTTTCTTGGATTTGTTCTTCACTTTTCTTTGAAGAGTCTGCTTTACAAATTTTGTTTTTCGCCAACAACTGCTATGGCAGGTGCCTGGTGTGTAAAATGGGCTGGCTGGGTAGAATGTCAAAGTTGGTCCAAAACATTGTTTGTCTAAGTTTTTGGTTTCTGTAAATTGTGGTTTCTCAATAATGATTACAAAAGTTGTATATTTCAATATTAATATAATTATATAATTAAAGGAGGTTCATGTTATAGATACATCGACTGTGGCATGCATTTAACTGGTTCCTTTTATGCTACTTTTCCATTTGACTAGTTTGACCCGTAACATAAAATGTATCGACTCCTTTATAGACGAAAATGGGTTGAAATGCCACCTAACTGTCACTATGCAGGGTAGTAGCAGTTACAGTGGAGCTTACAGTAGTCAACGGACATACTACTGAGTGGATAAAGTCGATAAACGCACAAGGATCAAGACATCTGTTGTTTAAGGTTTAATTTTTCTTAGCAGAAGCAGTAGTTATTGGTGAGGAATCTGCTTAATTAATTGTTATAGCTAAAATATGATTTTTCCTTCAAAGTTAAGAATTATGATACTCTTGTGTCTTTGATCCTTCTGAAATGCTATATACTGATTACCAATGAAATATGTTTCTTGTCACGTAGCTTTAGATGCTTTTGAAGCTAAAAGGATCAAATTTAGGACAATGTTTCAGTGGCTACGGTTGTGGGGGTAGGATTTCAAACGGTTGTTGATTTGTTAGAATGTGTAGTATAATATGTCAAAATTTACCATTACTAAAAGAAGAAACAAAAAAAAAAGAAAAGAAAAAAAACACAAAAACGAAGGTAAGTTTCTAAAATTTTCAAACTTACATAATTTGTTATCTACCTACTTACTCCCTTTCTCATAATGCGGTGGTTTTCTCATGGAAAGTAATAGGATTTTTCACATTTTATGCAAAATGGGATCATAGTGCTCGTTATAACATGTTTAGATTTCCGAATATGGAGTATGTTTCTCCTAGCTACCAAATAACAAACCACATTCATCTTCATAGAACGGATGAACTATAAGTGAAGTGAAAGTGTTGTCAACTTGTTTTTCTCATGAAATTTGATCCAATTTAGGCGATGTATAAATCGATGTATAAATTAAAACTTATATGAAAAACAAACAAAGAACATCCGATATGTGGCAAAACTGTACATTTAGTCGACATGGACATTGGAGCTGCCCACTTTCCCTTCCATGAGACCATTACGGAGCTGGTCACCAATGTCTCTAACATGGCCCGGCCCATGGGGTATGAAGACTGTTGCGTTCTTTGATGAATTTCCAATATCTTTGATGGTATCAAAGTAATGAGTGATCATGATAAGATCCATGACCTCTTTTGCAGATGCTACTCCCACTTTATGGGATAAATTCAATATGTTCTCTCTTAATCCCTCTGTTATTGCTTGTCTCTACCTTGCAACACCGACTCCGCCCAAGTATTTGGCTTCAGCTTCGGCTTATGCTTTCTTAACTTGAAGGATCTTATCTGCCTCTCCTTTGTAGACACTAGCAAGCTGAATCCTTTGCGCTGCACATTACTAATTGATAAAGAAGATTATTTCAGTATGTATGTAACAAAATAGGGTTTGGGAGCACATTTGGAAAGTGATTATATTATATTGAATAGTTAAAATTATATGATCAGCTACAACACAACAGACTGTAGGGAATATTGTGTTCTGATTGTTTCGAATGAAATAATGACAGCAAAACCCAAACACCCGCATGGACTCCAATAAGATCCTTAAACTGCAGCTAGTTACCACTTTGTTCATATGTGACACGAAAATGGCACATTAAGGGGGTAAATGGTGACTAGAATGATTGCTGCTATAGTACTAGTCAAGAGTCGTTTTCCAGTTATAAACAAACTTCGGATTTCAAAATTCAACTTCAAGATTCAGAAGGTTTTCAATCACCTTTATCCCTTCCTTATCTGTTGAAGGGAGATTACCCACTCTGATAAATGATAACAAAGGTTTTAGACAGACATAGGTACTGAAAAACAAAACAAAGCTTCTCTCCATTTGCATTAAATTCATTTTTGTATGTCAGTCAGTTCTTCGTTGAAGTTCAACTAGTTGTAATCAATTCTATTATGCTATATGTTTCTTATAACTTTGGAAATTTTCATAATCTGAATCTAACATTTACTAAAAGTGAGTGATGCTGTTCTTTAAAAACCAAAAAGATGCAACAGGATCCTTAATATTGAAAATCATATGCTGCTAATTTCAAATATATTATTTGTAAAAGAAGAAAACATGTTAAACGGCATTACCTGCATTAATTTCATTCATTGCTCTACACACAGAGGGTTCAGGGTATAATGTCCACCATCAGTATGGGCTCTATGTGGTATCTGAATATAAACTTTTATTATAGCTAAAATGGAGAATGGGTCTAAGAGGTTGAAAGTTAGCCAAGAGTTAGGATCTTTGGAGGGAAAACGCAACCCGACCCACTCCACTTCAACCCATAGTGTAAAAAAGACCTGGTCTTAACCTATTACCCAACCAGACCGGTACACCCATCTAGCCTCCCCAAAACTAAATAGACAGCCTGAGACATGGTAACAATTCACCTTCTCAAGTTCCAACAATACAATTTTTCCAACTTCATCCTTCTGCTAAAAAAGCTGGTCCAAAGTAATTCTAGGAACCTGTGATCGTACAACCGAAATAACAGTTTTGATTAATCATGAGAAAATTAAATTTGAGTCTAGCGATAGAGATACTGTCAAAGAAACATGATGCCCCCAAGTCAAGTTTAGTTTACCATCGAAAACATAGGCTTGAATTTGTTCCCGGGGGTTCTGCAACTCGTAGAATGCATCATTAAGACTTTGCAACTCGTAGAATGCAAGGATTGAAGAAATTGAGACCTGGTTGAGCTAACTTCTCGAATCGTCCCCATTTCTCAGTGATCCCTACGCTTGCTTGGTCTATGCAACCTACAAATATATACGATGCATTCCACATCAATAGATATAATACATGTATGCATGTATAGGTTGTATACATATAAACGTAAACGATGGAGTATATAGGAAATTATATTGATACGTCTTCTTCTGAAAGAAAATATCTGTATCAAAAATTGTTACTTGAAGATATGAGTGTCAACGTAGACTCTCAAACCGCCTAGCACCTGACGCCCGCGAACTAGTCGTCTAGTTTAATGATCAACTTATATTAGTAGTCCTTCACTTTAAGAGAATATCCGGTTGCAGATATAATGCTAATATTATTGATATCAAGTTGTTAACGGATGTAAAACTTTTGGCCAATAACGGAAACTAACAATGCCAAGACGTAGTAGGTAGTACTATCTATCTATAAAAAAATATTAGTTCTACACGTGGCAAAAGTCTAGCATCGTTGAGACTCATCTTCTCGTCTTTCTCTTCGAAACATCACATTAATCATTTATTGGTTAAAGTCACCAACAAATTCATTCAGTTTTCTGGTATCTAACTTCTGGTAACCGCTATTGTAAAAATTGTTCTTCGACTTCTTAACCCCTCTCTTGACTCTCCAATGATGATCTTATTTGTTGGATTTATGAATGTGTTCATCACGAAAACATTCCACGGTGTTCAGCTTGAAACCCAGATTGCCCAAAAGAAAAGATCATCGATTGTCTCTCAATTTCGGGGATGTCAATTTGTCCTTCCAATTTGAACAATCATGGTGGTTTCTATAATCAAGAACACGAGTTTAAAGTATACATCTCACTTCCTAAGTTCATCCTCATTATCTTCAATTTCACCTTTTGTTAGTAGTTTGTTCGTTAGATTGCAATTCGATTTATGGTAATTTGAAGAAAAGTTATTGTTGTTAATCCCGATCTTTATAATTAATTCAAGCCAACTTATTCATTATTACATGTATCTATTCACTGTTGTTAATATGAGCACTACATTGTATCGACATTAGGCATCATATGTTTACATTTCATTGTGTTTTGTTAAACTCATTGTGACACACGATTACCAACGTGATCTCCCTTTTGACATGTGAAGGTGTTTTTAATTAAACAATAACCAAATAGAGTTTGATAAGAGCAAATAAAGGATAAATGTTTGATTTTCGTTAAACTTATAACACCTACCAGAATCGTTTGCTCCTTTTAGCAAAAATTATGAGTATGCAGCCCCTAAAAACATGACTTATTTACATAGGATGGTGTTGTTGAGGTAAGTTATGTTAACAAAAATAAAAGTTTTAATAACTGCTGACGTGATCTACATCTTTTTTTTATAAAGGTCATATTATGATTTAAGTATTTTGAATGGTTTTCGATCTGTTTTACCCATTTAAAAAACACCGTTATGAAAAAAAAAAACATATCAAACGGACAAAACAAACCAATCATACATGCTGTATAAAATTTGAGTACCTTTTTTAATACAACCATATATCGCATAAGTAATAAGCCAGTAGTTATATTATAATACTATATTATCTAGATATATATATATATATATATGTGTGTGTGTACATTACGCTACTAAACTGAACATTAGCATTTTTTAACCGTAGTGAATTCTTATTTTTATTTATTTGTAAAAGTATAGTTTCTTTTAAAATTATCTTTTTTTTTCTTTTTTAAATGAAATATATGTTTTATTCTTTTAGGTGCAATCCTACAATCTATTTCACATATATGTACAAACTATTTTGAGTTTTACCTTACAAAAGTATTAAAAATATCTCCACTTAGAAACCCACAAATTATTTAGTAAATTAAAGATCATATTAAGAAAAATGTAACATAAGGTCGGTGTACCGATAAGATAGATTGAACGCAATTTAAAATAGATAAATGATGTATAGATGATAAGTGATTAAAATAGGTATAAGAGTGTAGCATTTCTAGAGATAATCTCTATTGTATATAAATATTAATATACTGTAATATGAGGTATTTTGTGTGAACTCTTTTCTATTATGTCATTAAAATTGTATAAATATTTAATGTAACATTATCTATCATTTTTTTGTGTCAAATTTGATGTATTATCTCAAACTAGGAAATCTAAGTATATAAAAAAAAAAGTTAAATCATGTCAACAAAAAGGTAATATAAGGTCGGAGTATCAACAACAGAGGTTGAAGACAATCTAAATAAAATAAATGATCTATAGGTGATACGTTATTAAAATAAGTACACAAATGTTGTAGTTCTATATATCATCTTGAGTGTGTATATTGAAAAATGAAAAAATCATAATATAAGATATTTGATGTAAACTCTTTTCAACTATGTCATTACAATTGTATAAATATCTAATGTAATATTATTTATGATATGAATCATATCATTTTGTGCTAAATTTAATGCAAAAATATTTAGATATGAGTTAACTCAAAATTTATGTAAATATCTAATGTAACATTATTTATCATATTAACAGTTTTAAGTATACTAACATGGTTTTTTTTGTTTAAAATAACAATCTAATTTTCATTTATGTCATTTTAACTTTTGAGCAATTGTATTTTTTTTTGTTCTTTAGGGCCATTGAAACTTGGTTATTTTGTTGTCTGAGGTCATTATTCGCATCATCTATCGGGAGATCCGGTGAAAATTTTATATTATGATCAAGTTTATAGATTTGATTTTGTGTTATGAAATTGTAATTTAAAAACGTAAAGTCTGAAGATAGAAATACACATGAAACGACATCGTTTTATGTAAGATACTATCAATTTGAAAGAGAGTTTCAAACTACATATAAGTTTAACACGTAAAATGATGTCATTTTACGTGTAGTTTTTTTTATTTTTTCGTTTTTAAATTACGATTTCATGTCATAAAAATCAAATTTATAAATTTGATCATCTCATTAATTGTTTACCGGATCTCTAAATGGATAATGTGAATAATGATTCTGAAATATAAACAATTCAAATTTCAATAACATCGAAAAAAAGAAAAGTGCAATTACAAAAATGAAACGAAAAAATAAACACAAGTACGTCGATCAGTCGATGGGTTAACGCCGTTAACCCAACACATTGGCCCAAAATTTGATACATGGGCTGTACATTAAGGCCCAAGTAATTTGAAGGACGTTAATGATTCTATTCTGTCCCCAAACTCTAGTTTCCTGAAAAACTGAAACCAATCATAATCATATCACCCAAAATTCCTTCATTTCATTTTCATTCCCAAATTCCACACAACACAACACAAAACAAATCAAAAGCAACCAAAAATGGGGAAAAATTTGAACGATGAACAAGTTTCCGCCATGAAAGAAGCCTTCACGCTCTTCGACACCGACGGTGACGGAAAGATAGCGCCATCAGAACTCGGCATTCTGATGCGATCTCTCGGTGGAAACCCTACACAAGCGCAGCTCAAATCGATAATCGCTGAAGAGAAACTGACGTCACCATTTGATTTCAACCGGTTTACTGATTTAATGGGGAAACATTTGAAACCTGAACCGTTTGATCGTCAGCTTCGTGATGCGTTTAAAGTAATTGATAAAGATGGAACAGGATACGTCGTCGTTGCGGATCTAAAACATATTTTGACGAGTATTGGGGAGAAATTAGAGCCTGCGGAATTTGATGAGTGGATCCGTGAAATTGATGTTGGATCTGATGGTAAAATTAAGTATGAAGATTTCATTGCTCGTATGGTTGCTAAATGATTTCTGTAAGTTTTCTCTTGTTTATTTAATTTTCTGTTTTAATTATGTTAATTTTACGTGATTATTGCATAGGTACATCTTACTATGTTAGATTGTTATATTTTATTGATTTACTCTAGTTTTTGTTTAAAATATATATTTATTATTATGCATGGTATGAAATTTTAGCTTCCTAAATTTGAAACTTTATTTTAGGGTAAATTACCAAGGTAGCATAAACGATTAGGAATTTTGACAATGTCAATATGAAAATTTTCTGGCTTGAATCAAGGTAGTGAGAATCAGTTTTTTAGATTTTGGGGAATGTAGACGAAACGAAAGTATTTGGAAATGGTTGTTGTTGATTTATTAGCTTCAAATATAGCTAGTAGCTAATCTATATCTATTGATGGCTTGTTTTTGGTGTTTATTAATTGAGGTAAAGACAACCATAATATATTATGTTAGGGATAATTATTGTTTAGGTACGATTTGGCTGGCTGTTTTAGACTTTAAGTAAAATGAAGTGCTCCAGGATTGGTAGAAAAAGATGCATGTATTTGTACAACACTTAAATGAGAATCTGAACATTGAGAGATGATATCTTAGGTTTGAAGTTCGATGCTATTAAAGTTCTTTGTTCATTTTAGGTATGCTTTCTATTTGTAAGCTTAAAACTCTAAGGGGAATATTGATATGCTTGAAGTAATTAAATAGGGATGCAAGCTATGTGATATTGTAAGATTATTGTAGAACTGCAATAATTTGCAGTATCTAACGTACTTGCACTCTTGCAGTTGTGTACAAAGTTTGAAAAGTGATATGTGTACATGTGCTAAGTTGTTAGAAAGATGGATATGTAGGGCTGTATGTAATTGATGTAATGATTTCTCATGTAGCAGGATCTTCCTGACTGTAGAAATGACCCTTTTATCAACCTAATGACGTTGTGTGCTACATTGTTTTGAACAACTCTGTCAATTTCTCTATAATAACTTAGTAAGTACTCGAGCTTTTAGAGGACAAAATGGTGGGTGGGTTCACTGGTCAAAATGGGTCAGGTTGTTCTCTTCAACACTTCTTTGTTCATTTTCCCGGCAATCCAAAGATTATCTTTGTTGTGGACTTCAAATCGTTCCCCTAAATGTCGCTTTACTTGGTGTCATTGGATTAGAGCTCCTGGAGAAGTGGCTATTTTATAATCTGTAGTTCGACTAAGCTGGTGTGTGTTTCATTTGGTGTAGTGTTGGTGTTTGGTTGTACATTTTATTTCTTTTGGCTCTTGCTTAGAGCTATATTTGTATTTGTGCTTTTGGCTTTTGCCTTCTTATAATATCTTCGTCTATTTCAAAAAAAAAATGTGTTATAATGATTAAAAAATATACTATTGAAATTAGATTTACATTTGTAATGTTAATGTCACTGGAAGAATTAGATTACAATTTTGGCAACTTTTGACATGTTTGACGTGCTTTTTCTTTAGGTTGGCCTTTTAGTTTACCCACCCTGCATTTTGCACTGTCAAACCTTGATTCTCTAGACTTTTTATTATTTGCCTCATTTCCTATACAGCAAAGGTTATATGGATCTAAAATGTCTTAACCATCTGTGTTTGTACCCGCATGCTTTCGTTGTTGATTCAGTATCAGCAGTTTCTGCATGCTCTATCCATACCATTTATTTATCAATCTAATTGGCTGGCAAGATGGGCAAGTTGGACGGGTTGGTAATGGCCAATGGGACAAAATGGGTCATATTTAGTTATTGTCGGAACGGGTGGAGTTGACCCGTTTACACTTTTTATGCATATTTTCAAAATTTGTTAAAAATGATTAGTGTGTTTATCTTGATTGAAAAAGTAATCTAAATCTTTGAATAAAAAGGTTTAGGAGGTTTATGCATCAAAAATAGACTGAGCAACTTTAACCCGTTTGACCCATTCCCTTTTAGCTATTTTTTTTTTTTTTTTTTTCATTTGAGCTGTTTCAGATCAGCCCATAAATTAGTGAAGGGGTTGAAATTGACACCTCTAGCATCATTTGTGATATTCTGGTTATGTTGAAAATCTGATGCAGATTTCCCTGCACGTCGTGTTTGCTGTGCAGGTTGGAGGTGCTAATGGGCTTCGCACCCCTCTTCTTTGTCTTCTTTAGATGCAATATTTTTCATGTGGTAAATTTCTCTACTCTGGATTCAGAGTTTTCCGCTTGCTAGTTTTTGATAAACTATTTGTACTTCGGGTGATGCTCCTGAAACCCAGTATTTGTGTGTCTGTTTCTCATTTTCCTCTTCCAAACAGGCTGCTTGTGAATAACTTCAACTGAAATAGCCTGATGTAAGACATTGGTGATCTGGTTGTTTTTATGTCAACAATTGATTGATTTTCTTTTCTTTAGCTAGCTTCTACACGGCATTGTTGGTTTACTTCCCCATCCAGTTGTCCTTGTGCACCACAGAGCTACCTTTTATATCTGACCCACCTTTGACTAATGATTTCATGTCTGGTTCAACCCAATTAGATTCCATATTCAAACATACTTTTTTATAATTTAAAGTTCAAAATTACAAGTTATCTACTTTGTAAACAGAAAAAGATAATCAAAATTAAAAAGGCGGAAATACCAAAACTAAAAGTTAAAGCAGTAAAATGACAATTATAATGTATCTAACAGTATAAGGCGTTTTGTATAAGGTTCATTGATATATACATATGGATGCATAGAGTTTTAGTGAAACCTTGTACCCACACTTGACTTGAAATGGGTTTGTCCTTAAATTCAGTTTACGTTGATTTTGTTTACATCAAACGGTGAGGTTATTACTGAAATTACCCATATATCAGTTCGTCAGTGATTGATCGGTCTACTTCTCCATGAAAAAGGAAAAAAAATAATAATTTCTAACATAACTCTTCTGAAGTAGTTACAAATTCTAAGGTATTATGAATGCGAAGTTGAAGGTTCGGTTGGTTCTGTTTCCATTTTAATTGGTCAGACAATGATGATGTTTGGCTTACTTATCACAGCATGTATGGTCTCGTCTTGGTATCTCGATTCAATGATAAATAAATTGTGAAGCATCTTGCTTAATCTCAAATAAACTACAGGTGGATTTATAGTGAATCAGTGGGATATAATAGCATGAGAAAAAGGTCAACTTATTTTGTTAATTGATTATAATGTTAACTTTGGTTTCAAATTTCATACTATTACATAAACAAACAAAACTGTCCTCAACAACTTTCTTGGCTGCTTCAATTATAGCTTCAACTGTAATCCCATATTCCTTATCCTCCCCGCCGGGGCACTTGCCCCAAACCTATTGATCCCGATCACTGTCCCTTTTGTTCCCACAATCTTTTCCTGCCCGGATGTTGACCCCGCCTCAATACTAACTCTAGCAGTTACACCACTTGGCCGCACACTTTGTTCATCAAAGAGCTCCCATGAAACAAACGACACCACCCGAATTGCGTTCCCTTCTTTCCTCAACTTATCACCAGCCTTCACTGCAAGTTTGAGTTCTGACCCTGTTCAGATCAGAATCAAGTCCGGTTTGTTGTTTGATGAATTATCAGACAAAATATACCCTCACTTCTCGACTTGTTCGATTGATGTTCCCTGTTATTAAGACCGCAAGTTTGACCCAAATGCACAAAACCAGATCAGTTTGGGGTTTGTTGCTAATCGGAGAAACAATATATCTAAATGGGTCAACAGGGATAGCAACGGATTAGGTTGACCTGCTAACACTGTTTTGTTGTTTTTGTGTGAGTTTGTCTTTTTCTTTTTATAATAATCAGCTAATAATGATAATGTAAACTTTATAGTTAATTTTAGTTTTATTGAATAAAACAATGTACGAGTAAAGATCTAATACTTTTGACGTGTTAAATACCTTTGCCATTGTTATTAGTCTTAACAATCTTGATGGAATAAATTATGATTTTTGGTAAAACAAATCGGTGGCCCAATCAACCTGCTTGACCCACAATTCAAAACTTTAGCCGCTGTGTTTTGACCAATTTACTCGACCCATCCGATCCTTCCCATTTTGCCACACCTGTAGATTTGGAAGCTTTTGTCGGGATAACGCCAAAACCAAAGGGCGTTTCGTGTTGAGAATTGCAATTATTAATCACAAATTACATCAAAGTATTAAATGCGGAATAATCTAAGTCAAGGCAAAAGATTAATTTAATACGATTACAAGTTACTGTGGCACTCGCTGCAATAATAGAAAACTGAATACACAAGTTGTTCTATTGATCACTGACTCGAATTTGCACTCAGACAAATGATAGATGCAATTCGGTAAACGTCTAAGTCAATATGTCACTGTATTTATAAACAAGATATTTCCTGTAAATATCTTCAGAATTCTGGAAAAATAGAATGACACATGTTACTATGTGATCGACTTCCTTCTAACTGACAAACATTTAAGAAATAATATTTCGTGGTCCTCTTTTGATCAAGTTTTTACATGTGTTGATTTTCCTCTAAGCTTGATGTCATACATTCCATTGCTCTGAACCTGAAGGTTGCTGGTGTAATGTTGATCAGGGACCTCATACACAACAAGTTGTAACTTGAACGGTGCTTTATTCTTTTATAGTTGAAGTCGTTGGAGGAACAAGAAGCTTCCCCACTCATTGCGAGTTAACATGTTCTTTTAGAGTGACTTGACTTGATATCTTCCAGTGACTACCATTTATTCTTCAGCATCGATTGTTGTGTTTATTTATTGTATAAGTAATAAATCTCTTTTATACACCAGGGAGCAGAATACACATAGTTGCGATTATTTACTTAGTAGTGAACTTCTTCTTCTTTAATGAGAGAATTACTTCATCTTCTTAGTAGTGACTATGTTGACCAGCGATCAGTGACCCAATATATAGTTTTAGGAGTTTTGACTTCATCATTTCTGATGTTGTACTCCAATGATTAAGTTAGTCAACGACCGGTGATCCAACATAATCTCTCGCTGCTCCCCAACCAGTGCACATGATATAATAAGTCCAGATTCATTTACTCTTCTAAACACTTGGACAAACACAAGTGACTCCCCAAGTATTACTTGATCCCCTTTTCTTTTCTTTTCTTTTCTTTTGGATTCTTTTTGTTTTTCATTTTTTCACTAATTCAAAAGCGATATTTCATTCATATTCATAGTTACGTTACATTCTTACTTAACTATTACAAAAATCAGTACTACTTGTACATTACATTTCTTCTCTTACTACCTCCATGTGTGCCATCAACTAATATTTTTATATTGAGGGAGCATACTATGAGCTCTGACAACGATCTCATCTTTAATGACCTTCCTAATGAATGCTCCTTCAGGAAGATGTTTAGATCCGCTCTCTGAAATCTAAAAGCACCCATATTATCTATATAGAAAAACCTTCTTTCAGGTTCACTATTCTCCAAGCCTTTTGCAGGGGTCACTCCGCCAGGCAAAGTCAAATTCAAGTGCCCAGTGTTGTAAATTTTGTATAAGATTGAGGTAGTAGATCCAGTGGTGTATCTGGGGCTAGGTGGAATAAGGATCTCCTCTCCATGACTCACTATCTCTTCATGTTTCATTTGATCTCATTCCATTCCACTATGTAAAGCTTGCATATTTGATTAGTGGTTATAGTTTGTTGGAAATTAAGTTAATTGAAAAACTTTAAAATAAATTAAGAGTTCCAAATGATAATAATACCTTAAAACTATCATATCCAGTCAAATGAAGCAAAGCATGGTGCAACATGCCACCATGACCAGCCGACAACACAAATCGATCATAGTGAAACCAATACATATTCTCAAGGTTATAATTTATGACCTCATCAAATAATATATGACCTACGGAGCACAACCCATGTGAGTGAAGATGATGTTATTGCTGCCATTGATTTCTTTGGTAGAATAGAATAAAAGTTATGATCGCAACACTGAAATTATTTATTCAAGTGTAGAAGTAGGAGGTGATGGTGGTTTGTGAACAATGTAATGCAACAAGATACATATAAGTACGTCTACTAGGCTCAACATAAGATTACATGCAAATACAAACCTCATAAAATTCCCATTAGGGTATATCTCTCATTTTTGCCAGGTAATTGTAAAAAACATTAAAATCAGCCCATAGCATGTGGGTTTGACCCATTTGTACCCTTAGACCAGTGCTTATGGCATCCCGTTGTTTATCCCCATCCAAAGATGTCATAGGCATGGCCTAAGCTTTAGGGGCGTCTTTGGTGAGACCGTCCCAGGAAAGATAGAAGGAGACAGAGTGGGTGAACCCTCTTGGGTCCAACGATCAACAAAAAAAGAATCATTTCTTGAATTCTTTTAACGTTTAAAAAAGTAACTAGTAAACGTTATAAAATGGTAATATATCCGTTTTTATTAAAAAAAAGTAGGCTTCTATATAAAATAATTTTACTTTATTTTTTTCTCAAATACCCTGTATATATAAGACGGTGATTTTTAAAAAAATAATTGTATTATATACGTACAAAGAATGATGATATCAATTCGAATGTTTAAAGCATATGGTCCCAAATGAAAAAAAGAAGTAAAGATAGTTGAAACATTATTAGCATAGTAATGAAAGTATAAAGAAAAATGAAAGAAGAAGCGTATGATAGAAAAGTAGTAGTTAGGGTCTGCAATTTTTCTATATGACTTAGAAACTCGACTTGAAAATAAATAAGTTGGGATGGGGTGGGGTGGGGGGGGGGGGGAGTTTGACCCGTAAACTTGAAATCCACCAACCTGCCATTTTTTTGGATCTGGTTTGGATTATCTAATGAGTTTTTTTGGGTTGACCCGACAATTCGAATAAATTTTAAATGTAGTTAAAATTTAAATGTTTTATTTTAATTTAATACATCAAAGTGTGTAATGATGTTTTAATATTAATGTTTGATGAAAATACTAGGTAATATGATCTTTTAAGGATTTTATAAACATTTTTATGTTAATTAATATGAATTGTAAACTAAAAATTGACCCATATGATACATTTGACTTTAATTTTTGAAACTAACTTAAAATTTTAAAAACTTAATTAAATAAAAAAATTACCTAAATCAAATCTAAATTAATAGATTTTAAATCCAATTAAAAAATATTCGACCCGATGAAAAAATCGAATCGAATTTAACCCGACAACTTTATAACCCAAGCGAGTGTGCTTGATCCACCCTGAATTACCTCTAGCGATATTTGATAGTCATAACCACGGGGTTTTGGAATGAAGCTTTTCGGGGGACCCACGTAAGAAAAACAAAAAACATTGGGCTACACTTTTGAAGAAGCTTCCGTCGTCCATTAACCCCCCCACTAACGGCCCTACCCACTTTTCTTACACTTCAAAATTACTCCCACCTAAATTTTATTCCCTATGTTTAACTCCTAGAGCTTACGACGAACTTTTGATAGTTCAAAGTATTTATCACATTCATTTTACTTTTTCATGCAATGATTTTATATTACATCGTTCTTTATAGTTTTACCTGGACTAATATATCATTGTACTTTTTAAACTAACTATATTATTACGGAGCATAGCATATAATCATTTTTATTTCAATAACCATTAAATTATTACTAGTTATAACATCAATTAATATTATTATTTAATCAATAATGACAACCAACTTCTATCAAATGGTAACAATGCAAGCACCCTCTTTCTTCTCATATGCACGGTTCTCCGTACATACATATAAAAAAGTGCATTCATTGTTTGCCTTTATCAAATTATTATTTGACATACTAGAGATTTACATGTTTATTATTATATATTTTATGAAATCCTTAAGTTTAGATTGTTTTATGAAAATATGTACTTAGAATATATATTATTATATAACTTATACTTGCATATTTGAAACAAAAGTGGTATACTGTCTGGTATAATATTATAGAGCGAAAAAACCATTATATAAATGAAAGAAAAAAATATTTGTTTAATAATGAATGAAGAGTTAGTATTTTGAAGTAAAAAACTAAGGATGCTCTTACTAGTTACAAATATATCTTATTTTTCGGTTTTTGTCGTATAGCCCATTTTATCTTTTGAAGACAAATGTTATTGATTATATACAAAATTTATATGTATTTTAAAATAATTTAAAATAGCAAGATAAATACTTTGTATTTAATTGAAGTTACATTTTGTATATGGTTTTGGATGTATTAATCTAAAGCCTTTAAAATGTTGCAACTAAATTGAAGTAACTTGGTTGAGTTAGTTTTTCACTAGTCAATCCGCCATGTCAAAATTAATTATGCACATTGATGTACGCGTAAATTGGGATATACAATTGTCAGTATATGCAATGACACAAGGACTCTATGTTACAATGTCACGCGTTTCATATCTATCATTCTTTGTACTTCGTTAAATAAATGTTACATGGTCTGAAAATTCACCAACCGATTTGAGTTGTTTTGCTTCCTTCTTTGAGATTATCAATTTAAGGGATAGTTTTTGTTCATTAAACTTTCGAATTCAAATGTTATAGTTCATTTACATTTATACAAATAACTTTTGATACAAGGAATTGCATTCCGCATATATCGCATACAAAGCATCTACATATATCATGTATACTCAGATTAAATATAAGTTTCATCACACCGGGTACAATAACATTTTGAATGCACATTACCATGTGATTAGGAGAAGATGATACTGTCATAAGGTACAATAGTCTTTATAAATGTATAATATTAAAGATTTTACAATTTATAAATGTACATTGCCATTAAATTAGGAGACTACTATGTCATTTGTGCTGCCAAAATAAGAAGTAAAACAATATCAAAATACAAGGGCCAATAAGCCAATACACAATTCAGTAAGCGAAAAATACATAAAGTCACTAAAACCAAAGGTATTATTTTATAAAATTAGACAAGAATATTTTCACTTCTCTTTATATATATACTGTCGCATGGTTACACAATGTGTGCTACCCTCTGCAACTACACTCCCTACGAAAAATGAGACGGTGGGCCATTACAAACCGCCGGTCACCGACGCCACCGCTCATCATCCTCGCCGTACTTTCCACCTTCCTCTTCATACACCCCTCTATCGCATGGCGGCCTTGGCCTAACCAAATTAACAACAAAACCGAACTCGAATTCGGTACTTCAAAAAGGTACGAAGGGTCATCGGACTTAGTCAAACTCCGATACCACATGGGCCCTGTTTTAACCTCCAATATTACCGTACACATTATCTGGTACGGTACATGGCCCACGGCCCAAAAAAAGATCATCCGTGAGTTTATCAACTCGATATCTGATACCACCACTCTGTCTCCATCGGTTTCCGGGTGGTGGAAAACGGTCCAGCTCTACACCGACCAGACTGGTTCGAATATTTCTCGAATCGTTCATCTCGGTGAGGAAAAAAACGACCGGCTTTTATCACACGGAAAGTCGTTAACAAGACTTTCCGTACAGCACGTAATAAAAGCAGCAATAACCGCCAGAACAAAACCGTTACCAATCAGCCCGAAAGGCGGGCTGTATCTGCTATTAACAGCAGATGACGTGTATGTTCAGGATTTTTGCCAGAACGTATGCGGGTTCCATTATTTTACATTCTCGTCCATCGTAGGGTACACTTTACCATACGCATGGATCGGGAACTCTGCAAAATTGTGTCCGGGTACGTGTGCGTACCCGTTTGCAGTTCCTGATTACATTCCGGGATTAAAACCGGTGAGATCGCCAAACGGAAACGTCGGAATCGACGGGATGATTAGTGTAATAGGACATGAATTAGCGGAACTGGCATCGAATCCGTTGGTAAATGCTTGGTACGCAGGTCAGGATCCTGTGTTTCCGGTGGAGATAGCTGATTTATGTGAGGGTATTTATGGTACAGGAGGTGGTGGGTCCTACACAGGACAAATGATGAACGATAGAAATGGTGCCACGTATAACATGCACGGGATCCGACGGAGGTACTTGGTACAGTGGGTTTGGAACCATATAGTAAATTACTGTACTGGCCCAAATGCACTTGATTAATATTTTGCCGAAACCATGGGGTTTTGTCTCGTCCTTTTTATCCATTTTTCTTTTTATATTTTTGAATTTTGTTTATGTTTATTAATTGAAAATTTTAAGTAAGATACTGAAAAAAGTTAATGTACAATTGGACAAAGTAGAAATTATTTGTCAGTATCTGTGTTTCCCAGTTCCCCGCCACGAAGGGTCAAAAATAGAACGGTTGACAAAGTGGTGACGCGTTGGTTATTTAGTTTTAACATTTGGTAAAAAGTGAACTAAAATGATTCGTTCTTGGCCCAATAAGGACAAAACCACATTGCCAAAAGCCTAACGAAACTTCTCGGGACAAAAACTATCTGACGTTATATGGGCCTACTTCCATGTATTTAGAATTTAATTTAATTTTTTCTCTTTTAATTTCGTACAATTAATTTTTCAAATCTACGATCGGTGTAGATTTAGACCTACGAATTGCTGTATTGACAAAAGAAAAAGGTAACCAGAGTTAGAACTTATTATTATAACTAGGACAAAGTGTAACCAGTCTAGATTGTCAAAATTGGAAGGACAGTGAGTGTAGTTGACTAGTTGTTAGCCACCATGTGGATCTGTCATCGAGACCGTAGAATATTATTACTGAGGGCCAAGTGAAAAGACGAAGATAAGATATTATTGTTGCGGAATTGTTATTTGATTTATGTCCTTTTGAGATAAAACTGAAGAGCTTATGTTAGTAATCGCGTTTAACTTATTTTATCATTTTATATAATTTGAAATTTCTTATAAGGGCGTCTGCCATTATCTTTTTCAGATCCGGCACTACCAATTAAGTGTATAACATATACACGACAAACTTATATGGTTTTCAGTTATTTGAAACACGGTTAAATTAGTTTATGATAAATGTTTTTCACTCGTATTTTTTGACTCAATATTTGCCCTTTGCAAAATTAACTTAATACTAGTATCTTTTTGAAGCTTAAAAACTTCTTTAAGGTCAACTACAATATCAAAAACTATGAATTTGCACGCTTCATGAAGGTATATATGATTGTTCACTGATGCACATGATAACTATCGTCTATAGATTGACTCCAACACTTATGTTGTGAAAGTCTTTAACTCTTAACCATACAAGAAGAAAGAAAATGCGTAAGTAAATAATGAATATCCTTCCGTTTCTAATTATATATGTGTACTTTTATTTGAGTTGTGATCCGTTTTGATTTTAACTTTAATTCTTTATTATATATCACAAGGAGATTTTATCATATATATTCAATAATAAAAGTTTAAATTATATATGAAAGCGTATGACATCGAAATTGTTAGCAACATCTAACTTATTTGTTGAGTTAAGTGCGACTAAGAATATTTTGTTGGAGCGTCTTCCTCATGCCCTCGAGTTCAGGATGGATCGTTTTTCAAGGATTGTAATTTATAACTATTTTCCAACAAATTTAGCTCGAATTTGTTTAAGCTCGATTTGAATAACGTTTTTAACAAATAAAATTCGAGTAACTTAAAAATGGTTTGAGCGGGCAAGGTGTTGAATGTTGATTGATAATTAATGAATGAATAGGTGGATGACAGAATATCGAGTATGTTGACATCTTAATGTAAACATAAGATCTTTCTTTTGATCTTGTTAGTGTCGTTTGCTTTGTTGTACTTCATGCTAGCATTAATATTTATATATTTTTTTATTTGAATCAACAATATATATCGTAAACATATTTTAGACTCACGAATATATTTGTCGAAACGTCAAAAGTAATAATAATTAACAAAAAGTGTCTAACCCAAAGCAAATATGGCGGGAAATAAGCAAAGCGGCGCCTCAAAAGGAACTATTGTTATTTTGACCCGATCAATTTTACTTTTATATTATTATATTCGGCCTAATTTAATTCTTTAATTTAAAATTGTACACAGTTAAAAAGGGTACAATGATTAAACTTCTAACCAATAAAATTTCATACTTATTCACTTAGACTTTTTTATTCGTTAAAATCATAAATGGACGGCTATTTTGAAACGTATTAAAATTGAAACGTGAACAATTAAATTGAAACGGTAATAGCAAAAACGTATTAAAATTGAAACGGAACAATTAAATTGAAACGGCAATAGTAAAAGAATAAGTGAAAAAGTTTTGAGATTTCAAATAAGTGGAATTAATGATTGTTAATCTTTTTTAAGTTTGAGGTCAGAAAGCCATGGTGAGGTTATGTCCTATGTGTTAAAGCTTAGAATATTGTCTAATTTATTTCTTCTTTGGTATGATTATAATGATGTAGTATAAACTGTTATGACTATATACCACAATTATAAATACTCATGGATGTTAATAACAAAGCTCTTTAGCTAATCAAAGTATAAAGACATCACGAATGGATGAGAAATTTCATGTAGCTACGGATGATTTTGTTGAAAACCACAAGTGTTGAAAATTTAGACATAATAAGGGAGCATGCATGATTATAAAACAAATCTGATTTAAGTGGTTGTCTCAATTTCTCCAATTGCACCCGTGAGTTAGCGTAGGCCCTTAACATATTTCGGTGGTTCTCAATCTAATTTGACTTTTAGTGCTTGATTGAGGATTATAATTTTATACTATGTTTTATCTTTCCGTTTACTTGCCAAATCGGTGTTGTAATTTCCGTTTATAATATTTGTTAACTTTAACAAATAATTTAATTTAATATTGAATTGATTGATGGCTGTGTTTTTTCTCTTGCATAATTATTATTATTATTATTATTTTGCTTTTAGTGAGGGAAATAGGATCACAAAAGATTTTTGTAAAAGGAAACATATAAAATATTTAGAAGTTGTAAGTAACAAAACCAAATATATAAAGAATTTGTATTATGGCATATCATTTTGTATAACATCACTTGGTAGGGAGTTCTCTCAATACGGGAATTAATTTTGCCATTTTTATTATATCTTATCCTTTTTTATTTTATTATATTATATAGTTAGTTAGTAGTAGTAGTTCTTGTTAAAACAAAAATATTGCTTACTAAATTAAATAATAAAAATGATTCAAATTAATCTCGACATGTTTATCATAATTGTCACCTCATGGAGCCAAGTAATGGCAAAGAATAACATCATAGGGTGGGTAACTTTGGTTTTTGATTGGAAACCACTCATTCTTGCAATATGTTAAAATTCTAGTGCTCGCATAAATATACCATCTTCCACAAAATTTTGAAATTGTATGTTCATGTAAAACAAAATTACATATCTTTTACATTCTTACAAAACCGATAGTTTACTTTTGACAAACTCAATTAACGTGATTTAAAAAGTCATATTAAATTATTAAACATATAAATGGATATACGGAGTAAGTTTTTCCTGTTCAGATTACAGGAAGATGACGAATCTTTTTATAACTCAGATTTACACACAGTAATTGAGTATCTCTATGACTGCTTTTCACTGTTTCCTTAAGCATCTCTAAGATGTTTACCTAGAAAAGTTTGAAATTGAAATATCTTGCGAAGACATCATAACCCCCTAGGTAGGTGGTAGTTTAAACTATTAACATATATAAGCTAGTGATGGATGAATACAAATAAGCACACGGATGGATCAACCTACCCACCCAATAAGACGCTCATTAAGCCTAAGTGAAAACTAGGTGTTGCCAATTTAAAATGAGACCTAATTCATAGTACACAAGAGACCAGTCTATTTTATCTATTTAGGTACATGTTCAACAATCCATGTGCTTTAAGTAACTCAGAGACCCCCCCTATTCATGGACCACTTATTTCATGAGCAGATAACGATAAAATCCCACAGACATAAATTTATGACAAAGAAAGATTGTTGTAAAGTTGTTGCAAAATTGATTGATTTTAGGAAGAAAGGTGCTTATGTAGTGGTGAGGGTGATGGGTTTGTACTATCAAATATGGAGGGTGAGGTAGGGGACATTATATATGAGTCGAATGGGCACCAAACATATGTACACGAAAAGATGTCAAAAGTTTGAAAAGTCCGAGCAATAAATGGATATGAACTATTTCGGAATAAAGAAACAAAACGCAAATAATCAGACAAACATGGTTTCCCCAAGAGGTTTATATTAGCACAGAACGGAAAATAATACCTCTAACTCTCAAACACGTTCAGTATTTATAAGGACTTCACTACATATCTTATAGTTATCGTACCATCAAATAAGAATGTTGAAGTAGGGGACACTAAGATTGTCATAAGATGTCAACAGTTCAAAAGTTCGTACAATAAATGGATAAGTAATTAAGTATTATGATAAACAAACAATGGACAAGCATCACATATTAAAAACAAAGGTGGTTTACCAGATAGGGTTATGGCTACTAGAGATATAGTATTTATTAAACGGGCCAAACAAATTGAAATGGAGAACGATGTGTCCAACCCTAGAAAGTATCTAGTATTTAAAACATAGACTCTAATACATATCTTTATGTTACTATGAGCTGAGTTTGGAAATGGTAGGTGGAAGGAAGAGTATCTAGGTATCCAAAACCTTAATGGCATTTATAATTTATTATTCACTTTCTGACTTGTTTGTTTCCCCTCTCACATATCTTCATAACTACCAGTGTAACTAACCTTCAATTAAAGCAACAATCTAACAACCACTGGATAAGAGTTTGAAGAAATAAAATGGAAAAAGAACTAGTTACCTGAAATGTAAAGAATAAATCTAACCTTTGTGCATGATATAACAAAATATCAGTACCCACATAGAAAAGATGAGTTCTGAAAGCAAATTATAATATGTAACGAATCATTTGAGAGTTAAGACAACCTGCTCATGTCAAAATTGTTAGGATTTATTAGCACGTCGTCACTACGTTAATGTAAAACTACTAATAAATATAATTGAGTTAATTGAATTGATTGAATCAAATTAAAAGAAATTACAACAGTCTATATTTATAGACTTGGCTAAACTTGATGACTGAGAAACCTAATATTAATACTAATAGGAAATTTATACTAATAGGAAACTAAAATTGGAAATTAAAAAATTTGTTCTAAAAAATTTACTTTTAACAAAATATGCCCCAAATAATCAAAAATATACCAATATACCCTATCTGGTCGCAAGTTATACCGTGACTTGCGACCCCGACTCCGGAAATTGCGACCCTGCGACTCGTTCATAACGTGACTTGCGACCCAAATTTTGATACCGTACCTTGCGACCGGGAACCAAATCTTGCGACCCCCAAATGTATCTTGCGACCCAAATTTTGACTACGATACCGTAGCTTGCGACCGGGAATCAAACCTTGCAACCCCCAAATGTATCTTGCGACCCGAGAATAAAAAACCTTGTGACCCCCTCTGTTTGCAGCACTGCAACTTGAAATCCCTAGGGATTTAGGCCAAACATTGAACATGAGAGTTGTAGTACATGTTTCAAGCTTTTCAAGGATAAAAGACTCATCCAAAACGGATGTCTTACGAAGAAGTTATAGTGGGTTTAAAGTTGGTTGCAGAGTCATTTTTAGTAGTTTTTCTGATTTGTTGTCTTCATGTTGTAAAGAAAAATATTACAAGATACATATTAATTGGAACACAAATGAAACATGTTGAATAAAATAAAACACAAATAATACAAGATACATAACATTGATAACTAATACATATTCATCTAATAATCAACAACATCAAGGAGAATTCAAATTCTCAGTTCCAAAACATTGAGTCGATTGAGATGTTTCAGTCTTTACCTTTGATTTTGATCTTGATTGACTCGGCTCGTTTGTTCTATCCACAAGAGATCTGCAACTAGATCGACTATGACCAATTTCCTTGTAACGACTACATTGTTATGTTGATTGTCGTTTCCCCTTCTCCTCTCCTTGCGAAGGAATACGAGCACGGCCAGGTGGGCGACCAAATTGCCTCCTTACAAGGACCGGCGGTAACACATTCATAAGATCACTTGGATCCACCCATTTTGAAAGATAATCCATTGGGTAATTAGCCTCCGCATAGGCAGCTCGATACGTCTCTGGTGTGAAATAACTCTCCGCATAGCAGCTGACTTCGTCATGATTGAAGTGGCGAGCCACTGCGATAACGTGTCCACACGGTAAACCTGACAACTGTCATTGCATGCAACTACATGTTCTTGTTTCCAAGTTAACTGTTGCATTCTTTATTCCATCTAAAACCTGAAAAATGAAATTTGTGGGTGGATTGACATTCCATCTTCTAGAATTTCTGTTTCTCTTCCCAATCTTGTGCTCAACATATGGTGTGATAGTCGTCGTAAGTCCTTCTCCAGTGTGACGATGTTTGTAGTACCACTGTTGTACTGAAGCTAGAAAATACTCTAATAACATTGTAATAGGGAGCCTTCTTGCATGTCTGGTCAATGCGTTAAGAGACTCTGCGTTGTCAGATGTCATATCGCATATCGTGGATGTATAGCATGATGCTTTGACCATCTATCTTTCCCAACGTCTCTAAGAACACTAGCTGAGGCTGGTAAACGTCTAGAAATGACATCAAAATGATGATCAAATCTGACTTACGGTAAGACTTATACATTTTCCAGTAATGCCACTTAAAGTGCTTGACCCTAGAAGACTTGTGTTTCAAGTTCATCAATTAATGACGACAGCATAAGGCATGAAATGCCTCTGGGAAGAGTTGTGAAATAGCGACTGCAATTGAAGGGGACCTATCGGAAATGATAGTCAGGTTTTCAATCCCACCAGCAGACTCAAAAGCATCATGTAAGTTTGCCAAGAACCACGTCCAGTGATCGGTCGTCTTCCCTGCCCCGATGCCATACGTCAGTGGCAAGATGCCATTATTGCCATCCATCGCTACAGCAACTAAGTTAGTACCCAGGTAACCACCCTTCAAATGTGAGCCATCTATCATAATTACCGGACGCGTATGGTTAACAAATGTGCGTATCTATAAAGAGAGTAAATGTTAAAATACCAAAAGAGATCAACTATACGTAATTTAAAAAAAAATATAGTTTCTTACAGCTGCACCAATGGACATGTAACACATTAGAAATCTATCTTTCTCATCTGTGATAACATTCGTTGTGCTCCTTGTGTTTTTCAGCTTTAGGTTGTGTAGGTAAAGGGGTAGCACCCGAAATGATTCTTCCACGCTACCTCTCAATAACTCTATTGCGCAACACTTTGCCCTCCAAGCTTACGTGTATGATAGGCTGATTTTAAAACGGGCAGACATATCAAGTTTAATCTCTTTGCCTCTATAAACAAGTCCTTCCAAAGTCATCAATTCCTTCAAGATGTGACCAAACACTTTTTTGCTTGCATGTTTGTTATTGTTCATAATTTGAGTGCGAGAACAAGTGTGAACATCAACAAACTTCCTGACATGGAAGTTATTGCTATCTTTGATACATGATGCACTTATCTTCCAGCTGCAATTAGGCAATAAGTACGCTATGTACCGACTCTTGTCTGACTTCTTAGGCGTAATCTGAAAACCCTCTTCGACACACTTCGTATGCAATTGTAGGAGTAACTCCTCCTTAGTTTCAAATGTTTGTCCAAGTTGAACCCGGTAAGAGGGTTCATACATGGTAATTGGTCGTTTTATTTCTTCTCGGTCATTCTCGCATAACAAATGAGGCATATTCCAGAATATATCATTTTTTGGTGCTTTCATCGGTATTTCCTTTTCATATGTATCTCTTGGATCCGGAACCTCATCATCATCATCATAATCATTATCACTATACTCAACAACATCATTAACAAATGCATGCTCAATATTCTTGACTTTCGTAACATTTTCTTCACCATAATGATCATAATCATGAAGATGATCATCAAGAACCTCCACATGATATTGTGAATTATCTTGATCATGGTGAACACCCTCTTGATCATCTCGGGGGAGTTCAATTACCTTAAACTGTGTGTCTTGGTTGATTTGTGTTGGATACGTGTTATTTATTGGGAAATTTGGAGCATGATGATAATGATATTGTGGAAATGATTGAAAATATGGTGGTGGTGGTGGTTGTGGTTGAAAAGAAAACGAAATGTGTGGCAATGTTTGGTACTGTTGATTTTCAGGTGGTTGGTTATACTCTTGTGTTTGAAGTTGTTGAAAATGTTGTTGAAAACCACTACTGCTACTGCTAGGGTGATTGCTCCCTATACCCGAAACATTTCTTCCAATGTCAACTACGTAAATTTCTATTTGAGCATTGTTAAGACTGTTAGTAATTGCATGGCACAAAAACTACCCAAAGTCATCTTCATCATCAGTAATATCTATAACATATTGATCCACCTTATATTTCATATGAATTGGTGTATCAAGTGGTAGATCAACTTTCTTTAAAACATATTTTAACAAAAATTTGTATGTCAAAGGGTTTTCGGGTGCAACAGGGAGTTTTAAAGGCACTCTATAACAATCTACATGCAAATATATCAGCATGTTGCTAATATATTCAAAATGTCCGCCATAACAAACATACATCTTAAACTTATCAATTTCTAGACTCATATTGTTGTTGAATTACAAACAAATCGTTTTAAACGAGTTATAAATTGTACCTTTTCAGAATAATGTGTTGCAATCCTTGTAAATGTGTTGCAATCCCTTGTAAATATGTTGAAATTCCTTGTATTCGATTACAGATAATTGAGAGAGTGTTTGTGATTTTAGAGTGTGTGTGTTTTTAGTGAAAAACAACTGAATTTCGGGTAGGTTTTAAAAGAAAAAATGTTATAAAAAAAAATCTAAAAAGTACAAAAAATATAATGCAAAATCTAAAAAATCTTATCTATATTTTATCCAAAACGGGTCGCTGGTCGTAGTTCAGTCGCAAATCATGATGAATGGGTCGCAAGTAACGATGAACTAGTCACAAGTTACGATGAACTGGTCAGTTCACCAAACGGGTCGCAAGATACATTTGGGGGTTGCAAGATTTGGTTTCCGGTCGCAAGCTACGGTGTCGTAGTCAAAATTTAGGTAGCAAGATACATTTGGGGGTCGCAAGATTTGATTCCCGGTCGCAAGGTACGGTATTGTAGTCAAAATTTGGGTCGCAAGTCACGTTGTGAACGAGTCGCAGGGTCGCAATTTCCGGAGTCGGAGTCGCAAGTTATATTGGTATATTTTCGATTTTTTAGGGTAAATTTTTTTAAAATTAATTTTTTAGGGCAAATTTTTTAATTTCATTTAATCTATATTCCATAAAAATAAATATTAGCGAATCCTAACAAATCTAAAAAATATGTGCTTTAATGGTTATTATAGGAAACAAAAGATAATAGAATGACGGTGAATACTCTTCAGTAATGAGTATTGGTTGTCGTTGCTAATATTCTAATTATTATATCTAGTAAATTCTAGTTGTAACGAGGAGTCAAAATGGGAGGAGCAGACTCGGGCAACACATATGTTTGTACCAGCGTGAAAGGTAAGTAACAACACCCACAAGAATTGTGGTAAGGTAAGGCTACCACCCATAAAGTCCAATTTCAGGTTGGCGGATGCTATTCCCCATGGTAAAACCGTACAAGTTACAATTCTGACTGTTTTAGTTAGAAATTAATTGATTTTCGGTTATATTTACGAAACAGGTCAAACGGATAAAAACTTAGGTCGAATAGGGTTAAATCGTTTGAAAGTGAATTGAAGTGTATTAATCTATTTAATCATACATTAGATTGTTATAACAACTAGGTTATAAACCCGCAGTAACGTCGGTCGAATTTAATTTTTATTTGATCGATTTTTTTATATAATCTATAGACCCGTAATAAGACGCGACGAATTTAACTTTTATAAATAAATAAAATTTTGATCTTTATTATATAGTTTATAAACCCGCGATAATGCTGGACGATTTTAATTTTTATAAATAAATACAATATTTGATCAATTTTTTAAACAGCCTGGAGACCTGCGGTAATGTCGGACGAATTTAATTTTTATAAATGAATAAAATATTGTGACCGATTTTTTTATATAGTTTATAGACCCGCGATAACGAATGTCGAATTTAATTTTTATTTGGTCGATTTTTTTGTATAGTTTATAAACCCGTTATAATGCGAGACAAATTTAATTTCAATAAAATGAATAAAATATTGTGGACGATTTATAGAATTTATAGACTTTTTAATTTTTTTAAATAAATAAAATATTTGATCTAATTTTTTTAATTTATATAAATACATCAAATATTTAAGGGGCGAAAATTGTAATTATACGAAAGAAATAAAGATCATTAGATCGTAAATGATTGGAAAACAATGAAGAGTTCATATTCCTCCGTTGTATCCTCTTTTAATTATATAATAATAATAATAACAATAATGATAAAGAAGATAATATAGTCGTACCATATTTTGATATATTAACTATTAATAACATCCCTGGAGAAAAGGAACAAAAAAAGATGCTGGTGGGTCTAGCCCATTCCGGCTTAACCCGTTTTGACTCATTACACAGCTTGCCTATTTTTCCATCTCTACCTCAAGTTTCTAATTGGATACATGAGGTAGTAGACATGTTTACGGTCCGAATCATACTCTATAACCAACAAGGATTGCATAGTAACTTCAGTATACTTGGTATTGTATTGGTACGTATTTCTCTAAACCAAAGCACTACGGAAAACGGACTTAATGAGAAAATAGTAATAGATAATCTGAAATCTATCAGGGGCTGCAAAAGTTCCTGTCAACAAGATAGAGCTCTTAAGTACAAGATTACATGTGAAGATCAACTTGAGCTATTTGGTTTCTCGTTTTCGAGGTACTTCACCACACCGTAGACAACGGTTCCGGCAACAAACAAGAACAGAGTTGGTGTAAATGAAGGATAAAGATACTTGACAAACAAAGCATCCCATTCTTCAGGAAGGAAACCTGCTCACAGAATATTTCAATCAAGCACAGAACATAAATAGTGAAATTACAGACTAAAAAAGTAAGCATTATATCTAAATGAAAATTGGAAACGGGCTAGTGGAAAACAGTCCTGTGGTTTGATTAGATGAGGTTTATTGCTCAAAAAGAATATTTTTTGGGAATTTAGTATCCAACAGGATGAGGAATAGTTGTAAAACTTACACCTTTGTACATGTATTGATGGTGGCAATTTCGACCCGTTTACTAATAAATGGGGCGATTTGGGTTATGTCGGGCTAGTTTTGACTCCTTCTAATAAAATCTCAATCAGGTCAACCACGTAAGGTAGACAGAGTTAGCTTAGAACGAAAAAAAAAGTGTCAAATGAGTTGAAAGTTACCTAATTACCTTATAATGCATAAAACCTTGTAAATAATTATATTAACAATTTCCTATTAGTATTGTTATATAATTTAATTAATATTGTAATTGTAATCATATTTCAACACAAACTATATGTAGACTAAAATGTGCAAATATTGGACAGTTTTTTTCCAGTCAAACCAAGCCTTACAACAAAAAACCATTTTAATTCCTCACCCACCATATCCAAATTTTCATCCCTAATATCAGCTAGTTAATTACAGACAGTTATCGTGCTAAGGTATCCATTAGTAACAGGTTTAGCCTACTTGTATCTAGCTTCCCTGTATCTAGCTTGCCCCTAAGTAACTGCCTTTGATACACACCCGATGACCCGTGTTTCTACACAGGCCTTGTTTTCCAATAACTATGAAGTATGTCACATACTTGTGTACAACCAACGTATTCCTAATCTAATAGATGTCTTCCCAAATTTTCTTCATGTTAGTGTAGTTCTCAAATCACAATTAGATTCTAAACACAAGACTCTTTGCACAACATCAATCATCAAATTCAGAGTTTCTGGACATAACTTCAAACCAATCCTTTGATTCAAAACAATCTTTTAATGATGTGGTTGCCTACTAAGCTTCACACTAAGTAAGATTTAGGCGTAATTATATAATCTGCTTTACCATTGGATGGAAGTTGTTCTAACCACTAAGCAGCTAAGTTCTACCTATCAACCAAATTTCAGTATCCAATTTCCAAATGTATTCATTCAGTGTCTAGTAAATCTTCAAATCATTGAAGCAGATTAGCATTTTCCTCAATCCAAATAATCATAAAATCTTGTTTACGAACACACAGACATAAAATTTGAATTAAAATTAAACCTCATTGATTAAAAATTAAAAATTCAATATCAATACAGTAATTAAAGGAAAAATAATAAATAATTAAATTATTATACCTGAAGCGGCAAGGGCAATTCCTTCAACAATAATAAGTGAACCTAACCCTAACCACGTAAGAAGAAATGCACGCTCATTACTTCCTTGTTCATTCAACACCTCATTACTTCTTGTTTGTTCCTTTTGTTGTTGTTGTGAAACGAATTTTGGTGTTTCGACGGGATCTCGACGAATAATTCTAGCTCTTTCTCTTTTTCCTTTTTGTTTTTTCACCGTAGATGAAGTCGAAACTGACGAACCAAAACCTAAAGGAGATGTAGAGGATGATGATGATGATGATGTGTTATCTGTTAATTCACTGGATTCTGATGATGTATTTTTAGATTTAATGATAGTCAAATGGGGAAGACGATGCTGATGACGGTGAGATTTGTGGTTGGATGTGATGAAGGTTGAAGATGAGCTGAAAATTAACGACATTTTTATTTATGTATCTATTTGTTTTCTGTTTAGTTCGTTAAGTTTTAAGGCGCTGTTTTTGTGATTATTTAAGCGTTATGTTTATTAATGGTTTATTCCTCTTTTTAACGTTTGTATCTTTGGTGGTCTTATGTAATAGGATTGATACCAACCAACATATGAATAATATACATGATACTTTCGTTTGTCTATATCACCAATAGCTTTTGTAATTTTCTTAAACAGTTTGCCAAAGATAACATTACTTTAAACATTACATAATTAGTTGTTAACTCATCTCTAGAAAGTTAGCTAGAAAAATTAGACCACTGAAAAATATTACATCAAAATATAGAAAGTGATAGCGTTTATAAATTGAAATCTATTTTAATAAATCAAAGGATTATTGGAAGAGCGGTATCAAGATTTTAGAAGTTCTAAATATAGAATAACTGTATATATTTGTAAATAAACACGTATATTTGTAATAGTAATGTGTGTGATTATTTGCTTTAAAGAAAAAGTAAAAATCTCTTTCAATAAAATATTATTAAAAGATTTAACCTAGTGCCTTAATGCTTTTGGTACGCCCTCTATTAAACTTAGAAACTAATCTTGATATAATCAATTGTTTTTATTTTCACTTAATGCCAAGTGTTTGAAGCCTAGGAATCATTTCTAAATCTATCAAGAAAATGAAACGCAATCAATTACAAGATAAAAGTCATAACCTTGTTAAAAAGGCTACAGAACAAATCAAAGTGATTGAACTTTATTAAAAAGATTAACCTAATTCACAATTGAATTTTGAGAATTTTAACTATAAGTTGGTTGTTGAAAAAGTAACATCGAATTAAACTAAATCACAATTTATAAGATGATAACATTAATAGGACATCGGGATTTACGAAAGAAATTGTTCAACAAATAGAAAAAAAGGTTTTACATTTTATCTTTAGTTACAAGGATAAACACTAATTTTTATATATCTTTGACAAGAATATCTCACCAACTCTCTATTACTATTAACGTACATGAAAAGATTTGTATTTTGATTGTATAAATGATGTTGCAAGTATCTCTATTAATACTAATGCACATGGATTAAAATGTAAATAACATGATTAAACTTTACTTGATGAACTTACACAAAGTATAAAATCTTCTATGTAGTAGCATCACACTGTCACTATCACTATAGTATATACGTGAGTAGTCAATCACAACGTCATTCGTCTAAAGCTATCAATTTTAACGTTGATTGTCGCTTTAAAATGTTTGAAAGATTAGATGGATCGAAATCAAATCATTGTATTAATATCTTGTTGTATCGAAGTAAGTTGTAAATAACGTTTTAGGCTAAAGTGTTTTATGATTTATCCTGTAACACCAAGGTTTAATACAATCATTTAGGTAAAGTAATTACTCCAATTTTTAATAAATATAAGTCGCTAAAAATGACAAAAATAATAATTTGAAATTGAAACTTTTATAACCACACGTAGTGTGAAGCCCTAGAACACTTATGAACTACATGTCCAACAACAATATCCATTTGATGAAAATCGAGCTCCATGGCCATTCTTGTTTTCCCGCGCATTCCAACTATTTTGTTCTCATCGCAAAATCGTCGTAGCTCAGTTTACATCACTTCCGTCCGACGTACATCTCCCGCCACCGTGAAATGTTCGACTTCAAATTCAATTACTACCGGTGTTGGCGCTGCGGTCGTTTGGTACAAAAATGATCTTCGTGTGGATGATCATTTAGGTTTAATTTCTGCATCATCATCGCAACATTCAACGGTTATTCCTCTTTATGTTTTCGATCACCGGATTCTTCGCAGTAAGTTCTTTAAAATCGCTTTATATGTAACAAGCTATTAATTACAGTAATTAAAGTTATAGGAATGAAACGAGCCTTTAAAATATAGTAGTGTAAGTGTGTAACTATATAAGACGGAATGTGCACATTCAATAAGTTATTAAGCACGTTAATTCTGTTTTAGTTTAGCAATTGTAAACCGAACGTATGACGTCCCAAAAATATAATTTTCAAATATTGAAAACATGAAATTGAAAACTTTGATTATCAAATTAGTTCGTTGCCATAACTGTAATGACATAAATAAATGGTGTAATTACCAAAATGGACTATTATGCCAAGTAATTTATGTTTTTTGAAATATCATAATCTTTTCCTTTGTACATTAGGAGAATGGATTTGATTGTTGTAGCTATGAATGTCAACAACAAAGTGGAATTGACGAATTGATGGGTGGGGATGGGAACAAAGTAGTCAATGTGATAAGAATTCAGTGTTGATGCATTGATTCTCATTGTATTTATATCTGCTGCAGATTTCACTGAGGAAATGCTTGAGCTGCTTCTCTTTGCTGTGAAAGATTTGAGGGAGTCGTTGAAGGAATTGGGATCTGATTTGATGATCAGGTTGGGAAAGACGGAATCTGTTATTCAAGATCTTGTAAAAGAGGTTGTTACCTTGTGGTTTTGCTTACTGAGATTCCTAAATAGTTTCCTATACATTAACCTAATGGACATTTAGGCAAAAACGTATGTGTATGTGATGTTGACGTTTATATGTGTATTAACTCTTGCCAAGTGTCTATCATTACACTTCTTATATAACTGAACTTGAAAGATGGAAGTATCGAGTATCAAAATGACGCATAATTAATTTATCACCTAGGGTTGGAACAGGTCAGAGTTTCCAACATATACACACAAGAAGAGGTGGAATATGACTTACGGTTGGTGATTGAGAACGTCAAAGAAAAAATGGGAGACAAAATTCTTGAAGAAGACAGCCCTAAAATATCTCTATGGAGCACTCCTTTTTATGATATGAAGGTATATTTTTGGTTCATTAGTGTTGGATTGTATTTTTTTTTTATCATGCTGATGTAGTCTAATTTTCCTAGAACATGATGGACCATCCATTGTCATATGATGAATTTCAACGATTAAATCTGCAAGTGCATTCACCTCTTTCAGCCCCAAAGTTACCTGGCATAGCGACAGACTTCGCTTGGGGTAAGTACTATTTTTGGAATCTAATATGTGGTTTTGACATTAAAATTCATATTTGTTTTATGATCCAGGTCCTGTGCCGACACTCGATGATTTAAAGGAATTCATGGATGAGAACCCATACAAATCAAAAGATAGTTGGAATTCCATCAAGAACAGTTCTGCTGAATATGTATTGCAGAGTGCTAGGATTAATATGTCAAATGGTGTGACCAATAGTCAAAGAAATTTGGATTCCGTTACTTCTCAGATTAAGAAGAAGAGATTGAAAAAAACAGCATTTATAACAAATCAAGGAAATTTTGTTGGAGGTGGAACTGGTGACGTGCTTAATGCATTGGCTGCATATTTAAAATATTTAGAGGGTACTACACGGGATGATTGGCAGGAGTACGTACTTCATGTGGTTTAAGATTACAAGTACTTGATATTTGTATGCATGCATTACTTATTGTGATTTTTGTGACTGGATAAAGTTTCATTTTGGGTGCTTATTATTGTAGGGTGCATGAAAGATTACGTAATGCTGAAACCCGAGAAGGAGCTTCATTTGGTATTCTTTTTGGACCTGCCCTTCAGCTTGGTGTTGTTTCCCGAAGGAGAGTATATTATGAGACTCTAAAGTATGAAAAAGAACGAAATGGTGGATTTCTCTCACCTTTTGGCTACTCAGCTGCCACGATAGCTGCAGCAGCTGATCATGTTTGCTCAAGAGAGGTGTGATTTTCCATATTGGCAACATACTATTTGATTTTTATTAACAACTGCCAACTTGTGACGATCCCCCTCTCTTTTGCGAGGGGTGACAAATTGGGCGGGCTGGGAAACGGGTCACAACAGGTTTGGGTCAAAACGATTAATTTTTAGATGTTATAACGGGTCAGGTTGGGCCAATTAGGAAGTGTGTGTGTCTGTGTGTGTGTAAGTGTAATTAGTGCGTTCATTATGATTGAAGATTATTACAGTAATATTTTACTTTTTGTTAATAAGGCAATTTAATGTTTTATGCATTTCAATACATTTTGGATTACTTTCAACCCCCATTGACCAGTTTGGCCCATTTGATCCAAATTGACCCATTTGTATTAACGGGAAATTACCACCTCAAATACTTTTTATTTTCATGGTGGGTGGATAGAGGAGGTCATGATGGTGGATTGAATGTTACTCCACCTCTAAATATTTTATTTTTGGTTTTTTTGTGTGATAGTGGTATCGTCTTTTGGCTTCAAGAAGTCAAGTGGATTCTACAAATAGATATTCTACTCGGTACTGGAGGTGGAAAGGTCATCTGATACAGGCTAGTATTGAAAACTAATGTGACTTAAAGTTTCTAGGGAGAAGAATCAATTCCAAACTTTTGATTTCATTGAAGATATGTAATTTTCTTGTATTTTCAGTATGCTGTTATGGGTTGTGAAGGTCCTGCTATCCTTCTTGTACACGGTTTCGGTGCATTTTTGGAGCATTACCGTGACAATATCAATGACATAGTTAAAGGTGGCAACCGTGTTTGGGCCATCACACTTGTAGGATTTGGCAGATCAGAGAAACCAAATATTGTATACACTGAACTTATGTGGGCTGAGTTATTAAGAAATTTCATAGTGGATGTTGTTAGGGAACCTGTTCATCTTGTTGGGAACTCGTTTGGAGGTTTGTTCTAATCTATTTATTATAAACCACTCTACCTCTAAACTTGTTAGTTTATGAAACTATGTTTCCGGATAGTAGAAGGCGAGGAACTTTTAGAATTTACTCTCTGATTGCTGTCTTCAGGCTATTTTGTGTCTATTGTTGCTGGCTTGTGGCCTGCTTTAGCTAGGTCTGTCGTGCTCTTGAACAGCGCTGGCCATTACATCCCAGGATATCTCTCTGTACCTTCCTCTAAGGTAAGAACGCATAAAAGGATAATAGAACGATTTCTTCTCTTTGGGGAAAGAATTTGACTTTTAAGATTAATGCTACTAATTTTAACTTCAACATCTATATTAAATTTCGACATTTAATTAGACATTGGTTTACCTGGATTATATTTATACCTAACCGGTCGACATGGGTAAACTTCATAAACGTAGTTAAAAATGAAATGGTCCATTAAAATAGGTCGAAAGTGACCAAAAAGTGTATTAACAAGAGTATTAGTTCAGAACCCCTTAAATTTGTATATTTAAAAAAAATATCATTATCTTATAATATTATGGAAATTTGGCCTATGACCCTCTTGATCACATTAGCCTTTTTAAAGATGACATCATTTGGCACTCTTTCTATTACTTTCTTTTTTTCTTTGGGATTTTTTTGTAAGAATATATATGATCAACATTTCAGGAAAGGAAAACTACAGGAATTGCATGGTTAGGTGCCAGGGGGCTTTCATTTTACCTGAGACTGAGCTTTAGGAACTTGGTGAAGCGTTGCTACCCAACTGTAACTTTCTGTTAATATACTTGTCACAGTATCCATCTGAAACTTTCTGCATTACATTTTACTTGTTAATTAATTCTATAAATCTCTGCAGAGAACAGGTCGTGCTGACGAAAGGCTCCTCAATGAGATGGTACGCGCAGTATCCTTATAAGGCCTCAACGCATTTGATCTGATGTTGATTTAACTTTCCTTCATGTTGTGACTTTATACACATGTTGATGTGATGTGTGTGAAGTTAGTTAGAAATATTTGTTCAAGTATATCACGTCTAAATTGAACTCATGTGAACTGTGTAAGTTTTGCATTCCTTAATTAACATTAGTCATATGATCCTGGTGTGCTAGTGGTTCTCGAAAGTATCTTCACATTTGATCCTTCAATTCCTCTTAATTATCTTCTAAAAGGGTTTGAGAATAGAGTCCTTGTTATCCAGGTCAGTCCTTTCCTAAAATGTGATGGACAAAGGATTGTTGCTTTTAATGACATTATTTAAACTGCTACCCTTTTAAAATTTTCATGTGCAATCAGGGCATGAAAGACCCGATCTCTGACTCCAGGACGAAAGTAAGTGTTGTCAAGAGACACTTTAAAGAAATCATAATCAAGGAGCTGGATGCAGGTAATTCAATTGCTCTGTTACAACGGATTTGTGTATAGAGGTGGAAATTTCAACCCACATATTTATGAACATCTTGATTTGCATCAGTTAAAGGCGGTAGTGTTGACCCATTTTCTTATGAATGGTTTAATATAGGTTACTTTTAACAGGTAAAATAATAAATACAGCTATAAAGAAATGGGTCAAACACTGCCCAAAGACATATTTTTTATGCATGCAATCTCCCAACTGGGGGTATGATCGAGCCGATACCGAGTCCAGCTCGACTCGACTAATGAACCGATGCTTTCGAGCTCGGCTCGACTCGACTCAATTATTGGTACTAAAATATTAATATTAAGTTAATTCAGATTTAACATTACTCGACTCGATAATTTCAAGCTTGACTCGACTCAACTCGATACTTTTATGCTCGAATCGACTCGAAGTTGATTAGAAAAAGTACGGTAAATATGTTAATATTCATATAAATGGAGGGTAAAAATGTAAAATAATGCAAGCTCGATTACGCTCGCGAGCCTCTCGAGCCGAGTATATTTTCACTCGAGCTCTACTCAAAAGTTTACTCGAGTAGCTTGAGCTCGACTCAACTTGTACCGAGTTGATTTCAAGTATTTTTCGACTCAATTTCGAGTAGCTCGCGAGTTATCTTGTCTCGTTTACAACCCTACTCCTAACTCGCTTTATACGAAAATTAGATTATATCTGAAACATTATAATTTTTATAATAAAATAATAGTTAACCCCCAATTATTATTCATAATAAGATCTAAAAGATGGGAAGAGTTTGGGGTCAACCTGTACCAAAATAATCCATTTTGATCCGTCACTCAACATGCTTGAACCACTCATTTTGCCACTTCTAGCACTTAAGTTATCGCACTTACATTATCTTAAATGGTCTAATCTCAGGCCACTGCCCCCATGATGAGGTACCAGAGGAAGTCAACTCTATCATCCGAGAATGGGTGGTCAATATCGAAAGCAGGTGATACCTTGAAAACGACAGTCAAAGATGGAAGCAGAATGGCAGCCTGAGTGACCAATGAAAAAACATTACATAACTGACGAAGGGTGTTCCAAACCCCATAGCAGAACAATGCACGCGTCATGTCTTGCCATATAATTGGGTTGCTAATATGTTCATGTAAATCTGACCATGGTAGCTATGTAGTTTTGGAGAAAGGAAATTTTTCGATCATGTGGTATAAGCAATGAATTGACATGAGATATACAAATGTGATATACACAGCTAATGCAATTATACGCCGATTTTTACTTATATATCTCCTAATCATGTTTCTCAATTAGGGTTGGAGAAGAAAAACATTTTCTCTTCCACTTTCAATGTTTAATATTTTTGACAAACTTATTTGACGATCTGTTAGAGAAGCAGTATAACTGGAATTGACACATTTACGTATTAATAAACTGAAATTGTTCATCTTTAGTTAAATTAACCTTACCGAAGTTGTGTCATGCTGTGCCGCACAAAGATATGGAAATATGTTCACCCTATGCAAATGGATAGATCCATCACCTGTTTACTTCACTTATATCACCAAAGCAAAACCAGCAATTGTAATAAAACTATAACCATAAGAAAGCTTCATATAACACTCAGAGTATTACAAAATGAAGGTAGCAGAACAATTGCACAACACAACAGATGCTGTCTTATTAACTGGTACAATTGATATAGCTTAAACTACATCTAACCAAATGGAGTCAGAATTAATAACCCTACCAGTTCGGGAAGCAATTCCGTTAGCCTCACCACATATGACAACCCGAATGGAGCTTGCTTTTCTTGCAGCTCTAATCTTGCCAAAAGTGAGAAGGGGCATAAACGGTTATTAAACATTACCGTTTGCGCCTACCAACCCCACTCACTCTAATTGGTTAGTTTTGTTTCTCTTTTCTTACATTGTTTAATAATCGTATTATTTCTATCACTTCCTCAAGTTCAATTCATTACAAAGGCTTGTAATATCGGGAACCACACCTCCACTTTGATACCTTGTAATTCCATCTCCAGCAAGATCATTAAGTAATTGTGCAGGATCTTTGGCCCCCCCATGCTGCAGAAATTTTGTTCTGATAGCAGTACCTGTCTCTAATGATAGTGGGTCATCTTTGCATACTCTTTCCCAGATAGTTGATGCAAAACATTTGGCATACAAGTAGCTATAGTAACCTACACAATTTAAATTAACAGACTGTTCAGTGTTGCAGCTATCTAAGAAGTTGGTTTAACAAGCACCGACATCTTCAGAGGTGGCAATTTCAACGCAGTTACTTGAAAGTGGGTAAAATGATCTCAAATGGATGGAAGTCTCATGAAGGCAATTTAAATGCGTACGGTCTCCTCATTAATTTTATTCAGACTTCGATTACACTGGTAATAATATTATTATTCTAATCATGTTAACAAATTAACTATAAATCAACTTTTTTATATGATGGGACAAGAAAGTGTTTGTGGGTCAGCCCAATCTACCTAGCGTAGCCCATCTCGATCCCTGCATAAGTTATTTAAACCCAAACCCATTCTGACCTGTTAACTGACCTGTTAACTGACCTGCCCCCATCACCATCATTCTATTGGTGTGGTAGCTTTTTGATACAAAATGAGTTGAATACTTAAATTTGTCAACACATATGTGGTTAAGAAACAAAAGATTTTGCTTATTTATACTGATAGCAGCTAATGCTTCCCATGACAATTGAAAAGGTGACAGGCCATAGACTCTAGATGATCAGAGAAAACGTCACTTTACTGCACAGGATGCACCATCAAAGAACCTCTAATGACTTCATAAAATCAAAGATAGGTTGTTCAAGAAGAAGCAAAAGTAACAAATGTATATGAAGCCTTCGTCACTGAGAAGAAATGTACCTGCACCATAATATAGTAGGTGGCTGAATCGAGTTTGCCAATGTGTACCCTCGACATGTTTCCAATTGGTATGCCGTTTTCTCAAATCCTCAACAACTGAAGTGGTATCAATTGGTGACAATGTCTGAGCACCATATAGCGTTTGGTCGACCAATGCATATAATATCTGATGATAAACATAAATTAGGAATCAGAATCAATTATCTTATCTCTACGAGTTCATCCAATGTTATCACAATGCCCATTTGAGGCTTCACGAGGGAATGAAAAGTATGCAATAAAGATTTGACCTGCTGTTGCAATTCCATTGCTCCAAACATCTTTTTGGCTCCCCGCATTGACTCGACAAGTTTCTCAGGAATTATATCATCGGTTGAATAATGTCTGGCAAATGTCTTCAGGACTCGATAATCCCATGCATAGTACCTAAATGATTAACCGAAACAAAAGAAAGATCAGTGAAATGATTAAAATTATTTTTTTAAGCTGATTATTTAAAGTCAAATGTTCAAGTTCTGGATAATTGGTTTCATACTAGCTGCAAACAGAATGTGGTATTTAAGGGAGAAATTTAATTTACATAATTGCCCATTCTTTTAACTTAATTTAGGAAGCTTTTAATCCAATAACACAAAAGGTGTCTTTTCTTTCCAGAAGAACGTCTTTTTTGGTCATCATATGTATTAATTTACTAAATAATCAGACTTGTCAAACATTCAAACAGATACTTGTCTGATTGTTACAGCTTCAATAGCATAAGTACATCCAAAGCTAATTCTCATTATGAAGCATCACATAATCAGTTTCAAATACAAATCTAAACACCCCAATAGAAGTGCACTATTCCTAAAAGTGCACAATGGAACTATCAAACAGTTTGAAGCATGCCAAAATGAAATTCTAAAATTCTAGTGTCATCATGAGTAATTCTTTGAAGCAGTTTACTTGGTACTTACTCAAATAGGTTTGAAGGAGTTTCAGCCATGTCAAAAGCTACTCTGGTACCTGAAAAATGTTGATAATCCTGCAAACTTGCAGATGAGAATCATAATAGGATATTCAAAAAGTTATGTTTTGCAAGAGGATCAAGGTGCACATACTGTTCGTGAAAGCAATGAATGAAGTGCATGCCCAAATTCATGAAAAAGGGTATCTACATCGGAGTGGTTAAGCCTCACAACTGCTGAATTGTGCGATTTTGAAAAATTGCAAACAAGAGCTATGACCTGCGAAAAAAAGATAAAAGATAATAAAAACATTCTGTCAGTGTCTTTCTCGTTAAGGGCGTACAACTAACCAACTCAACATATAGAAACTTTAAAAATCTTTCAGCAACTAGAAAGGAACTACTAGAGGTAGTAAGTTTGTGGGTCAATTTGGGTTATACAATAGATCTTGGTCAAAGAGGTAAAAAAAAAAATTTAAAAACAAATAAGTAGCTAGAAGGAAAACAGGTCAAAACCAGTGCAAAGTGTATTCAGAATTTCAAAGAGCATCAAATTCGATTTATCAACAATATTAGATTGAATTATTATTGTAAGTCTTTCAATCCTACTTAACACGGAAATCATCTATTAAACTCAAAACTAAAGAGAGGACAACAACTATTGGCAGCTCAACCCGAGCAGTCTGTTTGCTCTGTACTATTAATGACCCATTTTGACCCCTTTCTTACTTCCTTCCATGTCCATCTCTCATATCTACAGGGAAGGGAATCAAAGTGGAACCTGCCCAACCTACCCATGTTGCAATGCAAGGCTTGTTTGCCTTCTCTTTTAATTCACATATATATATATATATGTATATATATATGAGTAGCTCTCTAGTTATCATCCTATTGGAATCAGTGGCTTATGATGTACACGTTTATTTATGAGTAAATAAAATTAATTAATGAACAAAATGAAACATACTGGTAGCTGGTATTCTGTTTTGGAAACTCTCCGCCCCCCTCTTATGGCAAAGTGAGCGCAACCAGGATATTTTCCCTGTCTAGAATTCAGATCAAGATATATGTACCCCAAATCACCCTGAAAAGTAATACAAGAATTCAGTAAGGAAAGAAGAAACTAAGACATTCTATGTTTCTATATACTTTTAGGGTTATTCATCGGGACGACACCAAGAAAACTAACGGTTTGGAACTGGTGCAGTCCCAAACGAAGAGTAACCCCAATCAGGTTATAAATGATGTCTTTACAAAGTTTGGGAAACTAAAAATCCTAGGAAAAAACCGGTTCGGTCCCAGTTCCGGAATAAAAATTTAGAACCAAACCGAAGATAGCAACTACCAGCCAGTTCGACTCCTCAGTTTTGCAATCCGGACGATTTAAGAGCAACCCTATATAGGTGCAAGTTGGCTAAACAAGGTCATTTGTGTCGTATAGAAGTGATCAATTTTATACTAGCCACAAGAAGGATCTGTATAAGGACTACAATCTACGAAAAATATTTTGTGATACAATACAGAATATAATATGATATGTATATTTCAAGCAATTAAGTCAGGAATCTATGTGAAAATACAAGTGCACCTCATTAGGATGATGAAGGGCCATCTTCAAGACATCTGGATGCCATGATTCACCAGGTGCAATGGGAACGTTAACAAATTTCATGCCGAACAACGACTCGACCAGAACTTTAAGACCCTCAATACATTGTGATAAGGAAAAATATGCAGTGATCGCCTGATAAGGATATAATGAAGAGTGATATCGGGTAAGGGGGAAATGATAACACAAAAACATCATTAATGGCTTTAGAATAATAAAGAAAAAAAAGCAAATGATAACATACTGAGAAGTCCAAGTTGTAAGCAGATGATTTCATTGATCTTGTGAAGTATGCTTCATCCCATGGCTCTAATACTAGATCTTGTTGGCCATTTTTTCTCCTTTTGAAGTCACAGATAGACTCAAATTCCTATCATATCAATAGTAATGTAAGTACGAGATATGATACAAACCCAACTCCTGTGTTGTAATAACAAACAAAAGGGATAAAACAATAGATTAAGCAACTTTCAAGAGGTAAACCAACACTCCCAATCATATAACATCACCAATCAAATTACAAACCTAGAGCCTTATTTATACTATAAAATAATATCATAAACTTACTATAATATGATATGCTATACTTACCATAATACTAACACTAGTAATAGTAATTACATATTAAAACTTCGCTAAGTTATCAATACTCATCTCATAAGTAAATTATAAATATTTATATTTCCTTATTAATATCCAGTAGTATCAAAATGGCAGCTGGAAGTATAGGTAGCAACTGGCAACAAGGGTGGTGCGTCGGGCGGGATGGGTAATAGGTCAAAACAGGTTCGGGTTAGTACAGGTAGACTTCGGTAAGGGTAAAACGGGTCTAGTTGGCTGACACACAAATACATTTTGTCTATTTTAGTGTAGAATATATGTAACTATGTATTGAATATCATTACAGAAACATTACAAGAATAAGTTAATGTACTTCAACAAAATGATTTATGTGGTTTTATAATTATCGGATCCACTTTAAATGACTTGTCGACCTTCAGCAGTACAACCCATATGCATTATAACTTTGTTTTCCAACTCTACCCATCAAACCCATTAGAGAAGAGAGAGAGAGAGAGAGAGAGAGAGAGAGAGAGAGAGAGAAAACTATAACCCAAATCGAACCATTTGGGAATGGGTCCAAATTGTCATTACCAAATGGAACCCATTGCTGGAAGAATCTTTTAGAAATAGTACCTCAGCTGCCTTTGACCCTATAGTTTTACTCAGCTCTACTAGAAAGGATGATACAACTTCTGGTGATGAAGCCATATTTGAATGCAAAGCATAGTCAACATAAGATCTATACCCCATTATCTGCATACATTTCAAAAGCCAAATGGTTGGTCAAAAGGTTTTCTCACAGGAAGCAAATACCCACTTGTGAAATGAACATATGAACACTTTTAGTAACTAACACATATCACATGTCTATCGTGCACGCCAAAGAAAGCAAATGATGGTCTAAAAAATATTGTTTATGCTAACGAGTTCTGTTCATAAAATATATATAATGCACAACATCAAATGACATGACAGCAATTTGTTCCATTTTATGTTTCTAATGGGACAGTTGCAGAACTTATCTTTCCAGGACATATACAAAGAAAAAAATATTAAATGTGCCATTTGATATATATACATAGAAAGAAAAAAATGTTACAACAAGGACGAACCTCAGAAATTTCATGACGTGCAGCAATTAGCTTATCAAGAACAGCAAGATTGGCACGTGGTACGGAGTTGCTTTTGATATATGTCATTTTTCTTACCTGGATAGAATTAAATTACACAAATGAAAAAACACATCCTCCTAAGAAACAGCAAATGTGATATGCTAAAAGTACTCAAGTTTTTCAACCATCATACATGGCTTTTGCAAGCAAACAACCATCGTTCTAGGAAAAACAGCAGTACACTTTGTAACGAATTTTATTGGATGAACAGTGGAAATGCACATGCAAGAATAATATCATGCTTGGACCTTTTGGTCTAGCTCATTCTTGTAAAGTATAGTGCTTTCTTTCAGTTTTGCAGGTATGATAGTTTGTTTCCTTCAAAATCCCAAATCCTATTGTTTGGAAACTTAATAATTCAATAGGTTGACCCGTTATATGATTAAACTTAAGAGCGCCTATATTCCAAACTTGTCAGTTACTGTGCTTCAAGTTACTTTGTTTAGAAATCAATACTGTGGGAACATTTCTATCGGAAGTATTTGTACTCAACCTCATCATCAGATGTCCATTGCAACACTGCAGAGACAGTGCTTGGTTCAGTTACTATTCGGAACCCTTTTTCTCTGATGTTTACTCTTGAACCTGATGAAGTAGGACGATTAACAGGTTTAACAAGATGGTGCAGGTTCTTCGGAATACGTGATGATGGATATACATCCACGTAACCTGGCTCCTTGGCTATATTTTCATTGTACCTGATAAAAGGACAAGTCAATCAAGTAACATATGAAGCATTGAACGCAATTAGGAATATGAAGCACTATGGATGACATTCACTTACTGTGCACAGCATTTAGCGATTTCAACATTTAGCTGACTCACTCGATCTTTCTTTTCTGTTTAAGTCATACAACAATCGGTAGTCAATACATATACTTGACAAACAAATTATTATACAACAAGTGAACCAAAAGACCTTCACATAGATGAATTCCACCCTTCTCAAAATCAATGCGCAGGTCACGAGCAACTCTTTTAGCTTCCTCACTCGTCAAAGTCTGATCTTTGTCAGCTTTCAGCACCGCATCATAGAGAGTAAGATTCGTATTGAGATACTGTATGCCAACGATCATGCATACAACAAATCATTTAAAGTGACCAGTAAATGACATCAAAATGTTCCTAAAACAGAGCTATCGTCCATCATGTAATAACTAAAATGGTCCATCAAGGAATCAACCTTCCTGATCTAGCAAAAATTAAACAGAACCACACCGATTATCTAACTTGTCACCTCACATGTAGATATTCGTTAATCCTCATTGACGCCTTTAATGCCTCATCCACAAATTCCCTGTATACCAACTAAATATCTATCAAAACAAACAAAAAGACAAGGATGCCAACAACAACTGCAAAAACATGTACTCAAATCAAGATAAATTAAAAAGAAAAACCTGTCTGGATGTGTATTTCTACAAAGTTCAGCAGAATCCACAACTTGACATACCTATATCATTATACATTGACTAGAGTCAACAAGAAGTAAAAATTACAAATAAATAGTCCTTTAAATGAAGAGCATTTGATAGAATATCATACATATATAATGTACATACATCTTATCTCAAATATAATATAGGAAGCGGGATGCAGATGTCATCATTTATTAAGTAGCCAATCAAAACACTCAGTATAAACATATTTGATTTTGACGAATTTATAATTTTATATTTTTGGATAATTATTGAAAAGATAGTTTATAAACTATCTTTCCAACTATTCATCAAAGAACCTTATTTAGTCTTATATTAATACTAAAATTAATCGTTGATTGCTTCACATATATGGATTGATCTAGCGTTTTAGAAATCATATGTCAAAGTGTACTAGTTTAACTTCAGATTTCAATAAAAGTAAAAGATTTCATGTAATGTAATGTTTATTAACCATAGTGTTAGCATTTTGAAAAAGATCTGAATAGTCAATTTCGTATGGACGTTCATGCCAATTGAACTGGTTATAACTTTTGTAGTAAACAAATATGAAACAAACTATGAAGTTTGATGTGGGCTCTTTATTTATATTCATTTTGGGTTTTAACATAAACTAAATAAATAAAAGTGAGTTCTTGAAACTTACAACAGGTGTGAAGAAATAACAGGAGTCGCTAGTACTACATGTTGAATTTTGAAATTAAGGCAAAGCATTGATTAATAGAGTTAACCTAATATCGTGTTTAAGGTTTAAACAAGCCGTGTGTATACAAGAGTTAAAAGCTAGTATACACACGTACGTAAGTATACATTTGCAAGTAGAAATTGTAAATATTGTTGTATAGAGAGCAGTTGAATCTAAATTGAAAATATTGTTGTCTAGAGCAGTTAGATATACTTACAGTGTTTGATATTTCATCCATGGCGTTAATAATTTCAGAAGATGAAGGCATTGAAGAAATGTATCCAACAAGCTCATTAGACCTGTCAAATAACACACCAAATAATTTAAATTTAAAATACATAACATAGCATAAAGAGTAATTGTATAACCTTCTTTTCTCGGTTCAATTTACATTTTATTGATATTACTTAAATTTTACCTTTCAATAGCGTCATCTACAATACGTTGAAAGCCTTTAGGGTTTCTCAAATGATTGCATCCATATAAACCGGTCTCTTCCAAGTGATGCGCCGCGAGTGAAAATATTTGACGGTTTTTGGAGGTGGAGCTGAGGCTTAAAGCGGCTCTGCGGATGAGCACAGCCATGATGAAGTTACGGTAGGGGTGGCGCCGCCGTGGTCACCGGAGATCAAACAAAATGCGAACGCGAGTGAAAATATCTTTTTTACTTGATTTTAATTTTAAGAAATGTTATATTTGTAAAATTGTACAGTAGTATCGGGTATTCATAAATCATTTTAATTTTATTTTAACTAATTATTTCTTTTATAATTTAGTTTGTTTCAAAAATAAAAATAAAAAATTATTTTTTTAAAAGATATTTCTGGATAAATTTAAAAAATTAGAAAGCATGTTCAAATTAAAAAAGAAAAAATTAAAAAGGAAAATTTATAATTTGAGATTTTTTTGCATGAGTTAGGTTCAAATGAGAATAGATATTATTTGTGAGAATGGAGGAATCAATCTCAACCATCCATCTCATCAAAAAAATAATACCCCCAACACTTTTAAAAAGTGAATATCTCACAAACGGTTAGTCAAAAAAATATAAAAATTGCACTATAAGAATCAGCATTTTTTTCTCTTCGATTAGACATCTCACAAGGTATACTTTCGACGAATTTTTTTTTTTCATATTTTGGTGGGTTTCGAAATTGGTAACACATGTGTTAGGTGCGGTAACACATGTGTTAAGTGCGGTAACACATGTGTTAGTTGCAGTAACACATGTGTTAGTAGTTAGTAACACATGCCACTAACACATGTGTTACCGAAACTAGCACATGTGTTACCAACCACTAACACATGTGTTACTGGTTTTCAACCCAAAAGAAAAAAAAAAAAAAAAATTTACCGAAAATATGTCATGAGTGATCTCTAATCGTAGAGAAAAGAACGCTGATTTCAATGGTGCAATTTTTATAATTTTTTGATTAGCCATTTGTGAGATATTTAACTTTAGGGGAAAATTGGGTTTTGCAAAATGGATGGCCAGGATTCATTCCTTCATTCTCACTAAAATTTTCATTCTCATTTGAACTTCCCTCTTTTTTACATATCTAATCTTATGCTTAACATTAATTTTTATTAACTTTTAATGGGCACAAACTCTAAAAGAATGAAAAGGTAAATTAAGACATTTTTACCTTAGTAAACAAATCCCAAATTTTTCCATATCATTATCACACCCTCACACTAATTTTTTGTAACTAATGAAAATGCACCATGCATTTAAGTTTTCTTTTTCTTTTTATTCTTCCATTACAATAAAACATTATCTTTTTCTTTATCTTTTCTTATAAAGTACCTCATATCATGTAATAACTAATACTTAATATTTGTAGTAAGTAAAAAATAATATAAGAAAAAAGTATTGCATTTTGAAATGACAGTCATTTGTATGTTAATAAAACTTTATTAATTAATTAACTCAAAATATAAGAAGTTTATGACATAATTTTGATTAATTTACTAAAATTGTAGTGTCACGTTATAATTATAATAATTTGCACTTATAAAAAGTATAAAATTAAGATATATTAGAAAACTGATTATATATATGTTTATTTTTAAAGTTTTATGTTCATTATGAGTAAATACAAACAAACTACTATAAGAACAAAAAATTAACATTTTAATAAAGAATATTCTTGCTTTTATTGAGATATAAATAAAACTAGAGTAGAACATGTGTAATATGAAGAATGAAATAAATTATTTTTTAGGTTTTATAAAAATTTTGATGGTTCTTGACATTTCTAAAAATGATGTTCTAGAACGTTTAGATATAATAGATAGTGATGAAGAAACTAAGTCCTAATAAGTGAATTGGTTTCACTTACACTATACTGTTTGAGTTAAAATTTAAACAGAAAAAAAAAATAAGAAAGAAAATAAGAGAAATGAGAGAAGATAAATCAGTGAGTCCTGTTTTTAGATTTGAAGAAAATGAAATGGAAAAAAAAAAAGTTTCCATCAAATCATTTCAACTATGGAAAGAAGATATTAGATGAAAAATGTATTAGAACTCTTCTCGCCTCTTCTTTTCTTTTCTTTTTCTTTCCATTTGACAAAAAAAACTTAAAAACACACATTTTTTTAAATAGTTTTCTTTCATTTCTTTACCATCCAAAAACAAACTGCAAACTCAAGAACACAATATTGGATCATTTCAAATAAGAACCTTTATTAAATAATAGTATAAAATTTACTATTAGTCCGTATACAAGAATTTTCGTAAATCCTTTTTTGTCCATAGGTGTTTAAAGTTTAAATCTTTTTCTATTGAAAAATTAAGTCTTTGCCATTTTCTGGTACAAAACTTTATCGAAAGTTCTCAAATGTAACGTGTATCTGCATGTGCTTTCATTCTCCTACATGTTCCAACTAAAATAATGTTTGGATCATGTCATATATAAGACTATTCCCATTCAACTAAAATCAACCCAACTATCAATTAATTAATTTATCTTTTTTCCATCTACACAACCTAACTAAATTCAACTTTGCACATCCATTAGCAACCCAACTTAAATCAATTTTTTTTTATTAAGTAAATAAGTTTTATGATTATTTTTTATTCTACTAAAATGTATTAGTAAAATTAAAAATAATTAATTAACTTAAAAAATATATTTTATTGTAAATATAAAACTAAATAAAAATATTCTACATTCATAAAACAAACTTAATAAAATAGATAAACCAAGTTACAATAGAAACATGAAATACAAGCTTACAAATACGGAAGATGCGAACTACATAATATTCATCAACGCAAAACTTTTACCATACATGCTCAATCAAATCGTTTTTTAGAGTGTTGTAGCTTCTCTATTTCGAAGTTGTGCCCTATTGGTCATATAACTGGATAGGTCTACAATTCGTTGAGTGAGTACTGAAAAGTTTGTTCGTCATCTTCAGTAGAGGTTCTTCATTGCCTGTTTGTAGGCATGTCATTTAGAAATTCGGATGGGTCATAATAATTAAGGTATGTATGACGTTCATCCTCAACGATCAAATTATGCATGATTATACATGTAATCATAACTTTCCCCGACATATCCTTGTCTCATAAAAGACAAGGATGTTGAAGAAATGCAAACGAGTTTGTAGAACTCCAAATACTCATTCAACATATTTTTTGGCGGCTTCTTGATGTTTGGAAAACAACTTGTGTTTCTGAAGTTTGAGGGAAGTTATTGACTTGACAAAGGCAACCCATGAAAGATATATGTCATCAGTGAGATAATATGATATATTATTTTCTCTACCATTCACGACGTAACTCACATTTGGTGCGCGACCTGCCAAGACATCATCAAAAGTAGGAGACTGGTGGAGGACGTTAATGTCGTTGCACGTACCTGGTGTTCCAAAGAATACATGCCATATTCACAAGTCATACGATGCAACGATTTCCAAAATGATTGTTGGTTTACCGCTTCTACATGCATATTGTCTAGCCTAAGCAATGGGGCAATTTTTCCATGTCCAGTGCATACAGTCAATACTTCCTATCATACCTGAAATCCACGTTCTTCCCCAACACAAATTAGTCTTGCAAAATCGGCTTCATTGAGCCTTTTGAGATGCACTTCACTGAAACATGAAATGACACCTTATATGAACTTTATTAGAGCAGTCCTTGTTACAGTTTCACTCACTCTCAAATATTCATGTTGTGCCTTTGCTCCAGTCCTATATGCTAACACCTGCATAGCTCTGGTATATTTCTGCAATGGTGAAAGACATTGTCTACCTACGACATCACGTCTTTGTTGAAAATATATCATTGGTTGTAATAGTTGTCACTATACGGAGAAAAGTGGTCTTTGCATATGAAATCTACGTCGAAAGGTTGCTTCATCATATGTTGGGTTGTCAACAAAATAGGCTTCCATTAAACGTGTCTTACCTTGCTTATGTTCTCGATTGCAATACCTCCTTCTTGTTCTAGGAGGATGATCGCATATGAGTATTTCACTGATGAAAGTTGTCGATTATGTTGAACAACCCGTTCTTCCCATTCATCATATGCATTCGAGCTCAATGAGTTTTCATTATGAGACATGTTTCAAAGAGATTAGAAATGAAGAGTTAGTGTGGGATATCAACGTATGCCAATCTTATACTTTATTTATACTACAAAATGATTTACAATTTTTATTAAAATTATAAAAAAGATAATGTTAAAATTATTTTATCTAAATAAAATCCAAGCATCATATACAAAGTTGACACATGTAAATAAAGATAAAGTTTGATTTGCTAGATGATAAGATGAAATTAACAACTTTATGTTCAATAAAGATGATGCTGACAACTCCATGTACAAAAAAGATACATGAAGAAAAAGTACAATTTCTTACAAACACTTAATAAAATATATTACATATATGTGAAATACAAAAGTACAATATCTTATAAATACTTGAAAGTTGAAAATACCTAATAAAATGTCTTACAAATGCATTAAAAGACATACTGAAAATAAAACACATAGTAGATTGTAATTAGTTTCCATAATACTTCGACATTAGAAAGCGTTTCATGTTTTCTTGTTCAAGTGACAAATGCTCCTTTTGTAGCAATGTGTTCAGATGCACAAGTTGCATCTTCATTGGCTCCCTTTCTTGACTCAAAACGAGTCTTTTTTTTATGACTTCAATGTCACTTTCTCTAGTAAGCCTCATTGCACGCAACTCTGCAACAACTTCATTGAAAGTCTTACATTTTCCTTTTTTTTCGCAACATCTCTACCCGTTGGATGTTTAATTGTTGAACCACCACTAGTTGGTGTTTTATGGATTGGAATTGACACAAAACTCCCCTTCTTTAGTAGTCCTTGATCTTTTCGTGCTACCACCACTTTCTTCGTTACCAACTTCACATTCAGGACGAGAACGTGTTATGTCACGATCTAACTCTAAAGCCCACTTCTCGTGTTTACACATAACTCCATTAAAAACAATGATGTCGTTAAACTTGTTTCCACTTGCCTCATAAAGTTTATGAGCTTATTTCTCAATATCTTTCTGACTCATTCCACTTCTTTTATGGCGCCATGCTTCCCGATATACACCAACCCACTTTTGGGCATTTCTGCTAAGTTATTTAAAACGACCTCTCATTTGATATTCGTTCATGTTATTAAATTTTTATGGATTTTAAGCTTGAGAGGCATCATAAAGTTCCTTTATTTATGCCCACATTGACGTTTTTTTCTTGTTTTTTCCATGCTTGCTATCTTCACTAGCAAAACACCATGCTGACATTAAAGGTATGTCTTCAACAATTTCCCATTTATGTCTCGTGGTTATTTTTCAGTATTTTGTGAGGTTTGGAGATTTTTTGTGACATGAACTTGAGTTGGATTTGAAAAAAACTGAGAGTTTGCATAGTATTGAGCATTGGAACAATCTTGATTGTCTCCAAGATTCAAATTGAAATTTAGAAACGAATGTTCTATGTCGGAAAATATGAAATCAAAAGGGATTAGAAATGGTGAATCAGGATTGGATATGTAAGTGTATCAATATTACACTCTATTTATACACAAAACTATTTTACGAACTTTGATATATATTTATATTTTTTAAAGTTGGATAATGTTAGATTTCTATTGATAATAAACGTTACCTCAAAAAATCTCACCATTTAATCTTATGTTGTGATGTGTAAAAAGATAAAAAAGAAAATATTAAAAAGGAAAATTCAACTTCAAGTTGGTTGTCCAACTCGTGGATAGAATTTTAAATCGATTTTTCTTTTTCATTTTTACTTTTTGATCGATCGACTTGATTTTGATTATGGATGGGGCAAGCCTAAGAATACATGTCGAAAACCTAAAATTGGACGTGTAGTTCTTACACCCTTAATGAGAGACACAATTTTTAATTTTACAACCATAATAAGGGTTGTACGCTTATAGCATTCCAAATACTAAAATAGACATTTTTTGTATTATGAATGTGTTTAATGTCGCTATCCAAATTTCTACACACGACTTTTCACTGTCTACATTAAGCTCGTACTTATTGCATTCATTGTTTTGACCCTTATATATAGTGATATTGTTGTTCGATTGTTTCACATCACGATATCAACACCAATCTTTAATGATTTAGATTTTAAGAATTGGTTGCAATTTGAGGTGTTAATCGCTGGTCGTTAAGAAAAATATATAGGTTGTCCGTGGATCCCACAACTTTAACTATGAACGAACAATAACGGACACTCTGACAATTTTAAGTTAGAAATCGTGGCACGTAAAACTTTCAACTCCAAGTTCTGATTATGGATCTATATTTTGGACCAAACAAAACATGATTAACTATAAAATGTATTAAACCATGACCGGATTAATTATATTTTCCAAAATGAAATTAATATTATATTATTTTATGATAAAGAAGGGTAGCTAAATCTCATCAAACATATTTCATTTGGAGTGCGATTTTGTTAGAGTTTATGGGTGATTAACCAGCATGAATATTTCCTTTTATACTATTGTCGGATATTTTTCGGAAGATCATGCAAGGTGTGTGTTGGCCGAGCTAAAAAATATGTCCTCTGAGCTCGGATGGCGCTAAGCAGATTTCACTTTTGGGAGAGTAACCGTTATGCTCGCGGGACTTTTTTCTTAAAAGTGATATTTGAGGTTCAAGATCCGTCAAGAAGTGTTGTAATCCGGTTCGGCTTAGATATATCTGGTTGATGTACTGATCATGATGTTATGTGCATCATTGAAACCAATTAAAAGCAGTGACTGATATGGATTATTAATCGGTTAAAATTCTACTTTTGTGTATGTCGTATATGGCTTATTTCGTTTTCCCTTCATAAATTAATGAGACGTGATATTAATATAGCACGTCTTATAGACTAATAATACTATAGTCTTATAGACTAATAATATTGATCCACCAAAATCTTGTCAAGTCGTGAGTTATTAGATTATCCGTTTAATTTTTGTTCAATTCAAAAATAAAAAAGAACATTTAAGTACATGGTTTAATATCGGAAATTAGAATATGTCCAGAAGCCAAAAGATCGAATATGGACATATGGTGATTTTAATTTACTATATACTTTTAGTAGTACGTTTTTAGTTTCATAAGTCAAGATGGGACTGAATATGGAAGAAGTTTTCATACGTTATGGCAACGTAAATAAACTTTTTTGGGATAATTAGATAGGTCCCACTACCATATTAAATGGTTTGGGATTTTAGATATACTATGCTTGCTCTGCCATATGTCTTTAACATTTTAATACTTTTTGTTAACTTTATTGACATTAGAAGAAATAAAATGAAAGGGGAGGACCAAGTTAACGAGTTAAGCATTTAATCAACTATTCAAATTTGATTCCGTTTAATTTGAATTTGAGTTTGATAATGAAATTTTCATTTGATTTCAAGTCAAACAAACTAATTGAGCTTAAGGAGTCAAACGAGTATGATTTACATAGAGATTTTGTATTTAGAAACTCAAATCAAATATAATAACTGATATGATTTTAACCTAAAACCTCAAATATAAATGAACTAATTCGAGTTCGAGACCGGACAATCAAACAAGTTTATTGTGTTGAAATTCATAGATGAGCAACATGTATGTATTTTCTATTAAAACTTTTAAATGTTTTCTTTCTTTATTTTCTCTTAAAAAATTAGGATATCCCAAGATTGATGGTAGCAAAAGACTTCGTACATTAGGAATGAGAGTAGGAGGAGTGTATCTTTCTGTTTACAACCTCTCCTGCCATCACATATTTACATCAGTGACTTTATAATAAGTTGATAACCTACCGCCTCCTAGAACCTCATGCCCCTAGGCTCTAGCCGCTCAAGCATCATATATTAACGTGTGCAATTGTTAATTCATGTTTTGTAAAACAGAATAATACTTCCAACTTTCATGTTAATCACAGTTGGTCTTTAAACCATAAAACAATAAACAGAACATATTACACACACCAATATATATACAAAATTTGAACGCAAATAACAATTTAATTTGACAAAAGAAGCTAAAAGTAACTCAAAATCACTAACACAAGACTTTTATCAACTTCTAACCACGAACCTGCTGAACCACCGATCCACCATCACCACCTCGAGCAATGATAAAAGAAGCTAACGAAGAACAATAAAAAGGGAAGAAGAAACACGAATGTAATGTGAGAAAAGTCGGTAAACGACGTATGGGGTGTGTATAGAGTGCATGCCACGAGGTGTCTTTGTGTTGTGGTCATTCGTGTTGCGACTTGCGACTTTGCTAACAATTTTACACTAAAGCTTTTCAACAAGTAGTGAAAAGATTTAGCAAAGTTGGATATGCTATTATTTCTACATATTATTTATGCACTTTTAAGAATGTGTAGAATTATGTCATTGTGTTCGTATTTACAATTGTATATATATATATATATATATATATTTTTTTTTTTGTGTACTATTAAGTACGCACGTTTTTCGTATTTTTTGAAAGGTGAGAAAAAATGTATTAAAATGAAATATTTGTTGCAATGAGAAGGAATTGTTAAGGATTTATTGTATGTAGTTTGAGAGTTTCATAAGATTTAAAAGATGTCGATGAATAAGCCAATTAAAAAAAGGACATGAATTATTAGAGGGCAAAAGGTTGTGTTACTTATCAAATGATATGATGATTATAATTGTATTATGAAAATGAAAATTATCAAGTTAAAAAGTTTTTTTTGGGGACCGCCAATTTATTAAAAAATAATGAGATAATTAGCGTATCAACTAAAAAACAACAGCTATCGAATTTTTAAGAGAGAGAAACCAAAAGAAATATGCAAACTTATAAAAAAAAAACCCACATAAAACGCAACTAAAACAACATAAACGAGAAATTGCAACACCTAATCTTTAACATTTCCAGTACGATTCACAATCCATTAGATGTTAAAAAAATGATAAAATATATATATTCAACTATGAAATGAAACGAGAACGATATTTGTAACAAATAAAAATATAACATAAACATAATTTTTTTTTATTTTGACATATAACCCAAAAAAGAAACTCACCACAACCACTGAAATATACAAAAACATCAAAACCCCACACCACATCCACCAAAACAAAATTACCATCGTAACCCCAAAATAACACCACTGTCGAAACCTTCTAAGACCACTAGGAGTGGTTCGTGGAGGAGCTCTCGTGCAGCCACCACGGTCCACCATGGTCGGAGTGGGTCCGTGGTGGTCCGTCATCGTCAAGCAAAACACAACCCAGGACGAAACAAACCGCGGGACCAACTGTTGTTTTTCCTTTCTTTTTTGAATTTAAAAAAAATATATATATATATTAATCAACGGTCAATAAAAATAAATACTATATATAAATATAGCCATTGTAACAGTTATATATATAATAATATTTTTATTTTAATATTTATTGTATTTTCCCTATATATACACTTCATTCATTCTCATTTAATACACAACAACAACTCAAACAATTTATACAATTCAAACATTTCATACAATTCACACAACTCAAACAATTAATATACATTCATACAAACACTAGCATCAAATTGGAAGCAAATGATCGTCTTAATTGTATTTTTTATGACTCTGCGGAAGACGACGAACTTGTTGCAATTTTGCAACAATGTGTGGAGGAAGAAAAATGACGTACCGAGCCCGAAATATCTCGTTCGCCTGCAACACGTACGTATATCTTAAAGGATTGTGAAGGTGTCGGTCAACATTTGGTGGAGGATTACTTTTCGGATAATCCGAAGTATTCGGCTTACATTTTTAAAAGACGTTTTTGAATGCGTCGGGAGTTGTTTATCCGAATAGTTTCGGATATTACTAGTTATTATGTTGAGCCCATCCCCGACCATTTTGTGTATTTTACACAACGTGAAGATGCAACGGGTCGGCTAAGATTTACTCCGTTGCAAAAGTACACGTCTGCCATAAGACAGTTGGCATACGGGACGTTCCGGAGATGTTCGATGAATACTTACAGATGGTTGAAAGGACGTCATCCAAATGTCTAAACAACTTGTGTAAGTGTGTATTCGATCTGTATTCGGTAGAGTATTTGAGAAGGCCAAATGCTAATGATATTGCTCGGTTATACAAAGCACATGAAAAGAAACACGGCTTCATTGGAATGCTCGGTAGCATTGACTACATGTACTTGCCTTGGAAGAACTGTCCAAATGCATGGAAAGGGCATTACACAAGAGGTGATCACGGGCACCCGACGATTATGCTTGAAGCAGTGGCTTCATATGATATGTGGATATAACATGCATTATTTGGTGCAGCGGGTTCGAACAACGACATCAATGTTTTAAATAATTCTCCGTTGTTCGATGACATAAAAAACGACACCGGTCCACCTGCGCCGTTTGATGTGAATGGGCATCATTACACGAAAGGGTATTATCTCGCCAATGGTATTTACCCATATCGTGTTACGCTCATGAAGGCGTATTCGTGTCCTACTGACGAAAAACGCCAAAAATTCATAAGATTTCAAGAAAGTGCACGAAAGGATGTGGAGCAAACCTTCGGTATGTTTCAAGGTAGGTGGGGAATAATCAAGGCTTCTATTAGAGCATTGACCGTGAACAAGCTTAGGAGAACCATGTACACTTGTGTGATACTACACAACATGATCCAAGAAGACAACGGATATGCAATCACTTCGCTTGAGGAAGAGTTTCTCGCCGATCCGGCTAACTTGGTCCGAGGCATCTTTAGGGAAAGAGTCACGGCGCGTAGTTCAAGAATAAAAGAAATACGCGATAAAAAGGTGCATGACGCACTACGAACCGATCTCACCGAACACATTTGGACGCTTCCGGCCAACTTTCGAAGTATCTAGACTTTTTATTTTTAGTATTGTAACGTTTGTATTTTTAGGATTGTAACATTTTTATTTTTATTATTGTAACGTTTTTATTTTTATTATTGTAATGTTTAAAAATTAATTTTAGTGTTTTATATTTAATTAAAAATAAATGTATTTTTGAGAAAAATGTAAAATAAAGAAAATAGTGGGTCTTAGTTGTCCGTCATGAGCTGTCGTGAATTGACCACTGCAGCCAGTCGTGGATGAAAATCCGTCGTGGCTGACATGACACACACGACGGGTTACGACGGACATCATAACTCCTAGTGGTCTATCACCATCACCCCCGTCGTCAGATCTGTAGATCTGAAAGGATCTGGTATCCACCACATATTTAACCACTAGACCCAAGCAATTGCTGCGATTTATCAATCAAACCGAAGCAACCACCATTGTTCTAAAAACCACATCGTTAAGAACCAACTTGGTCTGTTGGTTTTCCAACTTTTGGTGGTAGAACAGTTGGTTTTTCGACTTTTGGTGATAGATCCACCGGTATTACGGCGGTTTGGTGTTTAGTATGTGGTTATTCTGGCAACAATGATGATGTTTGTTGGTTTTTTCTGACGGTAGTTTTGAGACAGAAGTTCATTAATGGTGATGGTTGTTTCACTAATTTTGTTTGTTTTGTGGTTTTACAGTATAAAGTTACCACAAGTGGTGGTTTTGAATTTCTAAACATTTTGCTGTTTTTAGTTTTTTTTCTTTGTCTTTATCTTTTTGTTATAACTTTTTATCTCTTAAAATTTTTGAACGGTAATGAACCTCAGTCAAAGTTTAAAAGTTAGTAAAATGCAAAGTCTATATGTATCCTAGATTTTTTGGAAAAAGTAATTCTATTTATAAATTAAGTATATAAAAAAAGGGAAATAGATTTTGTTGTTTAGTTTTTGATGAAACTGATACTTTAAATCTTTAAAACTTTTTAACTACAATAACAATTTGATTTTTATGTTATTAGCTCAAGTAAAATATAGGAAAATTGTTTGTTTATGTCATTGTGGTAGTTGCGTTTTGTCGATTTTGTCTTTTTTCATTTTTTTTGATCTTTTTGTCCTCGTGATTCTCATTTTCACCAATATTGTCATTTTCATTAACTTTTGTTAAATTTTTCGTTAACTATTTGTAAAATGACTAAAATACCCTTTCTTTCATTTCTTCTTCTTTGCCTCTTACCTTTACTTCCAAACTCTAACCCTAATTTCAACCACCTGCTACCCAAACACAAATCGAAATCACAACAAAAACACAAATCTAAGCAATCATCAATTCTAAATGAGTGAAAACGAGATCTCAAATACAAATCAAAATCAAATCTAAAATCAATTCATCGATTATCATTATTGGAAATGGCGAAACATGCAATTGTAATATGACAAAAACCTGAAAGATTTAGGTTATCAGATTTAAGGATGACCAAAATTCAGAAACAAAAACATATTAAATCAAAATCAATCCATCGTCTGTATGGCGGCGACATATTTACAGGTAGCCGAAAATGAAGTTCGTGGTCACCGTCGGTTGTGAAACCATCACCAACCACCAACACTACCAGATTGGTGCCGCCGACAACGACATCGGCACCACTATTCTCGTGACACTCAAACCTACAAACCCTAATGAATAAAGGTGATTTCCAACTCTGAAAACAACTTTGACCGGACTTATGTGGACATGATTTGTAAGAACCATCAAACACAAAAATAAACACAACATCGATTTTCCCTCAACTCATTGACCTGGAAATCGATTATCATCAAACACAATACAAAATAACATCAACACAAAACAAACAAAAAAACATGATCTGGGAAATAAATCGCGACACCCACTGATCTGGAAATTGAATGGCGACGGTTGCTTCCCACTGATTTAGAAATCGAATGACACGGTTGCTTCCCACTGATCTAGAAATTGACGGCGACGATTTTTTAGATTTCCATTTTGTGGATCTCGTTTTTACTGATCCGAATCGATGATTGCTTCAGATGTTTAAGATTTATTTTCTTTTGATACGGGCAATTGCAATAAACCTAGATATGTTGCTGGCGGCTGCTGTTGAGCAAGAAAACCAAATGTGGTGGTGGCTGCTATGGTGTTGATGAAGATGGGGTTTTACAAATGTGTTAACTAAAGTTGCAAGTTCTCAATCTATGGTGGGTTTTAAAAATGAGTGATTTTGGTTTGGTAATGAAATTAGGGCTAGGGTTTAGAAGTAAAGGTAAGAGGCAAAGAAGTAAGGAATGGTATTTTGGTCATTTCATGCAACTTAACGGAAAAACTTAACGAAATTTAGTGAAATGATAATTATTGCAAAAATGAGAATCACGTGGGAAAAAATAAAAAAAAATATGAAAAAAGAAAAAATCGACTAAACACGACTACCTCAAGGACAAAAATGGACAATTTCCCTAAAAGATATTACCGAGACTACGCAAAGGTAAACATCATAGAAACTTCACTAACTTTCTCATAAACCTTGATTTCACTTCGCTCCCAGTTCGCGACTGAGAACAAGACAACAAGCGAGCGTAACGTAAATCTCATATTGACTTTCTTTCGCCCTACTCTAAGGGTACTTCAAAGATTTTGATATCTTTTTAAAAAAGAAATTATATAAGGGCTCCATAACTCTAAAAGGTGAGTCAATTCACCCACACTTCCATTCCTTATAGAGGGTATGTTGTTAGAGTGAGTGTGCTTGACTAGTATAGAAAGTAAGGCTCTAAGCTCCGCTACTCCTTTATAAGAGATTATAAATAAAGTTTGATAAAAAGTTACAGTTTTGTTCGCTTACTTGATTAAAGTTTCCACTTTTAAATGATTATGTTTTTATATAAAGCATATAAAATATTAATTCTTCAAAAGACACATTCATTTAGCAATTTGCAAGTTTAAACAATTCAAAATTCTTAATTAGTGCAATGGACTCTAAACCATAAATTTAAAACCCATGGACCAAAACGCAAAGGCCCTAAGAGATGGACAAAAACGCAAAGGCCCAAGCTACAAACAAAAAACAAATCTCAAACCAAAACTAAAAGCCTACAAATCAAAACCATAGACCACATACCACATACCAAGCTTGTTATGCCTTAAATCTTTTTTAACTATAATTTTTTTAAAAAAAGTAATTAGTTTACAAACAAATTTATATCCGGACGTAATAAACAATAAATCCAAAGTTCAGGGCCCAAAAACTATTCGCTTGAAGTCCAATTGAAAAGAATTTTTATGTGTCGTAATCATATCCTTACGAAAAATCTAGATTCAAATTGGTTGGTACAATCTTCAAAGATGAAACATGTGAGAAAACAGGCAAACATTATGAAATTAAATATGGCCAATCTATTATTATGTTGAAAGTGGCGAATCTTGGGTCCCAGTGGTAAATTATATAAACTCTTAATGAAATATCTACAATTATTTATTATTTTTATGTTAGACATGGTATCTTTTTTATATGTTTATTTATAGAAGAATTTGAGATAGGAAAATCTTCAAATGGTGAAAGTACTACAAAGTCGTAACTCTTTTTTTGTTGCACTTGTCCGAGTACCAAGTCGATAAAGATGTTATAGTAAGTAACTACTTAACCAACTACTTAACCAACCGCTTTTATATGTCTAAACTGATGTTTATTTGGAACAATATATTTATTTAATGACAAATATACGCATAGCATTCCTAAAAGATTTGTGAAGCTACATTCACTTGGTGGTCCTAACACGACAAAAATAAAGTTTAAGTGGCCATGTATACATATTCAAGATCAATTAGTTTAAACATCTAAACAATAATAACATTAAGGCACACGACAAGTTATTGATGGGAAGATGAGAGAATTTTGTTATTAAAATTGGTGTTTCCAAACACCTGGTCCTAATGTATCACTAGGACACATTATATATTACGACTCATTTTCAGTAAACTAGTTATGTTTTATTCATTGATGCATCGTAAATTATTTACCTTTATGTTAAATTGAAAAAAATGCACTTCATTTTACTCACGTCGTTCTCAACTCTTGCTTTCTTTTTACACTAATAAATTCTATAGCATGATGCTTAATTCCGTTAGCTCATACTTATTAATAAAGAAATAATTTTAGCGTTTTAAATTTATAATATCTTTTTATTATCCTATACTCAGCTAATCAATTGTTCGACCTAAATACATATCTATCATTCACTTTTAAAATTCAAATTTGACTGCGTAGCAACTATTAATAAATAGATAAGTGTTGCAGCTCCATTCTCCGTTTCCCGCGAAAATTTCTCTCACATCGGTTTCCCTGCCTTCTATTTTCTCGTAATTCAACAAATTTTGTTTGGATCCAAAATTCTAGTCTTAAAATCTTAAATATCCTCACAATTTGAAAAAGAGAAAGCTATGTAATGTCAATTCCACCGCCATCATCACCATCATCTTCATCAACATCATCATCATTAGAATCCGAACAAAATTCATACGATTCAATCGATAATGTCTACAAAAACCTTCATCAAAATTGTCAAACCTCTAATTCAATCCTAAAACTGCGAAAAATACCTCCGATTCCGATCCGTCAAAGCCATAGCATGGCGGAAATGTCCGAAAACAACGACGGCATTTGCAGTGACGATGATGACGGCGAAGGTGATAGCAATGAAGATGATGACGACGACGATGCTGATGATGATGTAATTTATGATCGGCAGATGGAAGAAAATTACATACTTCATCCTTCAACCCTAGGTCTTAATCATATTCGAACTTGTTCTGTTCCTTCGCCTCTTCGCGTTGTTTCTACGGCGATTACATGTTCAAATTTAGGTCTTAACCTTAATTACAATAATAATATTGTACGTAATGATAAGAATGTTGTGACGCCGCCTCGCGCAGAAATGTATGCAAAACAGTTTTCGAGATGTATTGATCCAGGTCAGGTGATTCGTTGCCATGAAATTGTTTATTTTGTTTTGTTGGAGAAAAATGTGAAATTATGTTTACTTCTGAAAAGTAGTGGTAGTAGTAAGGATTTAAATGTAATATATTGGAGTGTTTGGCAAATAAATTATAGTTAAGTAACCCTAAAGTGGTTAGGCTTAGGATTTTTTCAAAGGATGTTTCAAGTTCGAATCCTGTAAGTTGTAACTCCATGGGACCACACACCCTAGCTTGATAATCTAGAATCATGTTGGGAAATTGGGTAAACAGGGTATATGATTTCAATATATCCAGATAAATCTCTGTGAGTCGTGTAAGATATCACTTTCCAAAAGAGATATTTTGACCCTACAAGTGCCTTGGTTCACGAATTTTTTTTTGGGATAAAGCTAGAGAATTCAATCTATTTTTGACACAAAATTAGATTGCAGAACGTTTATGTGTGTGTTTTTCTCATGTTTGCAGTATGCCTCTGTTCATATCCCAACCAACGGTAGTTATTGGACATATAACTGTCCATAACTTAATTTCGGGTACATTGTATCTAGTCATTTCTGGGTTTGATTATAGTCATTTTCGTTGACCGCAGCCAGGGGCTTTGCCCCTTGGATCCCGCTAGGGACATTACCCCTAGGAACCCACAAGGGGGTGTGGCCCCCTTGACCCCTACAATTTTGGTTGAGCCCGGAATGTAGTAACTTAGCTGGGTATGCACTCCGCATCACTTAACCCATGTCCACTAATCTGCCAATGCACTAAAATATACAACAAATTATGGATGACTGGGTGGTCACGAGAGGTGGCTCGGGTGGGGTTTCCCTTGGACCTCAAAGAAATAAAAGAAATTATGTTTATGTGCAAAGCTACTCGCTAAATTTTGGTGTTTGAATAAGCTTATGGGCAGGGTCACTAATGATGTGTGGATTAGTTTATTTTGATGGCTTAGTGGATTAGTTGAACATAATAAGTCCAACTTTAGTGTTCGAATAAACTTATTGGCTTAGGCTTATAGCTTATTTAAGCTTACCTTTTATAAGTCACCAATCATTGGCTTATTTGGCTTATTTTCAACTTTACCTATGTTTTGTGTTGTCTTCTCTTCAATTTTTAAGATGATGCCCCTTTTAGTCATATTATATTTTTAAGCTAATAAGTTAATAATCTAATCCAAACACTCACAGATAACCTATAAGCTCATAAAAAGTTAGCTATAAGCTGCTAATGGTAATTTAGTTTGATTTGAAGTTTGATACACAATTGTGACATTTTTTTATTGGGTTCTGGTTATTTGTAGGCAAGAAGGTATCATGGAGTCAGTCTAAATCGTTACGAGTCCTTCCACCACCTATTGGTGGACTGGAGGTAATTTGCAAGAGTTTTAGCTGAAACTGATAGAATTGTTTTCCTAGCTTACTTGTTTGTTGAAGCAATCTATAGGTGGATTAAATCTGTTTTTTGTTGTGATGGGTTGCAGGGAAATGCAGCTCTTTCCAAGGAAATGCAATCCCCAAGGTTTCAGGCTATACTGCGTGCTACTAGTCGTAGAAAGAGAGTCCCGGATCTCAAGAGTTTCTCTCATGAGCTCAGCGCTAAAGGGGTAAGTCCTCTGCCTTTTTGCAATTCCTGTGGATTTGGTTGTGTGGAGGTATCTTAATTGTCCTCATAGGGTTCATGCGCTTTTGACTGAAGTTCATATATTTTTGTTCAACCTTAATCTGTTTGCACTATGCATCAAGTTCAGGAGATTTTGGCGATGCTCAGGGGAAAGTTCGATAAGTTGAAGGAAGAAGTCAATGTTGATTTGTGTATCTTTGCTGGAGATTTGGTGGGCATACTCGAAGAAACATCAGTCTCTCACCCAGAATGGCAGGAAAATTTGGAGGATTTGTTAATTATAGCTAGAAAGTGCGCAAAAATGCCATCAGAGGAGTTTTGGTTGAAATGTGAAAGCATTGTTCAGATCCTAGATGATCGGCGTCAGGATTTACCCACTGGTATCCTTAAACAAGTCCATACCCGTCTCTTATTTATACTTTCTCGATGCACTCGGCTTGTGCAGTTCCACAAAGAGTGTGGTTATGATGAAGGCCATAGCCACCACAACTTAGGTCTTCACCAGCTCAGTGATCTTGGTAGGTATGAAAAAGTTATAAAATCTACATACCAAACCTTCAGTAGTTCATTAGGAGAAACACAAGTCAGTGAAGAACAAATTGACCAGATCCGTGGAGGGAATTGGGAACAAAATCAAGAAAAAATAAATTTAGATGGAGGATTTGACAATGTGGAAGTTAGTACAGCAAATAGCGTTGATTCATCAAGTAGTAGCTTCAGGAGGTCATCTTGGAAGATATTTCCATCTTCAGTGGAGAAGAATCTCAAAGGCCTTGGTGACATTGACACCCCAACAACAGATGTCTCAGACCAATCTGAACCTAAAGACAAATATGTCTTAAATGTAGAAATACCGTTCTGCCCTCCCGAGGACTTGGAGACACCGTCAGATCTAACAAGAGTTACATCTGTGGATTCAGTTACTCAAAATCATGTAGCTTATGAGAGTTCATTGATCTGTCGTATATGTGAAGTTGAAATACCCACTATTCATGTGGAAGAGCATTCTAGAATATGTGCAATTGCTGATAGATGCGATTTAAAAGGTTTAACAGTCAACGAAAGACTCTATAGGGTTGTAGAGACACTCGAAAGGATCGTTGATGCATGTACACCCAAGAGTGCAGATTTTGCTGCAGATAGTGGGAGAATATCTTCATCCAGTACAACAGAAGATTCTGATGAATCGTCACCTAGAAAATCACGTTTGTCTTGTCAATGTTCTGAAGAGATGCTAGAATGCGTCCATGAAGCTGAGACTGGCTATGTGATGGACAAGCTGCGCAGTTTACCTGATATGTCTAGCGAAACACGAGGAACATTAACACCTGTTATATGTTCATCTGGTGGAAGCTTGACTCCCAGATCACCTTTACTTACACCAAGGACGAATCAGATTGAAGTATTCCTGAGTGAAAGGAAGACCACAACTGAGCATGAAAACTGGCAGCAGGTAGTGAGCAATCTCCTTTTATTTATAAATTAAATTTCTTATAAATCAGGAACATCAGGATATTAGATTTTAATATAAAGTGGCTAGTTCCCTTTATCGGTGCTTACTGTTAAATTTCATGTTCCAAAATTACTTTATTTGTTCAAATGGGTATGGGCTAATGAGTAGTTTGAGTACAGCTTTTTCAACTTCCCATCAACTTGACAGATTTTTAATCATAGGACGTAGTCATAGTTTATCTAACTGAATCTGTAAAAATTGTATTACTTAACTGAAGAAACCCATACTTGCTGTATCTATATTCCCGAAAGGTGCAGGAACAGGCTCTGGTAGTTTTTCCTGAATCCAGATGACAGAGATATAAGATAACAAACAATTGGCAAATACATGTTAGTTGTTTGTATTAACTTGTTGGTGTGAACCTATTATATAAATATAACGAGCATATACAATTCTAGAGCTCAACTATTGGTCTATAGTATACCTGAAGCTTATATAGCTTCACCTTGTTTTCCACATTTACAGTTTCACACATTTATCTATCTTTATATGTGTGCACATAATAAATACATAGTACTTGATACATACATATACACATTCACACACATACAGAATACACAGTACATACATGTAGGCATCAACGGACGTAGACATATATCCATGTCTGTGTAGATAAGTGTATGTTTGCCCTCTCTTTCTTGCTTCACCAGTTTTTATATTGATGTTGTTTTGACATATTGGAATAAAATGGCAGATACACAAGCTTCTGGAAATTGCTCAATCTGTGGCTAGTATTAACACTAATGAGTACAGTGCACTGGAGATCATGCTTGATCATTTAACAGACCTAAAGTTTGCTATCCAAGACAGAAAGGCGGATGCCCTTGTTGTTGAAACATTTGGTAGACGTATAGAGAAACTGATACAGTAAGTAATTAAAATCACAGAACTTATAATCTTGACGCCAATAACTTTTCTTTTTCAAATTACAGATGCACTTTGATGTGAAGAGGTCAAATTATTAAATCCTTAAATTGCAAACCAATAGGAATTCAACCAACTATAGAATTTATAAACAAGAAGTTAGATGATTTATAATCATCACAAAGATGGCCTAGTGGTTGGCGTCTTGACATCCTCACAAGAGGTTTCAGGTTCAAACCTCACTAGCTCCACATCTTGGGGTGGCCAGGGAAAGGGTGGTGATAACCCGGTTAGGCCACGTACATGTGAGTAAAAATACTCGCCCTTCCGGGTAATCTGAACAGGGAAAACCTTCTCCCTTTACCCGTTTGTAAGTTATATAATTTATCATTGTAGTTTGGGAAAGTTGCATTATAAGGTAACATACCTAGGTGTGAAGTCTGTTTTGGGCAACCAGTTTATTTTCACTCACAAAAAGGCTCAAACTTTTGATAAAAAACCCTAAACCGTTATAAAATATTGATCTAACTTAATCCCCCAGTTACCCAATCAATATAATGCCTGGGAAGCTCTTAACATAAAAAGTTATCTTACATTCAAACTTATATTAAGTTTGAGCCTTTATATGAGTGCAAAATGTGTTATTCATAACAACAATCTGATGAAAGTACGTTACATTTTATGCAATTTTCCCTGGTATTTTTATTAATAGAAATAAGTTATTTTATCAATTTGAAATGTAACTATTGAACTGCAAAGTCAATAATACATCACCAAATTTGAAACTGAAGATTACTCGCTGCAGTCGATTTTCAGGATGAAGTTGGTTGTTTTACTTCAGCTACTGATATTATCTTATCTCTAAATACAGGGAGAAATATGTACTTCTTTGTGGGCAGATAGACGATGATAAGATAGATTCATCAAGTAACATGGCCAATGAAGATAGTTCAGTAGAAGATGATACAGCTCGTAGTCTACGTGCCAGTCCTGTCAATACATTCTCTAAAGATAGGACATCTATTGAAGATTTTGAGATAATCAAACCAATCAGCAGAGGTGCATTTGGACGAGTTTTTTTGGCCAAGAAAAGGGCAACAGGTGATGCATTTGCCATAAAGGTAAAGGCTTCATACTCTCTGAAGTAATCAGTTTTCAAGAATTCATTTTTCTTAGTGGAAACTATATTCCCAATGCACTTTTTTGAAATTAATTTATCTGGCTTTTTCTTAAAATAAAATGTGATTCAGTTGCTTGTGGCCCTTACACGTATCTCCGTGATTTTGTTTTGGATAAGTTGAAGGCTTCATTCTTTGATGTTATATTTGAATTCACATCTAAACGGATCAATTCCCATGTGAATGATGGATGAGGTTCAAATAAGAACCAAAAATTAGTTGAAGAGCACAAAATTACCTTTTAATTCACATGGGATTTTGATCTGTTCACATTTGAACTTTCCAGATATTTACAGTGAACATATGATATCAAACGAGAATTAAATGTAATTTTGTGTATTTGTTTCAATAGGATGTAACTTTTTGGTTTTCAACCTTTTTTTTAACATCCGCCAGTCCACCAATAGTTATATGTGAATGAACTAAATAATATGTGAAACACATATGGTTTGAGTTTCTTAGTCTCTTTTTTGTTAGCGGAGGCATATCAGTCATCTCCTTACTTCCAAACAGATCATTTATTTCCTTACTAAGAGCTAAAGGAACTTGATCTGCAAAAAGTATTGCAGGTTTTGAAGAAGGCTGATATGATTCGTAAGAATGCAGTTGAAAGCATTTTGGCTGAGCGTGATATCCTGATATCAGTCCGCAATCCTTTCGTGGTGAGAAGCACAGAAAAGAAATTTCAAGCCAGACTTGACTTGCCTGTAATTTAACCTCATTAACTTGGTTGACTTCTGACATGAACAGGTTCGATTTTTCTACTCATTCACTTGCAAAGAGAATCTTTATCTGGTTATGGAGTTTTTAAATGGAGGAGATCTTTTCTCTTTGCTGAGAAATCTAGGTTGCTTAGAAGAGGACATGGCACGTGTATATATTGCGGAACTCGTAAGTTGTTTGACTTCCTTTTTCTCGTTCATTTTCAGAAGTAATGATTTGATGCCAATATATATCCTCACGGAGTATTTTCAGGTTCTTGCGTTGGAGTATCTACATTCATTGAATATCATTCATAGAGACCTGAAGCCGGACAACTTGTTAATTGGTCCAGATGGCCACATCAAGGTCACAACTTCTGTGCTTCTTTATCATATTAATCACATGATGTAGTTACTTCTCTGTCATTTCTTTTCTCATTCCATTTTAAAAGTCAAACAAGTATTGGAGTTTCTCTTAGAAGTTAAGCTTTTAACTGCTTAAAAGAATTATTTGATTACTATGGTTTTCTCATAAATGTTACCTCCAGAAAAACCAGATCAGTATGTTGTCTTCTGTTTGTAAAAAGTTATGAAATTCTGTAGCCCAATCTGGTGACAATGATGAATTAGTTATCTTTGATGTCACGTTATACCAAAACTATTAGTGCATTTGTAGTTCAACTGCGAACTTCTTTGCACTCTTGTGATGTATCACTTTACACCAGAGTTGGCAAAATAGGCGGGTTGGATAGTGGGTAAGAAATGGTACCTTTTCGTATGTGTCGAAACAAGTCGGATTGAAGCAAATTCTCTTTGTCCGAAATTACACTTTCTGAAATAAGCAGTATGCATTATTGTCTCTTTTTAATTACAGTAGGTTTTATTTCATTGATAATCCAATTATTTATCATAATGATTTAAGAGGTTCTATGCTTAAAAAAATACATTCTGGGCGGATTTCAACCTGTTTGTTTATTTCTAAGATACTTCTTTTTTCCTTCATGTTGACTGTGTGACCCGTCATAGAAAAAAACATTACCTGAACCAACACATTATGTAAATAGGTCAAAATTGTCATTTCCACTTAACACCCTTAAATCATCTCACAATTACAATTTATTATCTCAGTTGTCAGATTTTGGGCTATCTAAGGTGGGTCTCATCAACAGCACAGAGGACTTATCAGGGACATCAGACAGCAGGACTCCTATTTACAGGGAAAATGAAGTCGCAACAGGTCCAAGCGAACACCGTGAAAAACATTCAGTTGTTGGTACTCCTGACTATTTGGCTCCCGAGATACTTCTTGGCGTGGGACATGGTTGGAACTTAAATCCTTGTTTGATATTGCAGAATTTACAATAATGCCCTTTATTGAATGTCGCTTACTCCTCTTGCAATACTTCCCGTCTTGTAGGTGCGACAGCTGACTGGTGGTCTGTTGGTGTTATTCTTTTTGAGCTACTTGTGGGCATTCCACCTTTCAATGCAGAATCTCCCCAAGTATGTTAATCAAAAATGAAAATGTCATTCTTATGTGATGGCGAAGTTATTCTTTAGTTTATAATGTAATAACCAAAACTTAATACAAACAAGAAGTGTTTGTGAGACTTCAAGCTTTACCTTTTCGATTCAAGTCATCAGGGTGGATTTTCTTTATGATATGTTTTTAATAGCATCTTTCCCTCCAATTAACATGCATACATTTGAATACTAATCATTATGTTTTGGTGCAGCAAGTTTTTGCCAACATCATGAACAGAGACATACCATGGCCCAAGATTCCTGAGGAGATGAGCTATGAAGCATATGATCTGATAAACAAGTAAGTTTGATTAATTAAATTATCATCTTCTGGAAGCTTCAGTTCATCAATTTACGTATTTTTGCAAGTACTCCAGCTTCGGTGCATCACCTGCAAAGGAGGTCACAGGGACAAAAAATTGGCATAACACTAATCGCTAAAATTTTGTTTTTTGTAATGGAATTAGCTAAAAAAGTTGTCATAATATTACCCCTCTACTCAAAACATTAACATCTTGCTTTTGTTCAGGCTACTGACCGAAAATCCAGGTCACCGTCTTGGTAACGAAGGGACTGGAGAGGTAACCTTTTCTCCAATTATGATATAGTTTTAAAAGAAAATGCCTAGGAAGTCATAAATCATCTGTCATTTTCTATAAACAGGTAAAGACACACCAGTTCTTTAGGAATATCCACTGGGACACACTTGCAAGGCAGAAGGTGATTCAATTGTTGATATCCATACTTTCGTGAAAGCATAGCTCACTTGATCTCATTCAGTTTTGTTTTTCTTTTTCTGAAGATTATGCCACCATATGACCATTTGCTTGCAGGCCACTTTCATACCATCTGAAGGACTTGACACCAATTATTTTATGAGTCGGTATATATGGAATCCAGAAGATGAGCATGTTGACGGAGGTAGTGACTTTGATGACATGTCTGATACAGGCAGCACATGTGGTGAAAGCTCATACAGCAACATGCTAGATGAAGAGGTACATGATATTGTCACGCTCTCATCTTATACCATCTTACTGAACATTAGAGGTGGCAATTCTCATCCATTTATATCGAAATGGGTCAATTATTGTTTGCCTTTATTAATAGTGGGTGAAATGGGTCATATGGAAAATTAGCTATCAATGAAATGGGTCAATTGGGACGTACCTATTAAATGGGTGCAAAAGTTACTATTACAAATGTTTACAATGCTAAATTGTTTGTTGATTAAATACGAGTGAACTTTGAAAAGGAAGCATTAACTTTATACTTAGAACTTGGTTTCATTTTTAATTTTATGAGTTGGAAGTAAAAAACGTAACTGTTCCCTTGAAATTATTTTTACCCTTTAAAGTTTTTTTTTGTTTTTTGTTTTCTTTTTTTCCTTTAAAAGAAAAAGAAGCTGAAACAGTCACAGCTGTTTGAACGGGTTGGACCCATTATGTATATATATATTTTTATCTTTGCCTACATGTAATTTGTTATCAATTCTAAGCCTTTTTTTCTTCAAGCAGGGTGATGAATGTGGTAACCTCACGGAATTTGGTTCTTCAGCTCTGAATGTGAATTACTCATTCAGTAATTTCTCATTTAAGGTAAGCGTTTTATATCGTGAAACACACCCAACTTTGAGGGTTGTGGGCTCTTAACCAGTGCACTTGGCACTGCTAGGCCAAAGGCCTTTTGGTATGGATTGCAACCTTTTTTGCCATATTCTCTAGTGGTAGAAGCACTAACTCATTCACTTTAAAATGGGTTGATTTGGGATGTGTTATATCTTTATAGGATCCAAGGGGAACAGGTCAAATGGGTTGAAAGTTGTCCAAAGTGTAGTTTTTAAATAATGCGTCCTGAATCATTTTATTCAATAGTTTAACTTAATAAATTAATATAATCAGACTTCTAGATTTCTACTTTAGTTACTTAAAATAAACTTGGACGTGAAGTGTTTTGGGATCAACCTGACTTGACTGTTTTGAATCGTACCTAAAAGTACCCATTTGCCAACTTTAATTCTTCATAAGGCAACAACAACTTCACCGAAAATAATTAAAATTTCTTTCGGTGATCAGAACTTGTCTCAGCTGGCGTCTATCAATTATGATGTGCTTGTAAAGAGTGCCCAAGACTCGATAGAAGGTTCAAAACCAACAGTCCCATGATGAGCAAAGTTAATCCATTGCTTTGGCTTAGTTGACCTGAATGCTCTGGTTGTTTGCCATCCACGCACATTTTGTATCCGTGACGCATATATTCCTCGACCAATCAAAGGAAAACAATTGAGTTCGTTATCAATGCAACACATCATTAACCAAAACTCATGAGATCGATAGGCATTAATCTTGTACATGATAGGAATCAACCCCTTTTGTTTTAGTGGTAGAAAAAGTGTATGTTTTCAAAGAAAACATATTCTCTTGTATATATCTTGTATATACCTTATTCGTCTTCTTCTTCTTTCTTTTACAATTTCAGCATGAAATAAATCTGAATTTGGGTTTGGCCATCGAGTAGGAGTTTGATCTTATGCGTGTGTTAGTAATTAATGGTGGAGAAATAAAGTTGTAGTCAATAGTTAATAATGCCCATGAAAATGTCATGAGAATTTAAGTTTCTGGTTTCTATTGATCTCATGAGTAGTTCAAGGAAGGCGGACTGAGTGGCGGAGGTTTCATTTGGAAGGGAATAACTGGGTTTGGTTTGATGATGGTGGCGTAATAAGGGAAGAAGTGGGCTATGCAATCCGATGGGAACATAGGGGTGTTGTATATGGTTTTTACATAATTTATGTTAGAAGCTGGTAATGGTGCAGTGATCGTATTTAATGGCCATGAATGGGAGAAAGATCAGTAACAAGAAATTGGTGTGTTCCATTTCTGTCTGGGTGTGTGACAATGGTAGATATATGACTGTCTACATCTTACCTCTATTATACCTTTTAGTAGAAACTTGTACCGCTTTTAACACTAATAAAAATGAAATGATTAAGTGCGTTAAAATGCAATTAACTAAGGTCTTCGGAAGAAATCAACTTTTCAAACATACACGAAGTCATCACGTGCTCGGATCATTTCTTAATTTCGGAAAAAAACCGTGTCAAATTTGACGTTGTGCAATCAACAATTTGGGTGTTATGGCCGTATAGAAACGAGCTCATCTTCTCGCACAAGAAGCCAAGATATGATGTTCTAAGTGACGATATCAAACTCCTTTCATACACTTGGATCTCGAGTGAATTTTTTTCAAAACTATGCTTTTTTTCACATCATTTAACAGAACTATAGCTTTTTTCAACCTATTTTCAAAACTATTGAAAATGGGTTTGCCAAACCCGGCTTCTAGCATGACAAAACTAGAGAACGTGCTTGCTACACCCGACTTCTAAAATGTAGAGTGAGAAACCGGGTTTGGCACACCTGGTTTCTAGTTTTCTTTGACCACCGACATCCTCTGCAATGGGAAACGATGAAATGCAACGGGAAACGAGGAAAATAATTGAAAGTGTGAAGAAATGATGGGGTTTACACCCGATCCTTCAAAAGTTAAGGGGGCGAAAATAAAGTTGCCGTCTTTAATTGAAAGGTTGGATGACCCGCTAGATGAAAATGAAAGAGACGTATAGAAAAAGAGCTAGGTTATATATAATGTGTTTACTAGGTGGAACAATTTTTCCAGATTCATCTTATAACTCAGTTTTCTTATTGTATTTACAAAATTTGATAGATTTAAGTGAGGAAGGTCAATTTAGTTGGGGAAGTGCCGTTATTGCTTCTCTGTATAGAAACTTATGTAAGGCGGTAGAACCCAGTGCCACATATACTCAAGGACCAATGTTGTTGTTACAAATATGGGCATGGGAAAGAATTGGAGCTTTTGCCTCGGCTATTGTTGGAAATCAATATCATTTTTAAACCGCTTATGCTGCAAGGTGTAGCACCCACACTTTCAATTATTTTCCTCGTTTCCCGTTGCATTTCATCGTTTCCCATTGCAGAGGATGTCGGTGGTCAAAGAAAACTAGAAACCGGGTGTGCCAAACCCGTTTTCTCACTCTACATTTTAGAAGTCGGGTTTAGCAAACACGTTCTCTAGTTTTGTCATGCTAGAAGCCGGGTTTGGCAAACCCGTTTTCAATAGTTTTGAAAATAGATTAAAAAAAGCTATAGTTCTGATAAATGATGTGAAAAAAAGCATAGTTTTGAAAAAAATTCATCTCGAGTAGGGGGATAAAGTTATCTATTAGTTGGATAGATTGGAATTGTAATCCAAATTGTTCTTGTATGTCCCTTTTGTAACTTTATTTCTTCCTTCTTACTAGAATGTTAATAAAATTTTGCTGTTCGAAAGAAAAGAAAAAAAAAGAAGAAGTTCAATATAGTATGGATACAATTTGCATAACTGCAAGTTTTTAAGAGCTACCTCCGATGATTGTATAAAAACCCATTGAATTTATTGATCGATTATTTATAATAATTACAAAGAAACCAAGAAATCTAATGGACCTTAACTCACTTATATAATTGGGTCGACTCATAGTAATCTACTAATCTAACCTTGCAAATATCTAGTACTCCACCACCGCGGTTGGAGCGGTAGAAAAACAAAGACTCAAACTGGAGCGTAATTACATAAAATGTAGACAAATAAATGCAAAGTAAATTTACAAAAGGTATGACGGTTAGACAACAACCACATAGCACATAGCTTCGACTGTGGAGGCACATCGACGACAACGACAATTGGCGATCCCGTACCCAGCAACTTTTTTCTTTCTTTCTGCTGTAGAGCTTGATGAGTAGCGTGTGGTAGTAGGACAATTTATTACGCCCATATATATTATTTCTCAAATTTGACGGCTCTTGATTCTGACTAGGATAAAACAAGATGGAACAAGAATCTTCCAATCAGAATCAACATTATGTAATAGAGAACTGCCTTGGAAAGACTTCCAACTAAGATTTCCGGTACCCAGCAACTTTTTTCTTTCTTTCTGCTGTAGAGCTTGATGAGTAGCGTGTGGTAGTAGGCCAATTTCTTACGCCCATATATATTATTTCTCAAATTTGACGGCTCATGATTCTGACTAGGATAAAACAAGATGGAACAAGAATCTTCCAATCAGAATCAACATTATGTAATAGAGAACTGCCTTGGAAAGACTTCCAACTAGGGTTTATTTAGACACATGGGAATTCGATCTTAACTCTACAAGATATATACCCTATCTGTGATGAGGATCAAGAAGTTTCAAAAACTTGAAGGAAAAATGAGAGAAAAGAAATGTATGTGGCGATTTTAATTATATCTCGCAAGTTAAAATCCTTAATTTTCGAAATGTCGGCTTAAAGATATCAAGAAACAAAAATCAAAGTTTGCATAAGATACTGCAAATTGTTAAGAGCAACTTGAAAGATATTTGGACAGATTATAGTCAGATCATGACTATAATATAGCTCATGATCATTTAAGAGATCAATCACGTACTTAAAAATCTAGAATGAAAACAGAGAAAACGTTGTCCTAAGAATGATATTTGCTTTCTATAGCTTTAGGTACCGTCCTTACAGACCCAGAAAAAAATAGCACACGGTAGGTCATCTAATACATTATACATCATTGTACTGATATCATAAAATGCCTAATATACAAATGAGAGGTCAATCAGTCCCAGTATATATGTGATGATTTTTATGTGTTGGCCCTTTCTAGAAAGTAAATGAAAGATTTCTGAAATGGAATGGTTGATTTCATGTCGAGTGTGTCCGAACAGGACGCAGCCTCAACATCAATGCAGAAGGATAAATTTTGATTGGAGGGAACTTTATTGAAAGCATCTGAGTGTGACTTACGCCTTCCAAAAATTACTACACACCATAAGATTTATATATTATCTGTTGAAATATGGATGAAGATGCCGATGAGAATCAATAAAACCTTGAAAATTATAAAAGTAAGTGTTAAACCACCTTTTAGTTGATTTGTTCACATGTTTTTACACATAACATTTAGGGTATTTAACACCTAGACCACTGTTCATATGTGAACTAACACGTAATCTTGTGGTTCTTATAAGTTCTTAACTTTTTTTAGGTGGTTTTTAAGAGGAAACATAACCTAAGTTGATGATCTCTATAATGAAGATTAGACCACCAAAAACAACCTGCACTCTGTGATTTCAAGTAAACACTACACATTTAGTAAAACAGTTCTGACTAACAGATGTTGTATCTTTCAGAAAACTACCAAATTTGATATTTTAAACTCTTTTAAAAGACCCTTTATATCCAAACAGCAGCACAAATCTTCCAGTTTCTTCTATATTGAGCCCTATTTCGTCTGATTATTGATCTTGCAACATTGAACAAATGTTTTTTTATTTTCTCATCATCTCATTCAAATCCATCTAAACATGTATTTTCCGTAGTCAAGGTTTGATATTCCCATAGTCAAATCATATTTTTCTTTTCACTATATGAATATTCATATAAAAGTGAAAGCATAAATATAGATAGAAATAAAACAGAAAACTAATATTATGTTGAACCCAAGACCCAATGTTCCTTGCCCCCAAAGAATCATAATCTCTCATATTAAAGACTCACATCTCTAACAGTTCCTATTATGAATATAGGATCGTGTAGATCTAGACGACGATATCTGATAAGATTGAGCGAAAGCGGGTTGGTTTCAAAGAAAATGGAAGCAAAGTTGACTAATATCCAACGGTCCATAGAATTTATTTAAAATAATAATAAAAGAAATTAAGAGGAAGGATATACAGCTCAACAGCTTTAATTGCAGGCTGCTACATCTAAATCAGCTGATTCAACCTTGTTAACCACATCATCATAAATAATTTTTTTCAAATGGACTCTTTATTAAATATGATTTCAAAATATCAACAAGATATTAGACAGCCGCCTTTTGTTGCAATATTGGTAAATATCTCTCTAATACAGAGCACCCTTTAAAGTTGAGTGACAAGTGGTCCAAACTTGAACACATTGCAATCTAACTACGGTTTCAAGACCCCTCCAACTTGATACATATCTCAATAGTTGAAGCCACCGATGTTCATTAAGTCGGCTTAAATATATCAAAAATAACAAAATCTATCGTTCAGTATAGCATTGATAAAATGTGCATAATTGCAAGTTGTTATGAGCAACTTGTAAGATTTTTTAGCATATTAATTATTGTTAGCTAAAGAGAAGAGCTTAAGTTTCTTTCAGTAATTATTGATTCTTATTGTTCAAGATAATACACCTAATGCATATCCACATTCTGTTTCCTGTAAATTTGGAGTTCATTTTGCATGATTCTCATAACCAGCCTTTTTAACTTCAAACTTTGTAGTATTAAACAGAATTTTCATCCCAGACTTCAAAACTAGAACTTTCTTGCACAAGATATCACAAGCTCAAATTCTGTCAACTTTGTGGCACATAATATTTTCCTAATAATACTTCTCTTCAATTCCTACATCATTTTTATCTCTGCCATCGAGAAACAAACGTTGAATTCATAAGATCATCATGTAGTTTGACAAATTATCCTAGACTCTGCTTTAACTCACCGTCAACTAAAGCAGGTGCTATCCAAACAAGTCCCAAGTTACTAGCCCAAACAGCTCTATCGGTCACACTTGACAAGACCCGGTCCATTTTATCAATTGTTGATTCTGTATACGAATTAAAAAGATCACTTGATGAGATGAACCAACCGGGTTCAAAAGATCACGGACTAGTGATGAGTGACATACAAACATGGGTCATTTCAGCTACGACGGATGAAGATACATGCTCTGAAGGGTTTGTGAATGACCCAAAAATGAAAAGTTTGGTGAGAGGAAAGATTGTGAATGATGCACACCTTATCAGCAATGCTTTGGCTTTGATCAACAATTACGCTTCTCAAGACGGGTAATTCAAGGAAATTAGAGATATAATGCTTATATATAATTCAATCAAATATATATAGTAAAGAAAACATCAGATGCCTAAGCAGAAGTCAGAGTTTAGTCTTGGATTAAGATGCAGAATTATTTTTGGTTCCCGTTAGTGATGTGTGATTGTATGATATAATGTTATTAGCCTTAAATGCAAATTCATGTATTATTGAATGAATAGGTTGTTATAAATGAATGATCATTTTAAAAATATTATTGTGTCGACGTGTTATAGTTTCTGCAACTCGGGAGTTCACAAAAAAAGATGAGCTTCTCTACATCATAAATAATGTTATTGTGATTGTATGTAAATTGTTATCTGCTTTCTATAGATTTGTGTACCGTACTTATGGGCCGAGAACAATATAGCATACCATAGGTCCTCTTATACAATCATAAAATGCCTAAAATACAAATAAGTGGTCAATCAGTCCCAGCAGTTACATGATGATTTTTTGTTGTAGGCCCTTTCTAGAACACGAACGAAAGAATTCTGAAATTGAATGCTCCCATGTCCACTTGGGTCGAACACGACCCACCCCAATCTCAACATCAATGTAAAAGGATAAAATTTGATTGGAGGAGACTTTGGAGAACGGATCTGAGTGTGACTAAGGCTCTTCATAAGTATATTAAGGATTAGGCAAATCTAACCTCTCTTACTGTACTAATGATGCAAGGACGGCTAGGAACTTTTGTCAAAAAATAATAGCGAGTCGAAGTAAGTTCAGTCATTGAAATTAAGTGTTTTACGTATCTTTTGACATAAATGGAGTAACCCTATAGCAATGTGGAAGAAACATAGTTGCTCATCTCTGTGATGAAGATAGACCTGACACAAAACCGCCACCCATTTAGTAGCAGAGTTTCGAGTAAGAGATGCTATATCTTTCAGAAAATTACCCAACTTGCTACCTTTTGACTTTTCTAGAACACCACTTTATACAAATAACAACCCAAATGTCCCATTTCTTCTATATTTACTCAAATTTCTTTTATTGTGTAAATGATCTTGCAACAATGATAATATGACCTCTGCTCTTTAACTTCTTCATCATCTTATTCAAAATATATCCAAATATGTACTTTCATCGGGTGCATATATTATCCCATATCAAATAGTTTTATATTTATCTGAATGAGGAATTATTTAAAATTAAAGTAAATGAATAGACAACAAACATGTCTTTGAATTCATATAACCAAACAAAATCATATTCCAAAACTTCATTTATATTTAAACAATTAAAGAAATAAAGAGGAACGAAATGGAGTTAAAATGTGCCTAATTGCAAGTTCTTAAAAAAGAACTTCCATGATATTTTGGCACATATTTCTAAGATAAACACTAGAGGTTGTTAAGGTCCTTTCAATAATGCATATCTACATTCATTTTTCTATAAATCTTGGAGTTCATTTGCTTGATTTCATAGCAAACCTTGTTAGCTTCAAACTTTGTAATAAACGCCATCGAGAAAACACAAAATCAGAAGATCAACAAAAAATCAAGAGTTATGGAAGGCTCATACTCCATCAACTTTGTAGGACATAATATTCTCCTGATAATACTTCTCTTCACTTCCTCCATCACTTTTATCTCTGCCATCGAGAAAACAAACGTTGAATTCATCCGATCATCATGTAGTTTGACGACTTATCCTACACTCTGCTTCAACTCACTGTTAACTAAAGCAGGTGCAATCCAAACAAGCCCAAAACTACTAGCCCAAACAGCTCTATCCGTCACCCTTGACACGACCCGCTCCACCTCCTCATCGATGGTTAAATTGTCACAAGTTCATGGTGTGACTCATCTGGAGGTTGCTGCTATGAAAGACTGCATTGAAATGCTGAGCGATTCTGTGTACGAATTGAAAAGATCACTTGATGAGATGAACCAACCAGGTTTAAAAGATCACATGGATATCTAAATTCAGTCTTTTCAGTAATTATTGTGTGTGGTCATGTACCAAAAAGAGCAAAAAGGGGAAGTTCTTAAAGATAGACCTCATAGATACCTACATTCAGATTTCTATATATATGGAGTGCATTTTCTCGACTTCCATAACCTACATCATTAGCTTAAAACACTGGGCTAGAGAAAGTCCCCTTCACATCCTCCTAACTTGTACCTTATACAACACAGAAACAAGTAATGGAAGTCTCATATTCCATCAACTTTCTATCACATAATACTCTCGTAATAATACTTCTCTTCACATCCTCTGTCACTTTTATCTCTGCTCTCGAGAAAACAAGCATCGAGTTCATCAGAACATCATGCAGTTTGACAACTTACCCTGCACTCTGTTTCAACTCACTGTCAACTAAAGCAGGTGCTATCCAAACAAGCCCTAAACTACTAGCCCAAACAGCTCAATCTGTCAGTCTTGACACAACACTATCCACATCCTCATCTATGGTGAAATTATCACAAGTGCATGGCATAACTCCACGAGAGGTTGCAGCCATGAAAGACTGCCTTGAAGTACTGAGTGACTCTGTGTATGAGTTAAAAAAATCACTTGGGGAGATGAATCACCAGGGTTCCAAAGATCCGGGTTAGTGATGAGCGACATACAAACTTGGGTCAGTTCCGCATTGACAGATGAAGACACATGTTCCGAAGGGTTTAAGAATGACCCAAAAATGAAAAACGTGGTGAGAGGAAAGATTGTGAATGTTGTCCATTTAACTAGCAATGCTTTGGCTTTGATCAATAGTTATGCTTCTCTACGCGGATAGTTTAAGGATAGTAGATTCAATATGCTAAAATCTATCTTATTTTGATTCCTTTGTAGCAATATATGAATGTAACGTACACTGTTGCTAGCCTTAATTGAAAAGGCGATGTATTATTAAGTGAAAATATTGATTTGAAAACAGTATCTTGTATTACTAAACTTTCTACAATATAATCATGTCTCATATGGCTTTTGCATTTTCAACAAATTGTAAATATAAAATAAAAAGGGAGAAAGTTGTTCTAAGAATTTTATCCAGTTTCTATGGATCTACCTACTGAAGACAACTAGATAAAAAAATTATTATCTAAAATAGAACTTCCTAATGATTGTGAAGTGCATTTTCATACTATATCCCTGAATTATTATGGGGGGGGGGGGGGTGTCTCTAATCCCAGTAAAATATATTTGTTAACCGTTATACAACATTAATCTCTAACACTCCTCAAGTTGAAGCATAAATGTTAATCATGCCCAACTTGCTACAAGTAAAATCTATTTGTGGTCTGTGCAGTGGCTTCATAAGAATGTTTGCAAGTTGATGTTGAGTCCTAATATGCACGGGTTGGATAGATGGAGGGTTCGATCGAGTTCCCCTGACGTGGTCCCTAATCAGGTGACAATCAACCTCAATGTGTCTGGTTCTCTCATGAAAGACTTGATTTTTGGCTATAGGGATGGCTGACAAGCTATCACAATAAAGCCTCGTCAAGTCGTTATTAGCTACTCCTAGCTCCCTTAGAAGTCATTTAATCCATGTCATCTCACATGACACATCTGGCATAGGCTCTATACTCTGATTCTGCACTTGATCACAAGACAGTGTGTTGTTTCTTGCTTTTCTATGAAACCAGATTACGACCAACAAATACACAATACCCAGTGGTTGATCTTCTAGATATTGGGCAACCAACCCAATCTACATCTGGGAAACCAGATATTTTTCCGTCTCCTTTGGTGAATGCACCTACTCGACAATGACCCTGATCTAAATAAAGTATTCCTAAGCCTGGCATAGCTTTGAGATACCTTAAAACACGGAAAGCTGCATTTCAGTGGCCCGTGTATAGATCAGACATGAACTGGCGTAAAATACTTACCGAGAAAGATATATCAGGTCAAGTGACTGTTAAATAATTCACCTTCCCTACAAATCGTTCCGGATCTTTCATAGGACTTCCATCCTTACGAAGAAGTTTTCCCCATGCGACCATAGGGCTGTCTACTGCTTTACACCATCATAACCTGCATTCAGTAAGTAAATCAAGGACATACTTCCGTTGAGACAAAATAATTCCTTGTGGAGATTGGGACACTACTATACCAACGAAGTAACGAAGTCGTCCTAAATCTGTAATCTGAAACTGAGATTCTAGAAAGTGTTTTTAATTCTGAAATACCAATGTTATCATCTCCAGTGATGATTATATCCACGACATAGACTACAAGAATGATTCGATGGCCTAGATGGTGTCTAAAGAACATAGAATAATCCTAAAGAGCTACAAGTCATTGCGAATTTTTGAAGAACCTCGCTGAGTCGTCCAAACCATGCTCTAGGAGACTGCTTGAGACTATATAATGAATGTTTCAAACAACATACTTTAGACACCTCCTCCTTAATCATAAATCCCGGTGGCTGCTCCATCTATACATCCTCCTCAAGAATGTCGTTCAGAAAAGCATTCTTGACATCCAACTGATGGAGTGGCTAGTGATTAATGGCAGCTAAAGTATGTCACTTGAACCGTTCATTATATGGTCTCAAGCAGTCTCCTAGAGCATGGTTCGGACGACTCCTCCTTGTTCATAAATCCTGATGGCTGCTCCTTGTATACCTCCTCCTCATGAATGTCGTTCGAAAAAAACATTCTTGACATCCAATTGAGGGAGTGGCCAGTAATTAATGGCAGCTAAAGCTATACATATCCGGACAGATGACATGCTAGCGACCAGTGAGGAATGTCTCGTCATAGTCAATCCCATATGCCTGAGAATAGCCCTTTGCAACCAATCGGGCTTTCAGTGGAAAACATCAGGATTAAGTTTCATCATAAATACCAATTTACAAACAATCTTACGCTTTCCATGAAGGAGTTGGTACAACTTCCATGTATGATTCCCCTGTAGGGCATCTATTTCCTCCTGCATTGTTCTTTAACCATCCAGGGTGATTAAGTGTGTCACACCCCCAAATTTGACATCTATAGTTAATCATACGGAAGCTTTCGGGGCGTGACGGCGATCGAATAACAATACCTTGAGAGCGTATGATTATCGCTGAACATCTATATTATTAGGATGCCAATAATAGTTTTACAACATTTCGGTAATTTAAACCGTTAAAAGAGAAATGTTATTCAATTCATCATTTCAACAAAATACAAGTTTCGGGGTTTCATAAATAAAACTACAAGTCAATTAATATATAATTAATCCCATTGTGTTAATTCAAAATATGGCATCCTAATTCATCGTGGCAGGTACGGTCCCAATATGCATGTGTCTTACGACATAGCTAATTCCCCTGAAAAACATATTTATAAAAGGTCAACATAACGTTAAGTGAATTCAGAGGTTTAATGACTCGATCATAAACCATCATTTGGTAATCATTTTATCAATAGATCAAAAATGGCATCAACGGCCTATTGTGCGATTAATCTCAGTTTAAAACAATAAAACCTCTGACTACGAATCCCCCGAAGGTTAGCTAAACCGTCGAGTTAATATGCCGAACTAAGCCTATAACCAAACCACAACACAAATGAATCGTTTGCCTTGGACCGGTTAAGTATACTTCGTCCCCAAAAAATGCGAACAAGGTCGCCAGTTAGCGCGACTAACTAAAAGAAACGTGGGATGAGCCTGTCAAACCCGATAGTACTATCTGTATACTCAGTGGTTAGCGTCATCTAACTAATGGTTATAGTATTGCATGCTAGGACTTCGGCATTACAACTTATCCAACTTAGTCGCTCATAAGGATACAATGTCAGGTTTTAATAATCGCATATATTCAGTTATATGTTTTTCACCCCAAGTTGAAAACAGTAAAACAGTAAAAGTGGGGCTGTGAACTCACCTGAATCCGAGCGTGCTAGTAAAACAGTTTTATATATAAATGTCCAATCAAGTCTCTTAGCGCCCTAAACGCAAGAGTTCAAATTAATATATGTAAACGACTCAATAGTCAGTCTATGCCAGTTGTTCACTCAACTAGGTTTAAATGTGCCATCGACGGACTTGAATATTATGTAACTTCATTTTAAAAGAAACCGACACGTTGTGATCCTTATTAGTTTCCAAAACATTAAAACTCGTTTAAGTCAACGTCATAATACCTTTGTATATGCATTATATAATTAACGCGAGTTGTTGATTTCTTGTATATATATATATATTCACATATCTATATATATATTTTCAATATCGTTATAATACCTAGACGTTATATATATATACATAACCATAGGCACATATATATATATATATATAAAATTTTCCGTCGTTGTGATACTTGACCAATATATATATACTCATATATGTACATATATATATATATATATATATTAATGTCGTTATAATATCGTCTAAGTCGTTTTAACTCCGTTTTTAACCTAACTTTTGGGTTTATCGGTTTTTAATCGTACAAGTCTCGTTTTTAATACTTTAAGCAATGGATTATACTTAATTAACTTTTATTTTATTGGTTTCATGAATTAATCCCATAACTTAGGGATTTTATGTCTTTAGTCCCTAAATTTCATATTTTAGCGTTTCTAACTCAAGGTTTCAGTTTTAATCCACATTTAACATCTTAGTCTTAGTTTTAACATTTTAATTTATGGATTTATCTATATTAAATTTAAACTTACGGATTTTAATACCTTAGTCCTCCAATTTACGGATTTTGCAATTTAGTCCTTATAGTTCCATTTGTCTCATTTTTGACACAAAAACTTTGTTGATTTAAGGTTTATCAACCTAGATCTTGTTCTAATACTTAATTTATACTTAAATACATGAGATCTACTGATTTTTATAGTAAAAGTCCATAATATATGATTTTTATCCTTTTGGTCCATTTTAGTTTTCATTTGTCCATTTTTCACAGTTTTTGTCCAGAATTTAGTCCTTCTTTGGCTACGATTTTGACTAGTCAAAGAAGCTTGGATGTTTATGAAATTTTTACCACATGTTCCCCTATGTCTTAAATTTCCAGAAATATAAGGTTCATTTTTGGTCACGTCTAAGGGGTTCAAACCTATTTAATGCTACACAAAGGTCCAACAGTACCCCTTCTGGACAGCTGGTCAAAGATCCGTTTTCACACGGAGTTATACTTACTTTCACAGAGTGTAATCATACTACTTTGAAAGCTAACACAATATGTGACTTTTAGGAAAAAGAATCACTTCATTTAGATCCGTGGTTTGAAAGTTATGACCTTGTAAAGTTGGGTTAGTTTCTGACCTTTAAGAACAACTTGTACACCTTGGTTTAAAAATATGTTTTGAAGTACCAATACTTGTCTAAAAATTATGAAATTGTTTGGGTTGGAAATATAACTCTTTAAACTTGATTTTAGACTCAAGAAACACTAATTTTCATTAAGATTCGACTGAGTTATGCAACTCTCAAGTCGAGTAAAGTTTCTGCCATTTTTACTTTGGTTGTTTTAAAGTTTGTCTTGGTTCTTTTTATCATAACTTTGTAATAAATCATACAAATACGTGTTTTTAGGTTTGTATCTAGCAAGAGTGAACATCTAAACATATTCTAACTATCAAGTAAGCATTTAAATGTAAGAATCAAAGAGTTTATAGTTAGAGTTTCCTTACAAAGCCTAAAAAGGCGATTTTGAGCAAGATGAAGGTTTGAATGTTGTGTTGTTGACTTCCTAGCTCCAAATTCGAAAGTTTAAAGTTGTTTTACCCTTGGAATGATATGGAAACGAAATGAGCTAGTGATTGTGAGTAAAATGAGGGTAAGATGAGTGTTTTTGGAGTGGTGGTTGATGGTGGTTGATGGTGGTGGAGTGGTGGTTGAGTGGTGGTGTAATGGTGGACTAGTGGTGGTGTAATGGTGGATTTGTGGTGGTTGTTCTTGAGCATGAAAGGGTGGTTTGGGCTGCTGATTTTCGTGGTTTAGAGAGAAGGAAAAAGGGAGGGTGTTTGATTGTTTGTGTGTGTGGAAGTGAAGGGAAAAAGGGGGCATGGAAGCCTTGCTTTTGTTCCTTGTTTCAAGGGGATCAAAGGGAGGTCAAAGGGGGTCCCTAGGGCCCCTTTTTGGCCAGATTTTTGGAGAGGGAAACAAGGGGGGCCCCTTTGTAGGTTAATTACATACTTAGTCTAGATATTTAGGTCGTTAATAGTTAATCTCGATTTGTTATGCATTAATTGTGTGATTAGGTTTAATTAGGATTAATTAAGGTAGTTCAAGGTTAATTAGGATAGATTAAGGTTATTAAGATATTATAATGTTGTTAATTGATTGAAATAGTATTCAAGTCGTTTACCGATACTTCGTTTGTTGTTATTCGCAAAATCTCTTCATTTTCGCGTTTATCGAATTCGTAAAATCTTTTGATTTGATTATTTGGAATGTTATAAAATAACTTGCATAATAATAGTAATTAATTACTATTAATTATAATAATGTTTAAGTATTTATCGATACCCTATTCAATTAAATTCACAATTTATTTCGCTGTTGCACGTTTCTAGTTCACGTGGACGTTTATCGATTTTTAAAATCCGCTATGCTCTTAAATTAGCATAATTATCATAATAATAATAACTACTATTTATTATTAAATATATTTACGTTATTTTAAGAAAATAGATCACAACGTTCGGGTATTTCGGTCTCTACAGATTGTTTCGTATAATTCTTAAAATCACCAATGCATCTCGCATTAAATTATTGTGCATCTCATAAGCAAATGTGGGCTTTTTTCTAGACTTTATTTGATAGAAACAAATTCACTTTAATTTAATAGGGAATTAGCCTAAATGCACGTAATTAAAATGTACGGAATTTACCGAAATTTGAGGGTTGTCACAAAGTGCCTCAGTTATATTTTTGGGAACATGGTGGCTATCAATGGCAGTTGTGTAAGCACGGGACCCATGTGACAAGTGCAAGTTGGTTTAGGTTGGGAAATCTGGTAGAAGTTCTTGTACCTTTTATCTGGATAAGGAGCACCTGGTGGGTCATAAGTTTATGTATGTTGTCGTTTCTCAAGTATTGGCTCAAAGTACATGTGCATATTGTGGTTCATGATGAGGTGCATGTGTAGATTGTGGTTCAAGGTGAGGAGTAGGTATAGATTGTGGTTCAAAGTAAGGTGCAGAAGGTGGAACAGAAGAGTTACTAGAGTCATAGAGTCATAGAGTCAGAGAGTTCTCTAGGGTCTCTGTAGGCTTGTCTATGACGTTGCCTGAAATACACTTGTGTATCAAGTATTTGTTGGTATAGTCGGAGTCGAGGGCTTTTTGGTTGTACTGGTATGGTGTACACCGGAAGATCCCGTGACTTTGAAGGGTTAGGAATGGGAGTTAGTGACTCGGAAGGACTTTGCAAGGAAAGAACTCGACTCGTAAAAAGAAACATCATCGCTAGTAAAGTGTCGGCGGAGGGTGGACTGCAACACCGGTAACCTTTTTGAACTCGTGAGTACCACTTAATAACCCGTGGTTCAAGCTTATGATGTCCTGGACGATGGTCGTGCACATAAGATACACACCCAAAGATCTTAGGAGGCAACGGGAAAAGGGTACCCTTAGGAAATAGAATCGAAAAATGGTATTTTATTTTAAAGAACACAAGATGGCACGGGATTAATTAAGTAATTTGTTGTAAGGACCGCATCACACCAAAATCGTTGTGGAACATTATAGTGAATCATCATAGTGCAAGTGACATCCAACAAATGGCGGTTTTTAGGTTCAGCAATACCATTCTGTTGAGGTGCATATGCACATGATGACTCACTATAATCTTGCCCTAACAAATATCAGGCTGTCTTGGAAACTAGGAACATAAAGATCAAATGATAAGTTTAGGTTTGGGAAATTGCTACTGGATCCAGGGGCGGATCCAGCCCAATAGAAGGGGGTTCCCAGGCCACCCATGCCTTTGGCCCAGTAGCAAAAAAATATGCAAGTTTTCTAATGGACTTACAAGGTAAATATCATTGGGCCCCATGTTTTTAAGTGATCTCTTAATGTAAATACCATCAGGCTCATATTGATAACTAATATAAAGAATTATGGTTCCATTTTTAATAAGTTATTTTATTGCTCTTACAATCTAACGATCCAACGCTGCCTTTCTGTCCTTTTTTTATTCACAACATCAATACTATTATAAGAAATTTATCGTTTTCTTTGATTTTACGAAAAAACTAACTGCAAATTTAAGTTTTGAAACTCTAACTATAAAGATTTAAATGATTGTTTTTAGTTAAAAGTTGAGATTTTTAATGACTAATTGTACTAGTTATGTAAATAATTTTTGATCTATTTGTTTGCTAATTTGATGTTTATTCTTATTGGTTATCGTCGGTAAATTATCTTTAGGCACTTGTATCATTACAAGATGTATTGTGACATTTAAGGCTGTTTTTAATTGTTGTAAAGTTGTTAGATTACTGTTTATATGTTCTTTTAGGTCGTTTGGATGCTGTTTGAACTGCTTTTGGGTGTTCTGATGTTTTTTATGTAGTTTTGGTGATCTTCTACTTATGAGGTAAATATTTTATGCCCCCCACGTCTTAATTTTCTGGATCCACCACTGACTAGATCCTACACCTATAATTGGACATGGGAACCGTTAGCAAGTTTAACTGGATTGTGTGTTATATTTGTGTTCAGATTGGATATAAGTTCTTTGTTCCCAGTCATATGATCAGTGGCACCAGAATCAATAATCCAAGATGATGTGCAAGCTATATACTTGAATATGCTGTATTAGCACGTGGAGTGGATGCTACCTCATCAAGAAACTTCATGTTGGAGATTGAAAGTATTGATCTTAATGACTAACAAAGAACAAATGAAGTCACGATTCATAAGGATAGACAAGAGCAGAAAAGCAAGCAAAACTTATAAAGAGTAAGGTTATGTTAGGAATGAAGTGGTGATCAACAAGTGATAACTATGAGATGAATAAAGTAATGTCTATATTTATATGTCAGCATATAGTTCAATTTAACATCATGATAGTTTTATTAACAGCAAAAATGATTACATAATAGTGATAAAAATATATATACTTGAAGAGAATAGAGTTGCTTGCCTTTAGTTGACTATCGCTTAGAAGGATGGCAACAATTGATCCAAGTACTCCTATAGTTGATGCAGCAATATAAAACTTCAAATGGTTCACTCTGCTACGCTTTCGACCTTTAACATAACAAATAACAATCACAATAAGTTCATAACTTCATACAAAAAACTTTAGGTATTTTATCTAAGAATGCTAAAATTATAGTGCTTTACCTAATTCTCCAATCATGATTGAAATGAAAGTTAAAGAAGTAGATGCAGCAGTTAATGTTTCAAGAGGCTGTTTTGTTAACAATGTGGATAGTATGTCACGCCGGCGGTATAGGAACTGCGTGATAGTATGTTAAGCATGGGTCAGCTCAGCTTTGACCGATGAGGATACATGTATGGATGGGTTTTCGGGTCAAGAAATGTTGGGTCGGGTCCAGCAGTTGGTCCGGACACAGATTACTGATGCTGCCATGTTACGAGATTACTGATGCTGCCATGTTACGAGTAATGTTCTAGCATTAATCAACCATTTTGCTGAAAAGCATAATTAACTAATTAAGTGGGAGTGTCTAAGTGTGGGACCCGGTAGAGTCTACTAATTTAATCTATTAGGGTCGGGTTTGGTATTTGGAGTTACTATTTTTGTAGGTCGATATTTCATTACTATATTATTTACGTACAAGTATTTATAAGTCAGTAAATGTTTAAACTTTAAACTCTTTAAACATTATATTGTTTGTAATGATATTTCTCGGAAATGATTTTAGTTCAGACAAATCATGCAGTTCCTATACCGCCGGCGTGTACGTAATGACGTTCAAAAATCAACTGTGTATTAGAAATCTAAAGCATAAGAAGCTTATATATATTGAAATTGAAATAGTTATATATTATCGTAATTTATTCTTATTAATATTTCAAAAGTTTACAGTAAATGTGTATGTGTTTAGACCGATGATTTATGTACCACTAAAAATTTTTCATATATAAAATGGTGTTGTACTGCACAGTATTTGTAACATCCATAAATAATAATGATAATATTTATAATTTAGTTGTTCTTAAAAGTTGAAAGTTTAATTTAACCAATTTAACTAACAATTACTTGATGGTTTTATACAATACCATATTAAACATTAATAATTCAATTTAATTGTTAATGTCATTCTAGTTTTCAAAAAAAAAAAATAGAAAAGAAGAAAAAGAAAAATAAGTTAAGACAACTAATTAATATTGAAAACAATATAAATAACGAAAATCAAATATATAAACGAGTATTATCCATTTGATGACTCTTTGTATGGATAATATCCTAAAATTTAGCTAACTCATATAATTAAGAGATAAGTAAAAAATTCTTTTTAACCAAGGAACACATGAAATGCTGCCACGTTTTTAATTTAGTAATTACCTACTACTAGACTTGTGACTAGCTACTTTATTTCTTACTATAAGTAGAATTCGTAACTCTTCAGTTTTCTTTATCCCCTTTTAATTCTACTAAATACAATAAAGTACACACCTAACACATCATAGTAGCTATAGTACGTAACATCAAATATTAACAGGTAAATTTACAAGGTAAATTTACAATGTTTTATTTTGGTTGGTCTTCTGTTATAATATTTAATATTATTTTATATATTTAATAATTTCATTTGAATGTTCTAAAGCTCTAGCACCTATGTTGTCTAATTAATTATTATTGAGAAATAATGGACTTACATTTATAATAAAAATTTTATATTAAAAATCAATAATCTAATACATCGTAATAATTCAATCGTTTACGTGTATGACTAATAGATTGAAATAAAAATCTGACTCTAAACTAACAAGGTGAGTTTCTTGTTATTTTTAAAACTGAGATATATACGATGTGTCACGTGATTACTTGATTATCTGTTTAATTTCATTTAATAGCACGCACATTGACTTTTAGATATATTATGTTATGTTATTCACCAGTTAACTAGGAGTTGAAACGTAATGGTCGTTGGCTCTTATATATATATATGTATTTATTGCTGAAACCTTATGGTCATTTGCCCACATATATATTCGTACGATTAGTACACAAGTGGTCACTTGTTTACTAAGTCGATACTAGCAGATACATGTCACTTTGTATAGTGCTGGTATAGATAGTCGTGACACATATAGCCCTTATGCTAAATCAATATCGGAGACGACTTGAGATCTGGTTAACCATGACAGATACAGAGATCTCATCCTACTTTGTATTTTTACGTTCTTTTTTTTTTTTACATTCTGTGTCATTACTACATCTTGTGTGTGATATTTTGTACACAAACACACGAAATCACTAAGCATTTAGGCTTACGCATGTACGTATATATCTCAGGAACATCAAGTAGGCTCATCAAAATGGGAAATGTAGGACCAGATAATACTCGAAGATGTTGCTATATAGTCATCTTTTAGAATATCTTGTGAACTATTTCCCGCTTCTGCTTTGTAATGTAAAATTTGATATATGAATAAAATTGTCATTTTGTTACAATAAATCTCTAGGTGCCATAGTATCCTAAGTATAATTAATATCAATAATTAACATATATAATTACACAAAATACACGACGTAATTTGGTATCAAAAACGTACATGTCATTATGCATTAATCGGTATAGTTCATGAAAGGAGGGTGTAAATTAAATGTGTTAAATTGACTTCATGTCATAAATGGACAAAACCAGACTTGATCAAGGTCTGGGGACCTAGGTCTCAGGGGCTAATCCAATTTTAGATCATGGGGGTAGTGGAACCCCGTACATCTGGCCCAAGTAGTGCTAATTTTATGATAAATATAAAGTGACCCTCTAGCTTAAAAACAATTTGGCTCCCAATTGAAGTCCACAAATTGAAATTAAACCCCAAATTGATTTTTTGTTTCAAAATTGATAATAATAAACCGTTCCTAATTAGAGCCCCCAATTGAAGTCCACTTGAAAAAAAGGCCCAATTGAATTTCTTGCTTCAAAATTGAAATTACAAACCGAGTTTATATTTTCTTTAATTCTATTACACTATACTATTTCTTTCTCTTAATCTTGACAAAATATGGCAGCTAATTGTAATCTAAACCCTATATGCTTCTAGTCCAACTAGCTAGAGCTCCAGCCCAAGTCCTCAATCCTAACGAAGTAGTTTCTCCGGAATTCAATGAACAACAACGAGTACTTAGGTAATAGTTACTATATGGACTTTTAATTTGTTATTTGCTTAGTTTAATGAGAATTATGACATTTTATTTTCAAATTGTTTCTAATTATTATGTTTGTTACCAGGGGAAAAAGTAACTCATAAATACAAGATATTAAAAAGGTAGTTTTATAATTTAAAAGACACCATTAAATAAATTGTGTGGTAGATAAAGAAGCACTTGCAATTGTTACAAATGAGAATGTAATCAAACACTTTCAAAAGAGGAAAAAGTAGAAGCCAATTGTAGTAGTATATAATTCCGTGCTATTTTTAGCTAAATTATATACTATCTTGGTGCAGTTTTAGTGTAGTTTTTGCCTTATATCATGTCGTTTTCAACTTTTTACTACTTAGCTATTTTTGTGCAAACTTTTTCAGCAATTTTTTATCTACTTAACACGTTTTTACCCCTCACGACTGAAATTTCCGGATCTGCCACTACCAAGTGCTTGTGAAAATTGTTGGGACTTTTTGGAACCTAAACATGTGAAAAGAATAATTTTTTGTATCTTAAGAAATAAAATATATATAAAGGAGGTAAACTGCATAAAAGAATTATCATATGCTAAAAATATTTAAAAGAAATGAGCCTACCATTTTATTTTGGTAAATATCCTTTTTACAGCCACGGTGTTGCGAAATCCACCCTTGTTAGAAAATCTACTTGAAATCTATGAAGTAAAAGTTGTTATAAACAAGATATAGATGAATTATCGGATGAACCAAAACAAATATATGGATTGATGAATTTGATAAGTGAAATTGAAAATTAAAGTTATTTAAAATTTTGATGGAAAAAGTCAAATTCAATTATGTTAGAAATAAATGGTATCCTAAACATACCCGAATACACATAGCGGAAGTGAAGTGACGAACCTTTGTTTAGATCACTGGTCGCGAAAGCAATCACAAACAGAAAGCTTTCATGGTTCACAACCTAAGATTTCCATATCTCGTTTGCATTAAACATACACGAATAATGACTAGTACTAACTCGTGTCTCTCAATTATCTCTCATGTGTGTATTGTGTGGTTTCTTAGGGTTGTTCTTTTTTTTCAACCTAGACATAGTACCACATGTACCACATATATAATATATCAAGCAAATAAAGGGAAGTTTGATGGTCTCCATTAACTTAACTACTAAGTTAACTACTAAGTTAATGGATATCCATGTCTAGTTAACCCAAGAGGTTGTAACCATCAAATCATTAACACTTAGTTAGTGAGCGGGTTACATCTGAGTTGAACCGGATTTATGTTCCAACATCTTCCACTCGTACACATACTAACTTGATATACTCATTATAGCTCAATTGCTATGCATCTGCTAGGAGTATATATATAACAACTCAATTACATTTGGTAAGAATAGATTTAGTATGAGATATTCTAGATCATTAATCACATTAGTAACTCTCATGATCACATTTTCACTTATAAAACCCATGTATTCACAAGTATCTTTTATCATTAAGATATGTCACTGAGACTCGATAATTGGTTGACTGGTGAATACAACTTAATGTGAAATTCAAATGATCTTGCTTCTTCTTAGATTCTTTCAGACTTAACTCAAATCGCTTTTCTAATAGCGCTCTGCTAGATCGAATAACTTATAACCCTTAAACAACACCTTAAGATAGCAAACATCAAGTTAATCTTTAAGAGATAAGAAAAGGTCATAAGTATACTAAAATTGAGGTTACTCATACCTCAAGGGACTCACATAGCATAGAAGTAGAAATCGTTTCTTCTATTTCCCTTATTGTTCGTCTTATACACATGTGAGATGAATCACATGCAACAACATTTCTCTTTTCCTATGGAGGTATGTCTTTCAATCAATGTTGCAAAGATTATAATTCAAACATACTTAATGTTCGAACCCAAGTTCACTCATCTACTCATAAAAACTCAATTATTTCAAGAACTTGCATATGGTATCATAGACAGATTAGGCGAAGCTAAGTAATTCACCCATTGTTGTAAACTTTACAACTCTAACATTAAAGATTTTATGTTTGTGCTCTCGATTGTCACTCATACAATATACTTAAAATACGCTATTTCTCCACTTATTACTAAAATAAAGGAGTCGATCACCCGTGTGAGTAGGCTGATGTCATATCTATTCGATATACGTTACTAATCAAAAAGTGTAAACACAACATTCTATTGTGTATAGGATTTGATAAACAAATTTTTATGGATATTAAAACTTAAATATGTTTGGGGAACATTAAGTTAATACATGTTCAACATCTACACAATCTTGAGTCTTGATATGTTACATAAACACATCTCTCTAGGTACATGTTTTGTTTGAAGATCTGCTACATGTGTATACATGTACTTCATATTTATTTCTTTTCTTGCAACCATGTCTCACAAAGTAGTATTTGATTTCTATGTGCTTGGTCTCACAATGGAAGTCTTTCAAATATGCTACGAAAGCATCTTGATACGAGTTTATCAATACTCAATTGATAAATTAGTCATAACTCAGAAGTTATTTGGAAATTGGTTAAGCCACACAACTTATCGAACCACAACTGAAATATCCAAAAATTCAACTTTCGTTGTATACAAGCCTTTATGCGACTATTTCTTGTTACTCCAAGAGATAACAACTCGGTCAGCATATCTATACCCTTTTATTTGCTTATCAGTTTTTTTTTTCTTCATAGCATAACAAATCAAAGTACTACTTGGATACCTTAGTATCCTTTTCATGTTGTTGTAGCCTTTTGCTACAAACTAAGCTTTTTGTCCTTTGGGAAGCTCAACTAATTCCCAAGAATGGTTTTGTCTCGTACAATCATTTATTTGTTCATTGCTTTGATCCATTTTCTATTTGTAGGATATGTGATAACTTTAGATGAACTTAAAGTATACTCTTTTTGGCAATTGATATTCCCTTGAAAGGGATTCTTGGTTTCGCAAATTGCTCCCACTCAGGTTGAAATTTCCTTGAAATTAATTCTTGGTTACTCCCACTCGGATTGAGATTTCCTTGAATCGAATTCTTGATTTCTCAATTTTCTCGCACTCAAATTAGAATTACTCTCATTCGCAATATGTTTGAGAAATTTCCTTGAAGAAACAAATTCTTATTCTTAATTCCTCAAATTCTTCCATTCGAATGAAGTAATTCGATGTTCTCAAATAAGGACTAATCTTTATTTATATCCCTTCATTTGGAAACTCATTTTCCAATAATGTGGCTTCCGAGATTCAAATCCGATTATACTCCCACTTTCGTGTTCACCTAGAAACACATTACCTTTCGATTATTCAAATTATTTACGAAAAACAATTATTTCCTCATGTAACAATTATATATATATATATATATATATGAGGAATCCAATATAATTTTACAATCGCAAGGTACAAAAGTTGTTCATACGACCTACCTATAACTCATATGACGTGGAATATACTGATTTGGAAGACATTTGGTTAAATATGAATAAGAAAATAAAAAACTATCACACCAAAGATGATAGAAATTGTTATCTTCATTATCGCCGACTTAATCTTTTCAAGAAGCGTTATACTCATTCTTTCCGCTAGACAATTATGTTGTGGAGAAATATGAGTAATTGATTAACACTAAATATCATAAGCATCACATAGTACTTTGAACTAATCATATATGTATTCATAAAGAATTAAATAGACGTGTGAGTAATTGATTAAATAAGCATCACATAGTGCTTTGAACTAATCATATATGTATTCATACAGAATTAAATAGACGTGATCAATTCGAGGAAATATGTTATAAATTTATATAATAAAATGTTGCGCCCCTTATTCGAAAATTAAAAGGCATTTATGTAATTTATCATTTCGTAAGTTAAGAGCTTATTTTAAAAGCTAGTTCTACTAATTTTTTTTTCTAGAACTTATTTATCCATAAGCTCTAGAGTTTTTTGTCATCCAAACAATGCTAATAGCTTGAGCTTATAGAAAAAATAAGATTAAACTCCTATAAGCTTTCAAAAGCTTGTCACCCAAAAACACCCTATACCTTGAATACCGCTATTGAACACTAAGTTTTATTCAACCCAATTCAAATACTCATGAAATTTTACTGAACACAAATTTCGAGTTGAATACGAAGTTGTAGTGAACACAAAGTTATACAAAGCTCAACTACACATGAAAAATACAATGAAATATGAAGTTCTTTCAAACACGAAGCTCAAATGAACACAAAGTCCAAAGATGATTGAACACAAAGTAATAGTAAACACAATGTTCTAAACGGAGACACAAATGAAATAGTTTTTAATATCTATTGGTATATACAAATCACTCTTCAAAGCTATGCTAATCATAATTCACGATAGGATATAGAGATAAGGTCACTATGTTTTCAGTTATCGTCTATAAGTCCTACCATGAAACTACAACGAACTTAACATAATCAATAATTGCAAATTTATCAAATAAGAGCACACATGCATATTAAAAATATTTTCGATTTCATTAAGAAATGTAACGTTCACACAGAAAGAAAGTTTAATATAATCATTATAGTAAAAAATGATTAATTAATATGCTCCAAATTTTACATCAAAATATTTTATTTCAAACACAGAGTTTGTCATAATCATCACATAAATGATTAACTAATATGTTCAAAATTTGTCAAATAAATATAACTTACATACATAATCGAAAGTTTTATATGATCATGTATACTGAAAAATGATTAACTATGCTCGATACTTTACAGTGAATTAGAACTTTCAAACAAAGAGAAGTGCAATATAGTTATTTCACTAAGAAAGAGATTTATAACAATTTTATTTTAGTATTATATTAAAATAAAGTATAAAATGCCATTTAGTTAGTTGATAGAAATACTTATCAAGTAGATCATTAATTATTTTAATATTAATATTTCTTGCAAAAACTTATACTAAACAAAAAATCGATATATAGTTACAACAGATCGAAGAAGTTTAGAAAACATTACAAACGTAAATTTCAAATGCTTAAGTGATTGATAAAATACAAAGCATTACTACTTAGCCTCGCAGTACTCACAATACTAGTCTTAATCTTCTTCATCACAACCGGACTTATTTCTTCATCCGAAATTCCATCAGTGCACGAGTACTCATCAGTAATAGCGGCACTTGTCCACGTTTGTGCATTAGAAAGTACAAGCTTCTTGTCTTCAGACGATTTAAGGCTCGATATGGCCTTAAGTGAGTCCTTAATTTCACCTATAGAGTCCTGAATATCGCCAATGCAATCTTTAAGGACTGCAGCATCACCTTTTGTAATGTTCTTGGCCTTTGCTAGTTTTAAAATAGTGGATCGAGTGGTGGAGGCGGATTTGAGGGTGGCGGAAAGGGATTGTTTGACTAGTCTAAGGGAGTTTGATTTGATGGCAGTCGCGTATGGAAGGAGGGATGTTGTGCAGACGGATGGGTACGTGGTGTAGTTACATGAGGTTTTGATGAAATTTGTGTAGGTTTTGGTGGTGGTGGTATTGGTGGTGGTGGTGACAGATGATGTCGGTGTTATGACGATTGAAATGGTTATGAATGTGAGAAAGAAAAATGAGAAGAAAGTTGAATATTGTTGATCCATTGTTGTTTGTTTAAGTAAAGATATGATGATGAGATTAAGAAATTAATTTGTTTCTCAATTTATAGAGGAATGACCAAGGGGCTTTTCAGGTATTTACACAACTAATTTTTCTTTAATGATCATTTTTAAATTCTATATATAGAACTGTCATGCTTATTAGTCAAACAAATGTATGTAAGTACACCCAATATCAGTTATACATAATGAATGCATGTGAAATAATGCTAATATAGGCAGAAATGCATGTTTTGTGTTCAATTAAAGGAAAATCATATGAATCTCCATTGATTAATACTCTTCAATTATTCTTCCATCACCTCCGCACCTTCGGAAGTGCATATATTTATTAAATGATAAAAGGATTTTTCGTTAAGTTTCTAATGATTTTATTCATAGACGCTTATTAAGATTATTATTTTATATTTGATTTCATTCCTACATGATAACCCATACGAATAAAGAGTTGTGGAAGTGGAATTAAGTTCTGATTATTAATTAATTAATTAAACCTTTTCAAGTTACATATTTTAAGTTTAAGTAATGCTTAAAAAACGTAAGAATATAAACATAAAAATTGACATAATCTGTTCATTATTTGACACATTAATTATATATTATACGTCTCTCAGTTTCTATCACTCATATCATTTTTTCATATTAACCGATCAAATCTTTAACTTTACTTTTAGCCTTATAGATTTACGTCTACTTATCATTTTTTTTTTAAAGTTTATAATGAACACATGTGTGGGAATCATTTAAGCTTCTTAATAATGTTGATACATGTTTAAAGGAATGATTGTTACTTCATTTTGGTTTTCTTCAGACGCAAATAATTATTTATAATTATAATTAAAAGATTAATATTAAAACTAAAATTCCCGATTCACCTCATATGGTTATCCGCGAGTGTTGGGTTGCCAGCTGGGCACATGTATATGGTCCATATACTAAATGGTTTTTAAACGGGAGATTCAGATAGGACCCCTTGACCATTGCAGGTCTTGTTTCAAGCCAAGTTTTCTGTAACAAGATCTCAACATAAATGTTTAGGATATTATTCCTTCTGTATTTATTTAATTCAACTAAAATACATACATCATGTTACACATATAATTATTTTCGCTAAAATTATGCTTAATTCATATATCATGTGAAACATGTTTTTCCCTCATTATATTTCATTATTCTCACAAACAATTTAAAAAAAGTTCACCAATCATATTATTAAGTATAGTTTTAAGTATAAATTTTTAAGTCTATTTACTATTTTTAACAAAGTTTAATTAAATTTCCAAAACAATAACATTAACCTTAACTGATATATAAAAGTAGTTATGTAGAACTGACACAATTACATGTTCAACAATCTAACATGTAATTGTAAGGATATTTATATTGTACGTATGAAATATTACATCAGAGTTTTTGTTCTCTCTAACGTATGTACTAAATTTCTTATGCAAAATTTATTAACAACTTTTACGTACCACCGTACACTATATTTACATAATTGTAAATCAGGTTTTTATATCTTTGAACTCAATTTGAAAATTTCAATTAGTTATATGATTTTATAGTCGTTTGACGTCTTGTATTTTATTTTTTAATTGTTATTTTCCAGCAGGCCTTGATGAAAAAGATATTTCATAATCCTTCCAATTGAATATTTGTGTACAAGTTACATTCTATTCTAAATGAAATTATACAATAATATATAATTATAATTTTCATATAATGCATGTAGTATAATCAACTCGAATATGGAGCTCAATCATTAATCTACAAAATATATTTTTGAATTCCAAATTTCCAACGTTAATCTTTCATCTTTATCTAAGAAAAATAAAATGTTGGTAAATGGTGAATCAAACGAATTCTAAAGACTAGTTGATGTGGACACTAAAAAGATTGCAACATCAAGAAAGAGTGTTCTCCTGCCTTTCCATCTGAAAATCCTTCTGTAGGCCGGTAGCTAACATATCCTGGAAATGGGCCTGAAGGTGGCCCATAAGACCAGGCCCAGAAAGTAATTATACCTATACCTTTATGGCTAGAAGTGTCCAAAAAGACCTTTTGACCAAATCGGTTTCCAGTTTGACTGGATTGAACCGGTTTGAGATCCTACGGTTTAAAACCGGTTTCAGTTTAACTGGTTTGGACTTTTTTCGAACCAAACCGGTTTCAATCCGATCTGGTTTGAGTTAAAACCGGTTTTGACCGGAGTTGACCTAAACCTGTTCGGTTTGAAAACCGGTTTCGGCTTGGGCCAAAACCAGTTTTGCCCACCTTTATTTATGGCTATATATATATATATGTGTGTGTGGGAAAGATTTATAGGGAAGTTTCAAATCTTGGAGAAGGAGGAAAGTAAATCTTAGCCCTTGATTTTTTCTTAAAAAAACATTTTTAAAATTCATTTGTGACTAATGTTAAATTTTGAGTAACATTCATCACATATGAATGTTAATGACATTCACTTATGATGAAATCAAGGGTTGAGATTTGTTTCCCTTCTTCCTAATTTTTTTTACTTCCCTCTTGATGCCCATACTATATATTTTTATATATATATATATATGTATAATACCCATATAATGAACAATGAATGTTTGCCTTTTTCTGAATATCTTTTTCCCTTTTGTAAAGTGTAAATCTTCTATTTTTTCTGAAATTTAATTTTTCTTTCAATCTCAAAAAAGAATCCTTTAATCTATCTGATACATATGTACAAATTAATTGGATATTTATTTAAAAAATATATCAAAATTATCTCATCGTAAGACCCCAAAGATTATTTAATATATTAAGAATTTTGTAAGTTAAATCATGTCAATAGAGAGGTAACATGAAATCAACTTAACGACAAAATAGATTGAACACACTTATGTTGTGTATATTAAAATATGAATAAATTACAAAAAGATATTTTTTGTTACACAATCAGTTCCTCATAGGGTATTTTAGTCATTTCTTGTGAATGAGGGTCTGATCATGTAATAAAACATATCTTCGAAAGATTGAATATGTAAAAGCCATGACCACGAGACTGAAACTGAAAACAGTGATATAACACAAGGACCATTTTTGTGATTTACTCTTAAAATATTAAGATACTGTATTACGATGTATTTGGTGTAAACTCTTTACAACTATGTAAGAATTATATAAATATTTAATGTAATATTATTTATAATCTTATTTATGTTTGTTGTATAATTTTTGTATTATATAATTACATTAATTTTTTTTATCAATATAACGTAAAAGTATTAACAAAATCAATTTCACATTTGTATATTATATGATTACTTTAATTATAGTTCAATTTAACTTATAATTCTCAATGAATAAGATTTTTTGTTTTGCTCGATAAACATCAAAAAAAAAATTTAGTTTCATTTAAGAAATAACTAAAGATTTAAAAGAAATACAGATGGCAGTTTTAATTTGTAAGCCCCTACATGTACATCAGAGCATTCTAGTGTATAATATGTTAACAACACCAACAAAAGAAATTACATTAGTATTCTTGGATGATTAGTAAATATCACTCCAACAAGCTAGAACAAATGAACCATGCATACATCTAAAATGAAAGGGAGAGCACCTTTTGGAGAAGACTTTTCTTTAGCCCCACCGGTCCAAACCGAACTCATCGCGATGTTTGTGTCATTTCGATCTAGGCCCTCCAACTTGATAAATATCTTACAAGTTGAAATCATTAATTATCGGTATGTCGGCTTATTTAAACATATACAAGATAAAGTATCAACTTACAATCAAAGTTTGGGAATAAGTTCAATATAGTATGGATACAATTTGCATAACTGCAAGTTTTTAAGAGCAACCTCCGATGATTGTATAAAAATCATTGAATTTATTGATCGATTATTTATAATAATTACAAAGAAACCCTAGAAATCTAATCAACCTTAACTCACCTATATAAATGGGTCGACTCATAGTAATCTACTAATCTAACCTTGCAAATATCTAGTACTCCACCGCGGTTGGAGCGCTAGAAAAACGAAGACTCAAACCGGAGCCTAGTTACATAAAATGTAGACAAATAAATGCAAAGTAAATTTACAAAAGGTATGACGGCTAGACAACAACGACATAGCACATAGCTTCAGACTGTGGAGGCACATCGACGACAACGACAATTGGCGATGAAGATTTCCGGTACCCAGCAACTTTTTTCTTTCTTTCTGCTGTAGAGCTTGATGAGTAGCGTGTGGTAGTAGGCCAATTTCTTACGCCCATATATATTATTTCTCAAATTTGACGGCTCATGATTCTGACTAGGATAAAACAAGATGGAACAAGAATCTTCCAATCAGAATCAACATTATGTAATAGAGAACTGCCTTGGAAAGACTTCCAACTAGGGTTTATTTAGACACATGGGAATTCGATCTTAACTCTACAAGATATATACCCTATCTGTGATGAGGATCAAGAAGTTTCAAAAACTTGAAGGAAAAATGAGAGAAAAGAAATGTATGTGGCGGTTTTAATTATATCTTGCAAGTTGAAATCCTTAATTTTCGAAATGTCGGCTTAAACATATCAAGAAACAAAAATCGAAGTTTGCATAACATACTGCAAATTGTTAAGAGCAACTTGAAAGATATTTGGACAGATTATAGTCAGATCATGACTATAATATAGCTCATGATCATTTAAGAGATCAATCACGTACTTAAAAATCTAGAATGAAAACAGTGAAAAAGTTGTCCTAAGAATGATATTTGCTTTCTATAGCTTTAGGTACCGTTCTTACAGACCCAGAAAAAAAAAAGCACACGGTAGGTCATCTAATACATTATACATCATTGTACTGATATCATAAAATGCCTAATATACAAATGAGAGGTCAATCAGTCCCAGTATATATGTGATGATTTTTATGTGTTGGCCCTTTCTAGAAAGTAAATGAAAGATTTCTGAAATGGAATGGTTGACTTCATGTCGAGTGGCCTTAAGTGAGTGATGATTGATCTTGCAACATTTAAAAGGCCCTTTATATCCAAACAGCAGCACAAATCTTCCAGTTTCTTCTATATTGAGCCCTATTTCGTCTGATGATTGATCTTGCAACATTGAACAAATGTTTTTTTATTTTCCCATCATCTCATTCAAATTCATCTAACATGTATTTTCCGTAGTCAAGGTTTGATATTCCCATAGTCAAATCATATTTTTCTTTTCACTATATGAATATTCATATAAAAGTGAAAGCACAAATATAGATAGAAATAAAACAGAAAACTAATATTATGTTGAACCCAAGACCCAATGTTCCTTGCCCCCAAAGAATCATAATCTCTCATATTAAAGATTCACATCTCTAACAGTTCCTATTATGAATATAGGATCGTGTAGATCTAGACGACGATATCTGATAAGATTGAGCGAAAGTGGCTTGGTTTCAAAGAAAATGGAAGCAAAGTTGACTAATATCCAACGGTCCATAGAATTTATTTAAAATAATAATAAAAGAAATTAAGAGGAAGGATATACAGCTCAACAGCTCTAATTGCAGGCTGCTACATCTAAATCAGCTGATTCAACCTTGTTAACCACATCATCATAAATAATTTTTTTCAAATGGACTCTTTATTAAATATGATTTCAAAATATCAACAAGATATTAGACAGCCGCCTTTTGTTGCAATATTGGTAAATATCTCTCTAATACAGAGCACCCTTTAAAGTTGAGTGACAAGTGGTCCAAACTTGAACACATTGCAATCTAACTACGGTTTCAAGACCCCTCCAACTTGATACATTTCTCAATAGTTGAAGCCACCGATGTTCATTAAGTCGGCTTAAATATATCAAAAATAACAAAATCTATCGTTCAGTATAGCATTGATAAAATGTGCATAATTGCAAGTTGTTATGAGCAACTTGTAAGATTTTTTAGCATATTAATTATTGTTAGCTAAAGAGAAGAGCTTAAGTTCCTTTCAGTAATTATTGATTCTTATTGTTCAAGATAATACACCTAATGCATATCCACATTCTGTTTCCTGTAAATTTGGAGTTCATTTTGCATGATTCTCATAACCAGCCTTTTTAACTTCAAACTTTGTAGTATTAAACAGAGTTTTCATCCCAGACTTCAAAACTAGAACTTTCTTGCACAAGATATCACAAGCTCAAATTCTGTCAACTTTGTGGCACATAATATTTTCCTAATAATACTTCTCTTCAGTTCCTACATCATTTTTTATCTCTGCCATCAAGAAAACAAACATTGAATTCATAAGATCATCATGTACTTTGACAAATTATCCTAGACTCTGCTTTAACTCACCGTCAACTAAAGCAGGTGCTATCCAAACAAGTCCCAAGTTACTAGCCCAAACAGCTCTATCGGTCACACTTGACAAGACCCGGTCCATTTTATCAATTGTTGATTCTGTGTACGAATTGAAAAGATCACTTGATGAAATGAACCAACCGGGTTCAAAAGATCACGGACTAGTGATGAGTGACATACAAACATGGGTCATTCAGCTATGATGGATGAAGATACATGCTCTGAAGGGTTTGTGAATGACCCAAAAATGAAAAGTTTGGTGAGAGGAAAGATTGTGAATGTTGCACACTTTACCAGCAATGCTTTGGCTTTGATCAACAATTACGCTTCTCTAGACGGGTATTTCAAGGAAATTAGAGATATAATGCTTATATATAATTCAATCAAATATATATAGTAAAGAAAACATCAGATGCCTAAGCAGAAGTCAGAGTTAGTCTTGGATTAAGATGCAGAATTATTTTTGGTTCCCGTTAGTGATGTGTGATTGTATGATATAATGTTATTAGCCTTAAATGCAAATTCATGTATTATTGAATGAATAGGTTGTTATAAATGAATGATCATTTTAAAAATATTATTGTGTCGACATGTTATAGTTTCTGCAACTCGGGAGTTCACAAAAAAAGATGAGCTTCTCTACATCATAAATAATGTTATTGTGATTATATGTAAATTGTTATCTGCTTTCTATAGATTTGTGTACCGTACTTATGGGCCGAGAACAATATAGCATACCATAGGTTCTCTTATACAATCATAAAATGCCTAAAATACAAATAAGTGGTCAATCAGTCCCAGCAGTTACATGATGATTTTTTGTTGTAGGTCCTTTCTAGAACACTAACGAAAGAATTCTGAAATTGAATGCTCCCATGTCCACTTGGGTCGAACACGACCCACCCCAATCTCAACATCAATGTAAAAGGATAAAATTTGATTGGAGGAGACTTTGGAGAACGGATCTGAGTGTGACTAAGGCTCTTCATAAGTCTATTAAGGATCAGGCAACTCTAACCTCTCTTACTGTACTAATGATGCAAGGAGGGCTAGGAACTTTTATCAAAAAATAATAGCGAGTTGAAGTAAATTCAGTCATTGAAATTAAGTGTTTTACGTATCTCGACATAAATGGAGTAACCCTATAGCAATGTGGAAGAAACATAGTTGCTATATCTCTGTGATGAAGATAGACCTGACACAAAGACGCCACCCATTTAGTAGCAGGAGTTTCGAGTAAGAGATGCTATATCTTTCAGAAAATTACCCAACTTGCTACCTTTTGACTTTTCTAGAAGACCACTATATACAAATAACAACCCAAATTTCCCATTTCTTCTATATTTACTCAAATTTCTTTTATTGTGTAAATGATCTTGCAACAATGATAATATGACCTCTGCTCTTTAACTTCTTCATCATCTTATTCAAAATATATCCAAATATGTACTTTCATCTGGTGCATATATTATCCCATATCAAATAGTTATATATTTATCTGAATGAGAAATTATTTAAAATTAAAGTAAATGAATAGACAACAAACATGTCTTTTGAATTCATATAACGAAACAAAACCCTATTCCAAAGCTTCATTTATATTTTAAACAATTAAAGAAATAAAGAGGAACGAAATGGAGTTAGTAAGCTTAATAGCAGGTTCCTACATCTAAATCAGTTTATTCAACTGTACAACTTGTTATTTAATTATGATCACATCAAGAAGAAAAGATTTAATTTGATTGTTTTTTAAATTTTGATTTCAAAGTATCAACAAGATATTAAATATCCTACTTCTGTTGTAATAATACCCATCCAAGTTGAGTACCAAGTCATAGCCCTACCGATCCAACTTGAACACATCTCAATCTTCGTACGCTTTTTAGACACCTTCAAGTTGAAGCCACTGATTTTCATTATGTCGGCTTAAGTATATACTAAAAATAACATCTATCAAAGTTTGGTCATAAATATCGCTAAAATGTGCCTAATTGCAAGTTCTTAAAAAAGAACTTCCATGATATTTTGGCACATATTTCTAAGATAAACACTAGAGGTTGTTAAGGTCCTTTCAATAATTATTGATTTTGATTGTTCAAATTGATAATACTCATGCATATCCACATTCATTTTTTCTATAAATCTTGGTGTTCATTTGCTTGATTTTCATAGCAAACCTTGTTAGCTTCAAACTTTGTAATAAACGCTATCGAGAAAACACAAAATCAGAAGATCAACAAAAAATCAAGAGTTATGGAAGGCTCATACTCCATCAACTTTGTAGGACATAATATTCTCCTGATAATACTTCTCTTCACTTCCTCCATCACTTTTATCTCTGCCATCGAGAAAACAAACGTTGAATTCATCAGATCATCATGTAGTTTGACGACTTATCCTACACTCTGCTTCAACTCACTGTCAACTAAAGCAGGTGCAATCCAAACAAGCCCAAAACTACTAGCCCAAACAGCTCTATCCGTCACCCTTGACACGACCCGCTCCACCTCCTCATCGATGGTTAAATTGTCACAAGTTCATGGTATGACTCATCTGGAGGTTGCTGCTATGAAAGACTGCATTGAAATGCTGAGCGATTCTGTGTACGAATTGAAAAGATCACTTGATGAGATGAACCAACCAGGTTTAAAAGATCGCAGTCTAGTGATGAGTGACATACAAACGTGGGTCAGTTCAGCGATGACGGATGAAAATACGTGCTCTGAAGGGTTTGTGAATGACCCAAAAATGAAAAATGTGGTGAGAGGAAAAATTGTGAATGTGGCACACTTAACCAGCAATGCTTTGGCTTTGATCAACAACTATGCTTCTCTACACGCGTAAACAAAATTCTAAATAGAACTCATAGTTGAGTGTACCATTAAACAAATAAAATGCACGATGTTTTTTGGTTCACTTTAGCCATTTGTGGTTGAATGATAGAGTGTCGCTAGTCTTTATTGCAAATGCAATGTATTATTGAGTGAATTTATTATCATATATCAATGATTGTATTAGAAACATTATCATGTCTAGATTGTATACATTCTGCAAATAGGGAGTTCAAAGATGATGATGGCGTAAGTTGTTCTATGAACATGAAGAGTTAGGAAACTAATGACACATGATAAAAACTAGATTTCACACACTGAAGCTTACAGCAAAATAATAAGTTAGCACAAGGTTAAACTCACCAGCAGAAACAGCTCACAATTATGTTTTTCTTAGTTACTCATGTCATGAATAACCTAATGATAATACAAGATATTACAACGGGAATTTTTCCCCTATGAAGAAAGGCAATTCCAAATATCGGCCTCTCGATAAACATGTCACTGGCACTTTTCAAAACTATCAGAGATTTCATATATGCAAAACTTGCTCATAAGAGAAATTTTGTTCACATTACAACAAAGTAAAATCCAAATTGAAGTTATGAGCTGAGAATGCTAATCTTATAATCATGTTCAAAGGCTGGTCATAAGTTATAAATATGGCTGCCATGACCATGCCCATGACCCTTCAGAACAATCCAAACCCATACCTGTTAATCTTAGAATCTTGTTAAATACCCTTCTTTCTAGCAAGTATCCTCCTTTTTAGCCTGATCGGGTTCAAACATTTCGGTTTCAAACTTTCCTAGTAAAGCTGTTATGTCCTTGTTAGTCCAGTGAAGGTTGGGTTCTAGCGACTGGTCGAACTAGTAAGAGGTTTGGGTTCCACCAAGCACTGGATAAAGTCGCTGGTTTATTGCTTGGTGGGTTTTAGTGAAGATAGTGTCCTCGAGTTTGTGCATTTCAGCTACATTTCTCATAAATTTGTTATTTTTGTTTAAAGTACCTTTGAATGAAGAGAGTTTTTTCCTCCTTTGTTTAGTTGTGTTATCATGCACGTGATTGTGTGTTTGCAGGACTAAAGTGACAGAGCCGTTATTGCTCCAGTTAAAGTCTAACATAAGGAACCTTGTGATATAGATGGTTTAAGCTGGAAATCAAGAGACAATGAGGGCACTGAGTGCAATGGCGTTTAAGTCGTGGTGACCATATGAAACGGATGGGGGGAAGTCTTCTGTTTGTTATTTGTTAAATTGAATTATGAGTAGTTTACTCGGTTGTGTTTAGTTTTTTGTTTCAAAATCAAAATCTTGAATTCTATGCAAGTGACTATATTGTGATAAGCAGAGATTTTTTTTTAAATTGGAATTGACGTTGTTAATGTAATTAGTAGTTTTAAGCTTAACTCAGCGTACAATGAGTTAAAGCTCTAGCTTATAAGAGCTCAGCTCAAAATTGTTTCAAGGTTTCCAACTTAACCCGATATATGTTTCAGGGTCAAGCTTATATCAGACTTGTTTTATACTTTTACTGAACATAGTTAACAGAAATATGTACAATTAATCTTTCTGAAATCAAATGCAAATAGACATCAAGAAGACTCGTTGATTTACTGACTATACTACAGACTTAACCTAATATCATCAAATCGAGCTCCACTTTGTTCATCTCAGTTTAGCCGTCATTCCAAAACGTTGTGGATAACTTCCTGCAATCCAGAAACCAAGTACTCAGACTCGCTCATTGCGGGTGCTAGATCCAGGGAAGTTGTAGGAAAGAGGGAACAGAATGTCTAAAAGGGTAACTTTTGGAAGTAGACGTCGGTTTTGCGGTTTTATTAATAAGAGGAAAAGGATGAGTAGGGTTAAACATGCAATACTTCCCTTTCCTCTACTATTCTGTGGTTCATCTTTTTTATTTTAGCAGTAACGTAACCATATCTGTTAGTTTATACTAAATAACTAAGAGACAAAATCCAGGAACAAACAAATGGTATCAATTCAAAACCCTACATTCCTTGCCCCTACGGTATTACAAAAGGTCACATGCTTAAAATCCCATCTTTCACATACCTAAAAACAATATATCGTACTGTACAAGCAGCTGCAATCAGGAGTAAGGACTATAACTTTGTAAGTTGATGACATCTAATGACCAAAAGTCTGGAATCGGGCGTTTGATTTCACAGAAACTGGAAATAAATCTAACAATCAGAAGTTATGATCTTGAAAGTACTCAGAGATCACTGTTCTTCATCAGTTGGATACCAGCCAATGAGAACTCAGTTCCAAAACTCTATAACCAATTTGATAATAGAAGCATAAGGAGTAGAAATGAATGTAATCCAGTTGGCTGCTTTAATTGCAGGCCCTACATGTACATCAGTATCCTACAGTACAAGTTTGTCAAGTACATAAAAGACACTTTATTTGGATATTTGCTTGATAAAGATTCAAAATATCTACATCAAAGACACTTTATTTGGATATTTGCTTGATAAAGATTCAAATATCTACATAAAAGACACTTTATTTGGATATTTGCAATATTGGTAGATATCCTTCCAACTAGGGGTGAACATTCATAACCGCTAGAACCGGTAAATTGAAACGGGACCGGACCAAAACCTAACCAACCCGAAGCACAATGGTCCGGTTCTTGGTTCTAATTTATAGGCTTAATAGTTTGCGGTGCAGTCTGCTTCTAAAACCGGTTTGACTCGTCAGAACAGACTCACTAGTAATAACAAAATTAATATTAGTGGATAAGTATAATAACAAAATTAATATTGTTCTAAACTACATGGGTGTCATTATTTAGCATTCACATATGCCAATTTAATATTTCTTTATTAGACTTTTATAGTAAAAATTTTAAGGCAATAAACTAATAAGTCAATTAGTTGAATTAACAACAGTAAAACATGTTTTATCTTTTTCTTGTCAAATAAATTGTGTTCACAGATGAATCATAGGCTAATTTGAAGAGTTTTTTCAACATATGAGCATATATTATCCGGTTCCCGGTTTTGAACCATAACCGCAAGAACTGAACCGGACTAAAACAGTAATTACATGGTGCGTTTCATGGTCCATGATATTCCATTTATTGGTTCGCGGGCCGGTTCTGTTCTGGTCCCAGTTTGGTCCGGTTCTTGGACCATGCCCCCACTTTCAACCATGCATGCTTGTGTGTGAGAGAGAGGAAGAGAACCTGCTCAAGTCGTGTACCAAGTGGTCCACAAAGTTGACTGTAAATTTGAACACATTGTAATCTTCATGACATTTTACACCTTAAAGCTCCCTCCAACTACACGTTGAAACTTAGCACTTCCATTATGCCGGAAGATCTTCTTAAGATAGAAACTCGGTATGACTCTAAAGAAAAATCTTTGAAGAATTCATGATGGTATATTAATTGCCGGTGGAAAAATAACCTGATCTATTATAACTTCCTAATTGTCACTAACCATAGTTGGAGTACACTACTCAAGTTATAAATTTAACACTATGAAGCTTGAATTAACTAAGAATTAGGATCTACTAACAATTCAGGTTGGGTCAGGTTGACAGGTTGGCGGGTCAGAATTGGTCAACCTGAACCCAACCCGATTCGATTATCGGTTGAGTATTTCGACCCAAACCAAAACCCGCTAACAATAAAACCCCCAAGTAACCCGACTTTTAATTAGGTCAACAGTTTTTCGGATCAGTTTTGAGTTAATGGGTTGATTTCGGGTCACCTAGGTCAAATAGGTCCATTTAAAAAAAAAAATAGTTAACAATTAAGAAGCATACAATTGCTCATAACATCTCAAAAATAATAGTATTACCTATTATATCTATCTAAATTCAAAGCTAATAGGTCATCAATTCAAATTCAACCAAAATATACAAATTAAATAAGAGACTAAAAAATATTAATAACCTCTATTGTATTCGGGTTGGCGGGTCAACCTGAAAACCCATTGGGTGACCCAAACCCAACCTGAAAATTTTTCGGGTTGGTAGGTCGATAGATTTTGTGTCAAATCTAAACCTGCTTTTTTGGGGTTGGGTTTCGGGTCATGTCAGAAACTGTCGGCCCTAACTAACAGCCATAGGAACAACTTGCAACTAAAATTATTGAAGAAATGTGGATGGCAAGAGAAGTCGCATTCGTTTAATCACACCCAACATGTAAATTCAAAGTTTGGGGCATAGCATTCAATAAAAGATGGATAGAGATTGCATAATTGTATTCGTTAAGACCTACTTAGAAGATATTTTGGCAAAAGAATTCATCACATGGATATCTAAATTCGGTCTTTTCAGTAATTATTGTGTGTGGTCATGTACCAAAAAGAGCAAAAAGGGGAAGTTCTAAAAGATAGACCTCATAGATACCTACATTCAGAATTCTATATATATGGAGTGCATTTTCTCGACTTCCATAACCTACATCATTAGCTTAAAACACTGGACTAGAGAAAGTCCCCTTCACACCCTCCTAACTTGTACCTTATACAACACAGAAACAAGTAATGGAAGTCTCATATTCCATCAACTTTCTATCACGTAATAGTCTCCTAATAATACTTCTCTTCACATCCTCTGTCACTTTTATCTCTGCTCTCGAGAAAACAAGCATCGAGTTCATCAGAACATCATGCAGTTTGACAACTTACCCTGCACTCTGTTTCAACTCACTGTCAACTAAAGCAGGTGCTATCCAAACAAGCCCTAAACTACTAGCCCAAACAGCTCTATCTGTCAGTCTTGACACAACACTGTCCACCTCCTCATCTATGGTGAAATTATCACAAGTGCATGGCATAACTCCACGAGAGGTTGCAGCCATGAAAGACTGCCTTGAAGTACTGAGTGACTCTGTGTATGAGTTAAAAAAATCACTTGAGGAGATGAATCACCCGGGTTCCAAAGATCGCGGGTCAGTGATGAGCGACATACAAACTTGGGTCAGTTCCGCATTGACAGATGAAGACACATGTTCCGAAGGGTTTAAGAATGACCCAAAAATGAAAAACGTGGTGAGAGGAAAGATTGTGAATGTTGTCCATTTAATTAGCAATGCTTTGGCTTTGATCAATAGCTATGCTTCTCTACGCGGATAGTTTAAGGATAGTAGATTCAATATGCTAAAATCTATCTTATTTTGATTCCTTTGTAGCAATATATGAATGTAACGTACACTGTTGCTAGCCTTAATTGAAAAGGCAATGTATTATTAAGTGAAAATATTGATTTGAAAACAGTATCTTGTATTACTAAACTTTCTACAATATTATCATGTCTCATATCGCTTTTGCATTTTCAACAAATTGTAAATATAAAAATAAAAAGGGAGAAAGTTGTTCTAAGAATTTTATCCAGTTTCTATGGATCTACCTACTGAAGACAACGAGATAAAAAATTATTATTTAAAATAGAACTTCCTAATGATTGTGTAGTGCATTTTCATACTATATCCCTGAATTATTATGGGGGGCGTCTCTAATCCCAGCAATCACTTTTTGTTGCATTTTGAAATAAAATAACCAACTGATATTTTTGGTGTATTATTCATTTGGGAAATAGAGCTGATTTATACAGAGTAAAATCTATTTGTTAACCGTTATACAACATTAATCTCTAACACTCCTCAAGTTGAAGCATAAATGTTAATCATGCCCAACTTGCTACAAGTAAAATCTATTTGTGGTCTGTGCAGTGGCTTCATAAGAATGTTTGCAAGTTGATGTTGAGTCCTAATATGCACGGGTTGGATAGATGGAGGGTTTGATTGAGTTCCCGTGACGTGGTCCCTAATCAGCTGACAATCAACCTCAATGTGTCCGGTTCTCTCATGAAAGACTTGATTTTTGGCATTATGGATGGCTGACTAGCTATCACAATAAAGCCTCGTCAAGTTGTTATTAGCTACTCCTAGCTCCCTTAGAAGTCTTTTAATCCATGTCATCTCACATGACACATCTGTCATAGGCTCTATACTCTGATTCTGCACTTGATAACAAGAGAGTGTGTTGTTTCTTGCTTTTCTATGAAACCAGATTACCACCAACATATACACAATACCAGTGGTTGATCTCCTAGATATAGGGCAACCAGCCCAATTTATATCTGGGAAACCAGATATTTTGCCGTCTCCTTTGGTGAATGCACCTACTCGTCAATGATCCTGATCTAAATAAAGTATTCCTGAGCCTGGCGTAGCTTTGAGATACCTTAAAACACGGAAAGCTGCATTTCAGTGGCCCGTGTATGGATCAGACTGAACTGGCGTAAAATACTTACTGAGAAAGATATATCAGGTCAAGTGACTGTTAAATAATTCACCTTCCCTACAAATCGTTCCGGATCTTTCATAGGACTTCCATCCTTACGAAGAAGTTTTCCCCATGCGACCATAGGGCTGTCTACTGCTTTGCACCATCATAACCTGCATTCAGTAAGTAAATCAAGGACATACTTCCGTTGAGACAAAATAATTCCTTGTGGAGATCGGGACACTACTATACCAACGAAGTAACGAAGTCGTCCTAAATCTGTAATCTGAAACTGAGATTCTAGAAAGTGTTTTTAATTCTGAAATACCAATGTTATCATCTCCAGTGATGATTATATCCACGACATAGACTACAAGAATGATTCGATGGCCTAGATGGTGTCTAAAGAACATAGAATAATCCTAAAGAGCTACAAGTCATTGCGAATTTTTGAAGAACCTCGCTGAGTCGTCCAAACCATGCTCTAGGAGACTGCTTGAGACTATATAATGAATGTTTCAAACAACATACTTTAGACACCTCCTCCTTAATCATAAATCCCGGTGGCTGCTCCATCTATACATCCTCCTCAAGAATGTCGTTCAGAAAAGCATTCTTGACATCCAACTGATGGAGTGGCCAGTGATTAATGGCAGCTAAAGTATGTCACTTGAAACGTTCATTATATGGTCTCAAGCAGTCTCCTAGAGCATGGTTCGGACGACTCCTCCTTGTTCATAAATCCTGATGGTTGCTCCGTGTATACCTCCTCCTCATGAATGTCGTTCGAAAAGACATTCTTGACATCCAACTGACGGAGTGGCCAGTAATTAATGGCAGCTAAAGCTATACATATCCGGATAGATGGCATGTTAGCGACCAGTGAGAATGTCTCGTCATAGTCAATCACATATGCCCGAGAATAGCCCTTTGCAACCAATCGGGCTTTCAGTGGAAAACGTCAGGATTAAGTTTCATCATAAATACCCATTTACAACCAATCTTACGCTTTCCATGAAGGAGTTGGTACAACTTACAAGTATGATTCCTCTGTAGGGCATCCATTTCCTCCTGCATTGCTTTAAACCATCCAGGGTGATTAAGTGCCTCAGTTATATTTTTGGGAACATGGTGGCTATCAATGGCAGTTGTGTAAGCACGGGACCCATGTGACAAGTGCAAGATGGTTTAGGATGGGAAATCTGGTAGAAGTTCTTGTGCCTTTTATCTGGATAAGGAGCACCTAGTGGGTCATAAGTTTCTGTATGGTGTAGTGTCTCAGGTATTGGGTCAAAGTGCATGTGCAGATTGTGGTTCATGATGAGGTGCAGGTGTAGATTGTGGTTCAAGGTGAGGGGCATGTATAGATTGTGAGAGTTACTAGAGTCATAGAGTCAGAGAGTTCTCTAGGGTCTCTGTAGGCTTGTCTATGACGTTGCCTGAAATACACTTGTGTATCAAGTATTTGTTGGTATAGTCGGAGTCGAGGGCTTTTTGTTTGCACTGGTATGGTGTACACTGGAAGATCTTGCAACTTTGAAGGGTTAGGAATGGGAGTTAGTGACTCGGAAGTGATAAATCAAAATTAGGGTAATTAATTGGAACAAGTATCTAGGGTTTAGGTACTGATTTCAGTGATAAATCAGCAACAAATCAACAGCAGTAATTAATTGGAACAAGTATCTAGGATTTCAGCAGGAGACCGGACTTAACAGCGCCAGCGTCTAGGGTTCCAGTGAAGTAGTTATGATGGCGGCAACAGAGCAGCAATTTACCACCATTCAGGAAACAACGACAGGTGATTAACGGGATTCAGCATGTGGTGATGCCGGATTAGGGTTCCGGCAGAGATGGCTCCGGCGGCAAACTAGGTTTCCGGCAAGGTTCAGGCCATTTTGGCTCTAATTCCATGAAATTAAATAACCGATTGATCTTTTCTGTGTATTATTCATTGGGAAATACAGCTGATGTATACAGAATACATATCCTATTCTAGGAAGGTAATTAAAGTACAATAATGCTACAGCTGTGAATATGCCTAACATTAAGCTAACTCTTATACAACATTTATCTCTAACACATTTATGAAGGATAGTGGATGATATGCTTTAAGAGGGAACTGGCCCCATCTCCCCAGGCCTCAAGCTCAATCAGGGCACAATCTCAAAAATCATTGCAACGGGACTCTCTTAATATATGACAGTGAGTTTAGGCAGTTCAATTATCGAAGTTATTTCATACTTACTCAGCAATATACCAATGAAGACTGTTAATCACTTTTCATATTTCTAAAGGGAAAATCATGGAGATTACAATGCATCAGATATAAAGAACAAAACTGAAGCAAAAAGAAAAAATGTTTATCTGGTAAGATAGAGAGATGGGGAGAGATAATGAGTACTACGGACGATTTCAATGCATTAAGAAGCTCTTTTTGGAGGAGACATATTCCCAACCAGAGAAATTGTTGTAGTGACCGAAAATATTTGTACAAACAGCCCTACAGTAAAACTCAATGTTATGGAGACCAACAGCAGTAAGCTGTACAATCAATGATTAATAAAATGACAGAAATGTTTGAACTCACCGATAGAAACACAAGCAATCTTCAATAGAGCAACTTTCTCTGTCTCCCAGATACTAAGATCATTAAAAACCTAATGAAGATACAATATACAACGTTTAATAATAGGCAATTTAAGTTATCATCACTACTTAGCGGCAAGTTTCAAGTTTTACAAGTATAATGATTGTCGGGTTTTATGAATCTAGAATGTATTTTTTAAGTTAAGCCAAGTAAAACAGTTGCATATGCAATTAACTTTTATTTATCCTCTCTTTTCAATCAATGCTACAATTCTCGTTTTAGGATGTCATAACATAAATGTTATCAAAATATCCCTTTTTGTACTTTCCATCTCGATATAACATAAATGTTTCTACTGTTAATATTTCCAAATTGCACTTCAACATTGACAAATAGTGTTTGATGAAAAGTCAAAATCATTATTGTTGGCAGCTTGGTAAGTTGATCTTGAGAATTTGTGAAAAAACACGAGCCTTGCAACTAACCTGTAATGTGTCAAATCGGAAATTCTCGTAGTTATTTTAGGACGGGTCGAGTATTATTATAGCTTATACCTACTTGGTAGTTCTTTTGTTTTCTACTGATTACAAATTATGAACATATTTTTTAATATGAAAAAGTTGTTAATCTGTTTGACAAACAACGACAAGTTTACAATCCAAGAGTATTTCATTCTGAAAGCATAGGAGGAATTCTTAGAGCAAGTACTAAAAGACTTCGTGCTTCATCAGATTTGAGATCTCGTTGACATTAAAGCCAAGTAGCAAATGGATTTCATTTTTTAGTTTTTTATTTTTTTTCTTTCTTTGTCAACTGCATCCTACTGAAGTTTACAATCTATATTGTTTGCAAGATCCTATAAACTGGTTTTATTTTATAGGAGACATAAGTGTTCTTCGAACACCTACTTCTATCTAGAATATACTCATATGAAAAGTTACACGAGGAAACAGAAACAAAATTATTTTCATGAGATTCAAGATAACAATTTTGACCCATTTACTTATGATTATTAATGGGTCTATTTGGTGTTTATTTTCGTCTCTAATGGGTCAAGTGGGTGATTTTATAAAAAAAAATCTAGCTGAAAGGAAAATGGATCAAGTGGGTTGAAACCTCCTAGAACCCTCTACCCAAAAAAAAACTACGTTAACATTTGTCACAGTATAATTTTTGTAATCATATTTTCAGACACTAACTATTTATATAAATTTAGACAAAACTGTTCCGGGTCAACCCTTGACTATGAAGACCCAAAATACAAACAGTTGAATAAGACTATAGCCTAAGACTTGCAAAATGAAGATTGTGACGGAAGATGAAAATTGACGTGTCAAAGTCTTCCAAGACTTGCAAAAACTCAAACAAATCAAGACTTTGGACCAGAAATGAAGACAACACTTGGAAAGTAAATGCCTCATTGTTTAATGCATCAACAAATTTTAGTAGGGCTTGCATGATAGTAAACACCCTGCAGTCTGATGGCCATTGAAGCCAATGGTTGGCTTAGTTAAGCTTCTTCATACATGGTAGTGGCTAAAAGAAATTATATATGAATGTAGGTCGACACGTAAAGAGAGCATTAATGCACCAAAAAAGCTGTTAGTTAATACTCAAAAGATGTTGAAAGTTTGTTAATTATATGGTGAAGATTGAAAGTATTGATCTGAAGAACAAAAGAAGTCACGATTCATAAGGATAGACAAGAGCAGAAAAGCAAGCAAAACTTATAAAGAGTAAGGTTATGTTAGGAATGAAGTGGTGATCAACAAGTGATAACTATGAGATGAATAAAGCAATGTCTATATTTATATGTCAGCATATAGTTCAATTTAATATCATGATAGTTTTATTAACAGCAAAAATGATTACATAATAGTGATAAAAATATATATACTTGAAGAGAATAGAGTTGCTTGCCTTTAGTTGACTATCGCTTAGAAGGATGGCAACAATTGATCCAAGTACTCCTATAGTTGATGCAGCAATATAAAACTTCAAAAGGTTCACTCTGCTACGCTTTCGACCTTTAACATAACAAATAACAATCACAATAAGTTCATAACTTCATACAAAAAACTTTAGGTATTTTATCTAAGAATGCTAAAATTATAGTGCTTTACCTAATTCTCCAATCATGATTGAAATGAAAGTTAAAGAAGTAGATGCAGCAGATAATGTTTCAAGAGGCTGTTTTGTTAACAATGTAGATAGTATATCAAGTACTCCTACTAATAGTACTACTGCCTGCAGTCATATAACATGAAAATAATCTCATAACATTTCTGCAATTAACGATCAAAATTTCTAAACAGTTTATTTATATGTGTGTATATATATATATACACACCTGAATGATGAGAATTTTGGAGAGAGTTGATTTCCCTTTGGCAACCTTTGTATATCCTAAATTTAAGATACAACTTTAATGAGCTGAAATATTATATATATATATATATATATATATACACATATACGGGAGTGATCAATGGGAAGGGGGAAGTAAATATAAGTCGTTAACATTCTTTACGGCAGTTAACATTCATGAAGAATGTTAATTAACATTCTATCCTCCAAGATTGAAGCTTCCCTGTGAATCATTCCTTTATATATATACATACAGGGAAAGGATGCCCAAAGAAGCTTTAAATCTGCTTTAAATCTTCTTGGAGAAAGAGGGAAACAAATTTTAGCCTTTCATTTTTCTATAAAAAAATATTTTTAAAATTCATTTGTCATAAATGTCAAATTTTGAGTAAAGTTTCATTCATTTACGATGAAATTAAAGGGTTAAAATTTACTTTCCTCATTTCTTATTTTTTCTTCTTCCATCTTCATCTCTATATGTATATATAATAATTTAACAATAAAAATAATGTAGAGAAGCATACGGTTATCCACGACCATTCTGTATGAGAAATCGGAGCCATCGGTGCCTGATGGCCGCCGGTTGCCGGAATTTCTCTGCTGCATCTCTTCTTTTTCTCGATCTGTCCGGTATTCTTGTTTGGGGTTAACCTAGATTTAACACAAGTCATCTGTTTCGCGCAGAATTGACTATAGAATGATATTGAGATACTACTTCTAATAAAAAGCCGTTCTAGCTCAGTTGGTAGAGCGCGTGGCTTTTAACCACGTGGTCGTGGGTTCGAGTCCCACGGATGGCGTTTAGAGTTTTTTTTTGAAACAAAGTGAATTTATTAAAATATTTGAGGAAATGCTATATATGGTTCATTGTCACCGAAAGTACTTTTTAGATGATATTGTCAATTTACTTTGTATATAGAGATTTTCTAAGTATGTACTCTCGGTACTACCGCTTAACAACAATCATATTTTGGAACAAAACCCATGAAAACTGTTTCATGATAAGACTTATAACTTTCATATGCATATCTCCATGTGATAAACTTTACTTTTTGTTATCCAATTTGGTTTAACATTTACTAAATTATCACCGTGCGATAACGCGAAACAAAACTAATTTTTATAATTGAAAGAAAGATTGTAATTGTAGTCAGTTTTTTATATAATTTATGGACTCTTTAATTGTTACAAATAAATAAATTATTTGGTCTATTTTTTAAAATTTTAAATAAATGCATCAAATATTAAGAGACCAAAAGTGTAATTATATGAAAGAAATAAAAATCGTTGGATCACAAATGGTGAAAAAATGAAGAACTCAGATCCCTCCATCGTATCCTCTTTTAATTATATATATAAAGATAGGATGAAATTACCTGACTGTAAATTATATGGTTTTTAATTTCAACGATTCTTGGTTGGTTTTAAAGTTAAAACAAGAGAATTAGTGTCGAATAAACTGGAAGAACAAACAAAAACGGTAATGCTTTTGGGTTTGTCCATAAGTTTTTAAAATGAGGTGTCGAAGATTTTAACATATATGCAGAGATTTTGAGGAGTAATGTGAGTCTTTGAAGTAAAAATACACATGTGAAAGAGAACAAAAAATGGAATTTGACCAAATGGTTAGTCAACCACCTCGTTTACACCACGGTCTGTGTCAAAGATTTTTACGTTGAATTGGTCACAATACGTGCTTGAATTTGAACTGCGGACCTGCGAGAATTGGCAACCAATAAATAACAGCCACGTAGCAATAATATATGCGGTCAACGCCAATTCCCTCAGTCAAACACAAGATCCCGCATTATCTAAAATACCCGCAGTAATCAAAGAATCCCGCTTGAATACCACTTTAATCCTGCTTCAATTTCACGAGTTCACAATAGAAATCCTTTGCCTTCACAACCATAACATGTGAATGAAGAACAAATGAAGGTGCAACAAAATTGCCAAATTATAGTTTATAAAAGCCACATTCCTATTATAAAGTTCGAAACCTAAAATTTGATATATAAAAAAAGATCTCACCCTTTAAATAAGGCGTATTTTCATTTTCATCAACTTTACAACACAATACATTACCAGCTCCACACACATTCTATGTACCAAGAACACGTCAGTTAACCAACATAAATAGTTTATATGCTTACAACACCACGAAACCCTTACAACCCTTACAAGATCCGCCGCAAAAACCGTGAACTAACACCAAGGTCGGAATATAAATGGCCGACGACTTTTGATGCTTTTTTATCCGGTGGAAAATGAACAAGATTCACGCGGTCTGGCTTGATCTAAACCCAAAGGGCACTTTCTTGGAAACACAACGGGTATTTTTGGGTATTTATGCAAAAAACAGCATGTATTGTGAAAATCCCGCTGTAATTGTTAAAAAACAGTTAACTTCAATTATACCATAGGATTTTGTGTTTGACTGAGGGAATTGGCGTTGATTGCGGATAATATTGTTACGTGGCAGTTATTTATTGGTTGCCAATTCTTGTAGGTTCGCGGTTTACATTCAAGCTGGTATTGTGACCATTCGATGTAAAAATCTCTAACCCGGACCACGTGGTGTAAACGAGGTGGTTGACTGACCATTTGAATAAATTTCTCTTAAGTAAAAAAGTTCAAATGATATAATTGTCAAATCAATGCGAGTTTCCTGTGTATACAATAAAAATGCATGTGTCAAAAATATCGAGCCCCTATGTAACATAAATCTATTGTACTAAAAACATGAAGAAAACTAAAATTACTAAAATAATCTTTTCTATAACATAAATTTATTGTACTAAAAACATGAAAAAAATACATAAACGCTTTTTCTAAATCGGTGTAAATTATATGATTATTTATGAAATTTACTTTAAATTTTTTATGAAAGAATAAACTATATGACTCTCTATATGAAGATTAAAATATATTTTCTGTTATTGTACTAAAAATATGAAAAAACTAAAATTACTAAAATAATCTTTTTTATAACGTAAATTTTTTGTACTGAAAACATGAAAAAATATATAAACGCTTATTCTAAATTAGAGTAAACTATACGATTATTTATGAAATTTACTTTAAAATTTTTATGAAATAAATAAACTATATGACACTTTATATGAGGATTAAAATATATTTTCAACTTCTAATTACACCTCTTTGGAAATTTCAGTTATTACAATCGTGTAACATCTGAAATTAAAATCTAGTAGATGATAAAGTATAACCACTCTGAAAAGGAAGTTGCTGAAATCTCTGGATGCCTTGCAAAATGAGCAATCGAGCTTGGCGAGCATAAAATTAGTTATTCCCTTGCAATGCTGTCAAAGGGTAGGATCTGGTTTATTTTCTTGTCGAATTGTCGGGGGATGTAGAATGTACGAGTACCATGGCTCCTGTACCTCAGCAGCCAAGGCTAACCTAGGTACTTTTCACCGATGGTGCCTCCAGCTCGGAGGTTGCCGAACCAGGGCTTATCTTAAAAAGTCCATATGGAGAAGAGCATACATATGCCCCACTCCTCGATTTCTTAGCCTCTAATAACGAAGCAAAGTAGAAAACCTTACTCTCTAGAATGTGAATTGCACTTTGAAGGGGTATCTCTGATCTACAAACATACGCTGACTCATAGTTGGTCGCCAACCAACTCAACAACGTATTTGAAGTCAAAGAGCCTGCTATGAAAAAAAATATTTGGAGTTCGTCGTGGAGCTCACGAAAAAGTTTGATTCTTTCCATATAAACCAAATACTGTGGAGCAAGAACAAAAAAGCCGATCCATTGAGCAAACTTGCCTCTCTCACATTTGTTCACCTCACCAAAGACGTTTTGGTTGAGGTCATAATAAGAAGTCCATTGAAGTTGACGTCGAGGTCAAGCCTGTTGAAGAGGTACGTCCGAACTAGATGACTCACATAACCTCGTTCCTCTAGCACGACACACTTCCAATGGACCCCACCGAGACAAGAAAAGTATGTATGAAAGCCCCTATGTACTGTTTAGATGACTAAGTGATGTATAGAACATCATTCCTCGGGCCATTCCTACGTTGTCTAGGTCCCATCCAATCTGAAAATGTTATCCATGAGGTTCATTAGGGGTCATGTGCTATACATTCGAGCCACAAAACAATTGTTGCCAAGATCATGAGATTGGGATACTTCTGGCCATCTATGTATCACGATACGGTTGTAGTTACAAAGCATTGTGAATCATGCCAAATCTATGTCCCAGTTGCCAGGACCCCGAGACACAATCTCATCCATGTTACTCTAGCATGGTCGTTCTACAAGTGGGCCATTGACATTCTTGGCCTGTTTCCGCCAGGTCCCGGAAACTTCAATTTCCTAATTGAGGCCATTGACTTTTTCACCAAGTGGGTTGAGGCAAAACCCTTGGCAACAATTACCGGGAAGCAGCTTTAGAACTTTGTTTGGGACGTCAATGTATGTCGTTTCGGCATTCCCCATGAAATATAAGCGACAACGGAAAACAATATGTAGAGGATCAATTATGCAGTTTGTATTCAGAACTCAATGTGAAGCAAACCTTCACTTCGGTCTATTACCCTCAGGCTAATAGGCAGGTCAAAGTCACTAACCGTGACACCGTTGTTGGCATCAAAGCATGTTTAGGCCTTAGTCGTACCGGATGGGTGGAAGAACTTCCCAATGTCTTATGAGCCCATTGAACCACGCCCTAGGAAAGCACGGGTGAAACACCGTTTCGCTTGGTATACAGATCTGAGTTAGTCATACCTGCAGAGATCAACGTCCCAACTTATCGAGTCGCAAACTTCGATGATGAATCCAACGTTGTCTCTATCCAAGAAAACTTGAACCTAATGGAAGAGCGTGGGATGATGACATCTATCCAAGAAACCTCCAACAAACAAAATATGGCCAAATATTATAACCAGCTGTCCAGCCACTGTCATTCAGGCCTGGGGATATGGTATGGAGAAAAAATAAGGCTAGCAAAGTCGAGGACACTAGAAAGTTCGGTCCAAGAGGGCAAGGTCCTTACTAAATGATTGAAGCTAATGGCAACGGTGCATACCGTCTAGCTACTCTGAATGACAAACTCGTGCCACGCACTTGGGATGTGACAAATTTGAAGAGATGATATCTGTAATTAGTTGAGCTCAGGTGGAATTGATCCCCCACCTTCGAAGCATTTTTGTATTATCAATATTAATTAATGATTACATGTTATTCATTTAACTATTGAGATGTTCTTCTATGTACATTCTATTTAACAAAGTCATTTTTAATGGAACAACGATGCGCTTCGATATATGATTATCACGACCAGGTAAACCAAAATACGCCGCAAGCCTGCCGCCATAAGGGAATACCTTCTAGCTTCCCGAAGGCAGAGTCCTCCTCAACTACTTTGAGTTGTCAGGATGTGATCAGGAACATATTGGTTGAGTTGAGCTACGCCTTGACCACACACCGACTCATAACATAGTCTAGAAATCTACACCTGTCATGACAATAAAAATAAATAAACAACTAACTAGTCCCCTAACATATACAATTACAATATGAGAAAATCATTAACGTTGTATATATATATATATATTAAAAAACATAATTACAAAAGAATACACCATGAAACCTTACAAATTTGACCTATACATCTGGTTTCCTGGCTAAAATATCCTTCACATATAATTCCCTATTACTACCTATTTCTTCTATATACAAGATCACGAGCTGCTTCAATGCCTTGTTGGCCCTCTCTGTTCAGGAATAGCAGTCAGGGTTAATCTTGGAAATGATTGGCTCCGGAAGCGGCTCATGAAGGTTCAGTATATGATCCCTTAAGAGCATGACGGTTTCCTTAACCTCCTGAACTGACTTCAGCAACTCCAGAAACGGCTATGTTAAAGCCTTTGATTGCAACGCCGCTTTCACAATCCGAGGAATGCCGACCTAGAGCTCTAAAAGCTCAGCCTCAAGAGCCTTATTATCATCTTCTAGGGTTTTGTCATCTTTGGTCAACTCCACCCAAGCCACATCTTGTTTGGTGTTGTCTATCCTTGCAGCGATAAGCTTCTCACAAACTTCATTGAGCTACCCTTGTAGCTACTGCTCTGTGGCGGCTTCGGCCTCAGCTTCCATCCTTGCTTCATTGGCTAATTGCAACTCGGCTTGTGCTTTCCGTGCCTTCCTTCGCCACACTTTCATTTGTGCCGCGTTATCATTGGCAGCACGAGAAGTAGTCCTCATTAACCCCTCATCACATTCTAGGTCATCATGGCAAATGCAAAATTTAATATAGCAACCTAAGCTCTAGCGCCTGGCTTATAGGTTCGTCAATTTTTTGACCTCATGGCGGATGCCCGTAAGAAGGACGTTACTCATAAATTCTCGCAGGGATTGGCCATCATTAGCCGTATCATCCTCTCTAAGTTCCACTGTAGATGAAAACAGAATCCCAAGTGTTGGCATAACTTGAGATGGGCACCTTCAAAAAATGCTCCGAGCCAGACGACGGAGCAACTGTAGCAGCAACGGCCCCAACAACCGTGCTCTTAACCCTCGACTCGGGAGAAAGAACCATGATATCTTCTTCCACAACCATGTTAGAATTAAACTGGTCATTCATTGCTCTGGAAGGCGGTTTAGAAGTAGGCTCCTCTGCAGTAGAAGCAGGGCCCTCCTCTCTCGTTTTGCGTTGTTTACTAGAGAGGGTCAATTTCTCCTCTTCATTTTCCACCAAAGTGTCCGCTTCGGCGACAAAACACAAAACGGAGTTTAGTAAAAAGGGAGCATTAGAAGGAATCAGTAGCGAAGAATGGTTTAACGCACCGTTAAAAAGGAACCATGTATTGCCCACCTGTGTTGGGTTGCGCCATAAAATTATGAAGGTTTATCTCCGCCACTTACTTAGCAGAGGGTTTCTTCCTCTTAGCAGGGGTTGCCTTTGATGGCAATCCAACCTTCCGCTTTTCCGAAGCGAGAGACGCAATAGTGATGGGTCTAACAACCCCAAAAGGTATGCCGACACCCGCCGTCGTCACTAATTCCCCAGAGACGACACCATATCTCTCGTGATCCATATCCTCGACTCGGATACAGATATACTTGGCTCCCGTAAGGCTGGTATAACACCCCTTAAATTAAGATAGGGTTAAATATGTAATTTGACTCGGAAGCGATGGATAAAATAATATTATATATTATATTACAGAAAGACCATAAAATTTCGCGAATTTATAACATTTAACTATTTACGAACCAAAACACTTATAATTGTTATACAAATCCACATACATGTTAATTTACAAAACATTCAAAAATATATATATATATCAGAGTTAGGGCACGTGTCAAACATTCTTCAGAAACCATCTTCCTGCCTAACCCACAATCTATAACATAACCTGTAGGAAGAGAAATGGTGGGATTAGCACAAAGCTAAGTGAATGAATGTACAACTAACAATTCAATTCAGCATAACAATCTGTTTACATTAAGCACAGTAAACACATAAACTCAAGAGGATCGGCGGTTACTGAGGAACCCTACAGCCGCGGTGGCTCTCAGTAACACTTACCCACAATCTGTAAACGCCCATACAGAATAGGCCGATAACTTGGCACTACAACACAACAACACAGTTTCCAGCGACAACACATGTATCTGGAACCTGTGTTGAACACAGTAGTAACCAAGTCCAATCGCAATTGACCTCTGAATAACACAGATGCCCGAAGGCCACATATGCATAACAAGTAGGTATACAAAATCATAACTCAGACTAAACAGTCAATCAAGGTTTACGTTACTTGTTGTAATCACACCATTACAACTAACTCAAATTATGAGTTGCAGATCCACTCACCTGTCTGCTAATCTAATTTTTAGTAAGATTTTCACAAAACTTAGTAACACTTACGCATTTTCAAAATCTGCAACATAAAAAGCGATATTGCCAATATCGCCATAGCGACATTGCCAATATCGCCATAGCGACATTGCCAATATCGCCAAATCATTAGCGATATTGCAAGCGAAATTAATCGCGATATTACCTGCGATATTGGTGGCGATATTACCAATATCGCCTAAACCAGTTCATCTGCGTTTTTGCAGAAAACTGGGCTGATTTTACCAAAAATTCTCAAATCTCAATCTTAACAGCGTTTTTCACCAACTAAACGTTCTAACACTTAGTAAACACATAAACAAACACTCGAAATTCATCAATTTAACATAAAAACACATAATTTCATCAAATCACTAACTTTTCTCTCATTTTAGAAAAAAAACTAAAAACTAATCAAAACTAACCTTAATCTGATTTAATCCACTGAAATGAGTTGTAGAAATGATCTTCTATGAATTCCGAATCTAATGGCACAATTTGGGGATGTTTTGGGCTTGATTTGAGCTTCAATTTTGCAAGTGTGTGTTTTAGTGTGTGTTCTTGGTGTTTCTAGTGTGAGATGAAGATGGTGATGAAATGAGGATTAATTTCCAGATTTTGGGTTTATATATATATAATTACGTATACTACGATGTATTATTATCATTAATCTAGCACACGATTGTATTAGTTCTAATAGTTAGGCTAATCCGTATTTTAAACTAAAAATACCGTAATTCCCATTTAATCATTCCTAACAATTATCTAATCAAACATTTCATATAATTTAATTCAATTAAATAACGTAAATAAGGAAATAAATTTACCGAAAAATACTAGGCCGATGGGGAGGATGTTACAGCTGGGCTTCTTTAAAATTGAGTTCAAATTCATTTCCACAAAACAAAACACAACCAGTTAGCAACACATTTTAGATAAGCAAGAACAGAATAAACTAATGGATAATCCACATCCCATGTACCTTGGCCCACAAACAATACCGCCAATAAAGTATCCACATGCGACCAATATGAGCTCACACACTCGAGCATGAGCACATGTTCATGATAAGCCCGCATGGCCAGCTTCAAATCCTTGCACATCTCTTGCAAGCTTTGCTCCTCCGGAGTCAGCTGTAGTGCCTTACCGAGCCCCAGAGGACGGGAAAACTGCCACACGAGCATCTCGGCTCACTCGGTGGTGACCACGGTTTGATCGTGCAGAGAAGTATTTTTCTTGCCGGTGAAGTTTATTCTCTTCAGACATAAAACCAACCGTTCTCCGAGGACGAAATTCTATAGTTAGCCCGAAACATATTTATAGAGGGCTTAAGTTTCGAAGAATGAAAAAAATAATTCAAAAATGATGATTTTTTGCACCGCGAAGGGATGCAGTTGGCTAAAACCAATTGGACAAAACGTCCAAGAAAAATGATGTAGGAGGGAAATGCAGATTTCCTATCTCCATGGCTTTACCGTACACCACTACCTTCCCTTCAGGTGGGGTATTTGCTCGCTCCTTGGGCAACAGTGCCACTAGGAGATATAGCCTTCTCAGGAAACCTGATGAGCAACGCCTTCATAACATTCTCGTCAACCGAGCTGCTCTCGGTTCTAACATCCATGTAAACCCGCTTTTCCCGCCTCGTCGACGTTAATGGTTCATCATCAGAAATATTTTCAATTTTACTTGACTCATCCATGAGAACTATGAAAAGACAAAATAAGAAGGAAGACTAACTTTGTAGGTTTGAATGTTCGCCGAAAACTGGAAATATTTGGAAATGTTTGCCGGAATGCTCTCGATTTAATGATAGCGTAAAAAGTAAATGCTAGAACCAGGTGTTGGTATTTATAGTAAATGCCGAGATAGGTCATCCCTTATGGGCTTCAACGATTACCCTACACGTGTACGGTTATAAAATCGTGTAACAACCAAGCTGTCACACCCCGCCTAGGCGGAAACGCGAGGCGTCACGGAAAAGATCGTCATAACACATTGATATAAAATAATAGAGAATTCACTAAATGAAAAAATCAACACAAAGTGTCATGACGACTCCCGACACAAGCGGCGACTTGTATCGTGGTCAGTCAATACCACCACAAACATAGTCATATAGTCATAAAATCCCACAACTCGAGACAAGTTCAACAATCTCCAAAACCAAAGAAAACGTCAAAAATCCATTGAGATGTACTAATGTTTTTTATTCGAAGAAAACAATTCACGAGTCTTAAGTCTCACTAAAGCTATGTAAAGACTCTATCCTCCTTAAGCATTCATATTGTTATAACCTGAAAATGAATACTCGAAAACGTCAACATAATGTTGGTGAGCTCGTAGGTTTAAGTAATAATTGCATTTTGCTGTGCATAGAATATGAGTAGGACAATAGTGTAAAATAAAAGCGTAGCAGCATATAGTGCATATGAATGTTCAACCCGAACATAATGAATGTTCAACCAGAACACAATGAATGTTCAATCCGAACACAATGAATGTTCAACCAGAACACAATGAATGTTCAATCCGAACACAATGAATGTTCAACCAGAACACAATGAATGTTCAATCCGAACACAATGAATGTTCAACCAAAACACAATGATTTCCAAACATGTCGCCTACCAGCTGGAGCTAAACAGTTGGCTTAATAGATATCATAGTCATGTACACCTCAACCACTAATGCTCGCATACGCAATTAAAAACACACAAATTGTCCAAAGAAATAAAATGATTATCACAGCATAAGTATTTGAAATAGCCTTTGAGTATCATTTTCCCCCAAGATATACAAAAAGAAAAATGGGCCACGAAACTCACCTTATTTGTAGATGAAACAAAGTGCACAGTTATCCGAGCAGTTAATCTATAAATAAAAGAAATGTGTTAGTTACACATGGACAAGGCTTATAATCCTTCCCATTGTAACTCACAATTGATGGAATGCGTATGACCAAACTTTGTATTCCTAATGAACTATCCCTCAAGAATAAGAATTTGTATGCCCTTAAGTCCTTGGTGTAAGTAATTTGGTAATTTGCCCTTACTTTTATAGATTTGATTTTTTTGTCCAAACTTTTAGGGTTACTTTATGTATTTTTCAAGTACCTTAAACGAGTGAGTTAGGGTTCCAAATTTAAATGACAGAACCTAAAATATGTTAAGTATTCTCATAAATTTTTCTATAATTGTTGTTAACTCTTTACTATTTTAATAAAATTCCCTAACACCAACTAGTCAGAAAAGTTTTCTGCTTGCACAACAGAAAGTTTTACTTTTTTTAAAAATACTTAAAAGTATCAAAAAAATCTGAAAGTTTTACAGGGATGAGTAAACATATAGAATTTATACCAGTAAAAATATCATAACCTAATTCAAAAAAATTGAGTGAGTTATGGTATCCCAAAGTCGACCAAAAATCTTATCAGCAAATACAGTTTCGACTAGTTGTTTTGTAATAACCTTTTGAACGACCTAAACTTGTCCGTTTGACATGAAACCACTTAGAACAGAAACTAGACTCATAGAACTTAAACCTAGACACAAAATTCGTATAAAAACTCCATGTTATGACCAAGATATGGTCTTCCAAAGTGGATACAAAATTCTATCCAGATTCTGATTTAAGCAAAACAATGTCTTTTAACCTAGAATATCATATCTATAATTATATATTTGACACAATTTCATCAAATTCGTTTTTGACGTGCTATTTAGGTGTGTTTTTAATCATAATTAATTTCCATCAATTCAAGTTACATTAAAATCAAAAGAAAGTTCAATTAAACGGTGAAAATAAGAACACTTACCCAAAAGCCTTAAAAGATGATCAATTAACCTTGTTCTTGAGAGTTTGATGAGAAAAAAATGTTTGGAGGCTAGGGTTTGAAGAACTTCACCAAAGGGGAAAAGAGGAGAGAAAAGAAAAGAGGCTAGGGTTTTTAGAAAAGTTAGAATAATATATTTAGGTTAAATTTGAATAAAAAAGATTAAGGAATTGAAGTTTTTTATGTTTTTCTTATTTGGGCCGGATTTAATATTAAAATAATAAAAACTTTTTTTTTTTTTTAAATTCTTTTTTTTTTCATTTTTTTTTATATAAAAAAAATTTATATTATGTTATATTCTTGCATTGTTATCATTGTTATTATTAGAAAATAACACTTTTGACTTAATTTATTTATTTATGGGCTTAATCACCAATATACTGTCTTCGGTAGGTATATACAACGCATAAGGACATGTAAAGAATAATTAATCTAACGTTTTCGTAAACGTGAATACTTAGAGATTTCCTCAAGTCTAATACAATAGAGGTAATAAGATGGATAACATACTTAACTCTCAGAATTTCTCATTTTCTATGTTTTAGGAACCAAGTAAGCACATAAGTTAACTAGACGACGAGCGTCGGTTTAGTAGTCAAAGTTGTCTATCATGATTTGGTGACGGTTGTCACACAAGCCGTTCGTTTTCCAACCTGTCTAAGTGATGTCATTAAACACGTTAGGCACACTTTTGTCCCATCCACTGACACACGCAAGGGTACGTGGTGAAGCGCATTTAATGTGAACCCTATGCGCATTTAATGTGCGCCGTCTCCATTTATTGCACAAAATCACTGAACAATAGGCAAATGTTCAAGTCGAGATACTTACTTGAGTTCCGCATCACATCCTTGTAGAATGTAATACCGATCTGGGGGACTTAATGATGTACATAACATCACGATCCTGAACCGGTACACTTCATGATGGAGCTCGGATTCCACTTTTCATAACGAGCTCCTATGAACGTTATAGTCCTCCTCTCAAAAGTACAATCCGAGTAGTATCATCCCCGAGCTCAGATGTCATTCGGAGCTTAGATTCCACTTTTTAGAATAAGTTTCCATGAACGTTATGGTTCACCTCCTAAAAGTCCAATGCGAGTAGCGTCTCCCGAGCTCAGAGGTCATCATTCCCGAGTTCGTCCAAACATACACTTTGCATGATCTCTCGACAACATTTGACAATAATAGAAAATGGAATATTCATGCAGGTGGTCATTTGCATGGCCACCCAACTAATTTGGTTGGCCCATCTAATTGATCAACGTCTGCACAAATCACAGAGGATGTCCTCATTCTCACACCCCAAATAACATCTTTCTATAACCTTCTAGAAAGTAGGATTTTACTACAAAAAAATTAGTGTTTGTCCTCATTCAATCATCTTACAAGCACCTCGTAAACTTGAAAATATTTCTCTATGTAATTTCAAGGATTAATTCTTTGACAATCTTGATTGAACTTAATTTCGAACTGAATTTATACTGTGTCAAAATTAATCGCCTCCAAATTCCCATTATTTTATGCTCGAGATAAATATGCTTATCAATTAAGTACAAGCAGAAACGAACACACAAGCACTATTGCTTACTGTTTAAAATAACTAGGCATAAATTATATAATTTATTAACACTAAGACACGGTAGCATTTTATTTATGTACACATTACCGTTCGGATCAATTGCTTTATGGTCACAATAACGGCCACATAGTATGGTGTGAATACATGGTCATTGATGCCAAAATCTATGTTGCAACTAATATATTTGTGTTTCTAGAAAATTAATTATGTTTAGATCTTACGTTACTTTAAAATATTAATACGTAGAATTGTGATGGGTGACATGCATTTACTTATTTATTACCAATACACATCATCAGTACGTCATCACAATCACAAATTATTATAGTAATAAGTTTGAATGCGATTGCTAAGTTTTCTTGAGGTAGGAAAATTTGAGGAATTGGGTCTTTTCACTCTATGTTATGGTGTTTAATTAATAACATATTTTGTTATTAAAAAATATAATAAAAAAATATAAAAAAGCCCTAGAAGAATTACTTTTGAAGAATTGTTTTTCGGTAGACAATTCCCTATAATTAATCAGTTGCAGTGTAAAAAAGCGCATAATGGTAAGTACTAAGAAATCATTTCCATATCATTCACATATTTCTTTATCCAAGAATATGCTATATGCATGTATGGTTTTATTTGCTTTCATTGAAGCTTGTTGCTTTGTCAAACGCAAATTGAAGAATCCATGTTTTTTCACATCACTATCAACCAATTTGGACCAACCACAAAAGTCACTCAAAAAGTAGGGTTACTGGTTACATATTTAAAAGATATTAATTTGAAGTTGTAACCGGTTTATAAAGTGTCTCATGATTAGCGTTATGTTTATCAAATAGAACTAACGTTAATTAGTTAAGTGATCATACTCTATAAAATTAGATTTGTAACTCTTTCTGGCTTACAATTTTAACTCAAAGACGTAAAAAGAATTTGACTCGTCAAATTATTCAAAAAATGATCAATTAAAAAAAATAAAAAAAATAAAACAAAACCCTATAATAATAAAGTCAAACTTTACAAAATGGTCAAATTATTCAAAGAATGACCACTTTAAACAAATATGTCAACTTCTTATATTGTTTTATGTAAACTTTTAATTTTTATTTTCTTCGTTATATGTAGCGAATATATTAATTAGTCTGTACGTATTAATAAAGATTTTAATAGTGTACGTAGATAATAAAAAGATTTTGAGAATAACTCAACCAAACATATTCACTTTGTTAGAAACCAGTATTCTTCGACTTACTTATTAATCACATGTAAATATTTAATCTTTTGTTTGAGTACTTTATTTATTATCTATTATTTATTATTATTTTTTATTATCTATTACTACTTATATTTGAGTCATTTGATTTATTATTTAAGAGAAATGATTGCATTACTTTTACATATTTACTTCATTTAAATATTTTACAATCTATAATCTATATCTATAACCCTTATTAAGCATTTAAAACTCTCTTTCTTAATTCTAAGAAAAATAAAATTAAAAATTGCCATTTATCCCTCCATTTATCCATTCACTTATTAATTATATAAATCATTCAATTAATATCATATTTCACATAATACATTTAAATATCTTCTTTCTTTTTTTATATCACAATATTGAATTTATAATTACAATAATTAAAACTATTATAAAAAAATACTTTCATCAAAGAAGTATAAATTATTATTGCATTCATATACCATTAAACATTTTTCTCTTAATATCAACATATGAAATCTTCACCCGTTGCTGTATACGAGATTCGACGCTAGTTTATTATTATTGTTCTCACTGAAAATAAAAATTTGACTTACTATATCAAAATGCTTATAAATGGTAAATGTCAACTAGATAATATTAATTTAGGTAAACTATGATTACATATATACGTTGTAATAATAATATTAACTATAACTACATAATAATAATAATAATAATAATATTTTATAAAAATGACATAATTAGAAACTCAAATTCAATATAATAATTTTAATACGTTATTAGATCAATGTAGTAATGAAATGCTAATATTCCATTAGATCTTCAACCCGAATTACATATTAAAACTGAACATTTAAAATATTTCTTTTAACATTAATATAAAAATATAAATTTTCACCCGCCACGTGTATAATGATACCAAGTGAAAAATGTACTTCATTTTATTTCTAGAAAAATAAATTAAACATCCTAATTCAAAGATACGGGCGATGGCGACCACGTGCATTGTAATAAACATCAAAAAAATCAATAGCGTAAAAAACCTTACCATTCTTCATCAAGCAAACATCTTTCTACCCTTCTTCATTCATTGTTTTACTTAATTTCACTTAAACTTTACTTGCACATTTTATCGATTCAAATCTTCATATCGGATTATAAAACAACCAGCCATCATACACTCTTCCATCATTTCAATTCAAAATCCCATCTACACCCAAATCAATAAACCACAAGTATCGAACAACCAAAACCCAAGTCCTAAAAAATGGCTTCGTTTAACCTCTTTTCATCGTTTTGGTTGTTCGTATTCATCATATCTTCTTTATTTAATTTATCTAGACAATTCAATGAGGAACCGAGTGGTGACATCAACTCATGGTGCCAAACGACTCCTCATCCTAATCAGTGTAACTATTTCCTAAGTCGTGGCTCACGTAGCAGGCCACGACACAAAGCTGATTTTCGAATGTTAGCCTTGCAGGCTGCAATCGATAACGCCAACGAGGCTCAAGGATGCGCGAAAAACCTTGGAAAAATGTGTCAAACCACCGCAACAACAGCCGTTTGGAACGATTGCTACAAGCTTCTCAATAACACAATCTTTCAACTTAACCAAACCCTAATTGGCTTAAAAAACAACCAAAGCTCCGATTTTGACGCCCAAACATGGCTAAGTGCTGGCCTCACAAACCTCCAAACTTGTTTTTCGGGTTGTGTTGACCTCAACTTGACCGACTTTGCAAGTCCGATTAGGTCAAGTAACTTAACCGAAATGATAAGCAATAATTTGGCTATAAATCATGGGTTCTTGAAACAAAACTCAAGTTTTGATCAAACAAACGATTTTCCAACATGGGTGACACATCTTGACCGGAGATTATTGGCCACGGTGTCATTACAATCGGTAGCAAACGTAACGGTGGTACATGGGAGTAAGTTTCCGACAATTCAATCGGCTCTTGATTATGCTGGAAGTATCGATCGTAAGAATAAAAGATTTATAATCTATATAAAAGCAGGTGTATATAACGAAAACATTGAGATTGTGAATGATTTGACTAATATCATGTTTGTGGGTGATGGGATTCGTTACACCATTATCACCGGCAACCGGAGTGTGGCCGGAGGTTCCACAACTTATAGCTCAGCAACCGTTGGTAAGATATTAACTTCTCCGTTTATTATTTGATTCGTTATTTTATTTTTAATTATATAACTATTTGAGGAACCATACATGATATAAATTTACTTTAAATATATGTACAATAATGTTTTACTACTTACTTATATATGTTTGATTTGACAACTTAATTTATGACTAGTCGTGGATGAACTAGAAGTAGTAACTTTATTAAAACTTTTACGAGTATAAATTATTATTCAAGTGGTTGAACATTATTTTACGATAATTTAAAGTTGGATGGATTTTAATATGATGGTTGACATACTAAGTAATTTAGAAAATTGGTTTAGTGAATCTTTGAAAATAAATATCGTAAAGAAGGATTGTGTGAATACTATGATAAAAGTAAAGTAGAGTGGTCGGAAAGGTCAACTACGTATATTTTCCCTAATCTCATGCATATGGTTGCATGCTATTTCTTCAATATACACGTAAATTGTTTTCTATTGGATTAAACTATGAGTGTTGTTTTGACTCAAGCCGAAGTCAAAATTGAATGGTACGTATATATTAAGCATTTTGACTTTTGACAATGCTAGGGGCTGTAAATCTTCGCTTTTAACGAGAAGAATTGGTACTGCTATTATCAAAATATTGAATTATATAAAAACATGACAAATAGAGTATAACAAACGAAAAGCTATTTTAATTTTTACAACTCTAATCATTTGGTTTTTCTAATTGTTGCCCTTGATAATATGTGCACTTTGTTGTACCAAAGATTTCTTATCACTAACATATCTTAATTAAATGAAATGGAATGCAGGAGTTGATGGTTCTGGATTCATAGCTCGGGGCATAACATTCCGGAACACAGCCGGCCCTAAAGCCGCCCAAGCAGTAGCCCTCCGATCATCATCCGATCTCTCGGTATTCTACGCTTGTAGCTTCGAAGGTTATCAAGACACTCTGTTCGCCGTTTCTCAACGCCAATTCTACAAACTCTGCTACATTTCAGGCACAGTTGATTTCATATTTGGTAATGCAGCTGTAGTTTTCCAAAACTGCGTAATGCTAGTCAGAAAACCCTTAACTGGTCAAGTAAACACAATAACTGCTCAAGGTCGTGGTGACCCGTTTCAAAACAGTGGGATTTCAATTCACAATTGTCACGTAATACCATCTTCGGACCTAATTCCATTTCTGTCTTCGGTCCAAACATATCTAGGTCGGCCGTGGCAAGAATTTTCAAGAACCGTTTTCATGAAAACATATCTTGATGGTTTTATTAATCCAAAAGGATGGTTACCTTGGGGGAATACTGATTTTGCTTTTACGACGTTGTATTATGGCGAATATGGTTGTTTTGGTAACGGTTCTGTTACACAAAACAGAGTCAATTGGCTCGGATACCATGCTAATATGAGTTTGACAGAAGCACAAGACTTCACGGTGGAAAGGCTTATTTCTGGGAGGATGTGGTTACCGTCTACCAGTGTTCCGTTCATTGCTGGAATGTGATAATATATTTATTAGTATTTATTTGTGTACATTATTTGATTCTATAATATATATTGGAATAAAAATATCATTAGTTAATTTTCCTGCTTGTAATTATTGAGTGTACCAGCTTACAAACTTTTGTATTCTAGAGTACACATCACGTGTTTGGTATAACTTCCATTGAACTTACACATGCTTATATACCAATTGAATCTTGAATCTATATGTATATGTTACAATGTATGTATAGTATATATATCTGTGGAGGCTGAATTGATCCAACCTTATAAAGAATCACTTGCGTAAACCATGTAAGCAGCCCAGAATCTTGAGTACAACAGCTCCAATACGAGTCTCCATAATCTCAATCTCGTAATCATTCAGCTGTAAACAGTTCCTAAGGATTTAATACGCTTTTGAAGTCTCAGGATCAATGAGTTCCCATGTAAGCCCGTAGTCCAGGTCATGTTTCAGTAACAGCACGTACTCGAGGCCTCAAATTTCAATTAAACAATCCTTACACAAACAAATTCTCCATCTTCAATTTCCTTTGTGACGTTAACAAAAGCAAAAGCATCCAAGTTAGACGAGATCTGTTTTTTCATTGCGAACAAACTATTGTTATCAGCATAAAATACAAATAAAACATTACTTCTAAAAAGGATCAAATTCGGAACCAGACAAGGTATGATAGATTCGCTAACATGGTTTGTCTCACACACATGTGATCATTCTTTTTAAGAAAGAAAAAAGAAACTAGCGAGTTTGTTGAGAAGTGCATAGCAGCAGGTAGTTTGCCAACTATCTTCATAGTAATATTCAATAATTTTAATATCTATCACGATCATTCTATTGACAACATTTTTTAGCCTGCTGAAGGAAAGCACGACATACGAAACAGGTTATTCAAAATTAAGTAGTGATTTCTGTAAAACAAAAAATGCATCAACAAGTCGGCACCAATATATCACCCCCATAATTGTGGTTACGAACCCTTCTAAATGAGTCCAAACGCTTTTACGACATGTTGGATATTATATTGAGGTTGTAAAGCTTTTTTAATTATTTCATAGTTTTACAATATTTTGAGTATGGTGGGGGTTAAAATAATTATTTGTCACATATGTTTCTTTATATGTATGCATATAACGTCTCAGTGGAGATTTTTGTAGACCAAGTCCACCACTACTCCTCAAATCTCTCATGCACATACAACTATCTCCACTTTCTCACTTATAACGTTCATGCAATGTATTGGAGATTGCGGCCGAGATATTCTTGGTTATTTGTTGTGCACCTGCATATGGAGTTCCTGAATTTGCTGTGCCCGCGTTTCACCTTCGGCATTAAAATGATCAGCCCCCGGGCATGGGGTGAGGTCAAGAGGTGTAAAAGGATTCCGCCCATAAACGAAAAAGAAAGGGCTCTTGCCCGTTGACCCATGATTCGACCTATTGTAAGCAAATTCGGCCTGAGGTAGCACAAGATCCCACTGTTTAGGATTGTCACCAATAAGGCTGCGAAGGAGATTGCCCAAACTACGATTAGTAACTTCAGTTTGACCGTCCGTTTGGGGATGGTGTGAACTACTAAACTGTAACCGTGAACCCAAACACTTCCATGACGTACGCCAAAAGTGTCTCACAAACTTCACGTCTCTATAAGATGTAATGCTTTTGGGAATACCATGTAAAGGAACAATTTCGCTAAAGTAAAGACGTGCAACTTGGCTCGCATCGTACGTTTTTGTGCATGGAACAAAATGAGCCATTTTGGAGAACCGATCGACGACCACCATAATCGAATCTTTCGTTGCGTACGCGGGAGGCCCAAGTCGAGACTGATATCTTCCCAAGGTCCATTTGGAACCAGAAGTGGAGTGTAGAGACCCGCATTAGTATGATGTGTCTTGGCAATATGACATACTCGACAACGTTCCAACATTCAGGAAACATCCTTCACCAATTGAGGCCAATAGAAACAATCTCTTGTCCCCCTAAACCCCCTTGATGACATTCTAAGATGATAGCTTCCCGTAGTGAACAACGAGGTCCACATAAACGATTGTTTTTAAACAAAAAACCTTCATGTTTTGAAAAGTCGTGGTAGGGACGATTCGGGCAGCCCTTCCAAGCGGTTGTAAAGTCGGGATCATAATGGTATAAATGTCGAAATAAGTCAAACCCATGTACATGGAGATGAATGGATGTCAACATAGAATGGCGACGACTTAAAGCATCCGCTACAGTGTTCGATGAACTCGCTTTGTGTCGAATAACAAAAGAAAAATCTTGGAGGAACTCGACCCATTTAGCATGGCGTGGGTTGAGTTTGGCCTGACCTTGAATATACCGCAATGCCTGATGATCGGAAAAAAGAATAAACTCTCCGGGTAACAAGTAGTGACGCCAATATTCGAGACTTCTAATAATTGCATAGGATTCTTTATCATAAGTGCTATATTTCCTCCGTGTGTCGTTGAGTTTCTCGCTAAAGAAGGCAATAGGGTGATTCCCCTGGCTAAGAACTCCACTGATGCCCAAACCCGATGCATCACACTCAACTTGAAATACTTCATGAAAATTGAGAAGAGCCAATACAGGAGCACTCGTAATATGGCGCTTAAGGTTTTCAAAGGCCTTATTAGCAGCCTCAGTCCAAACATAATGTGCACCTTTCAAACAATCGTATTGCCATGGACGCCCCAATAACAGGTGACATGCATCCATAGGAATGACCTCACACCACATCTCGTCACTATATTTATTGCCAATAGAAAAATGTATAAAACACCGTTGGGTCACACGAACAAGGTTTCCCTTCTTTAGCCATGTTAACTGATAAGGTCCGGGATGGTTTTCAACCGGTAACCCAAGCTTTTCCACGGATCCACCATCGTTGTTGCCACCATGTTTCAAAGCTACCGCCGTCAATAATAACTGCATACTTTCCCTTTTGTTGTACACTTCGTGTGAAAGATGTTATTTCGTAACCAAAGGGTGTCGTCAACTGTTTTGTCGATAGTGGCGGAGAGGACTTGCTGCACCACTAACGTTTCCCCTCGATCCGGGAAAAGAACTTCATGGCCGTCATGGTCGGTTTCCTCTCCCCCGTCAGTATCATATTCACATGTTGACTCGTCCACAAAAGTAACAAGTTGCTTGTTTGGACACTCGCGGGCATAATGGCCAAGGCCTTGATATTTATAACAGCGAGGGGTTCGTGTCCCGGTTTGGGTTGTCTCCCCCTAGAAGTGCCCTCGGATCTCTGTGCAGGTGCACTTCCTGATCGCGTACCCGATGCGACAGAAGGTCGTAATGGTGGTGGGACACGAGTTTTTTCCTTTGAGTTGTTTCTCCACCTTAAGGGCATGACGACAGACATCATCAAGGGTCCAAAACTGCTGCAACAAGACGATATCCACTCCGTAGTCAACCTCGTCCCAGACGATGGTATCCGACTCGGTATCCTCTGGGTGGTCTTCCTGTTGTAGTTCTAAGTCTCGAATCCGTTGTTGTAGCCGTTCTATTTCTTCAACATCACGTGGATCTCGTTGTGGACCACCAGTCCCCATCGCACCCCCTCGACATTGGGCGTTGCGTGGAGGTCGTCCTCTGCCTGCCATGATCGTCAGACCTGAAACTGATACCACTTGATGGGGATCTTGAATAAAGGAAAAACAGCAGATGGAGAAAACTGGGAAACAAGAACGCACATAGGGTTCCAAGTGTTAATTCAAATTCATTCTTGTTTCCAGTAAACAAAACCAAACAATAAAAAGGTCTTGACTCACAAATTAAAGGAAGAAAATCAAAGGTCCCAATCAATCACCAGTTGGGTATTATTCAATTACTACATTTAAATAAAAGAAACTCCACATAAATGAAAACCCAAGTGACGTTAGTTTAAGACTGGACAACCGGGCCGTCGAGTGGGTCGATGTGAGGCAAACCCGGGATGTCGGCTACATGGTCTGGATCCGTATCAACAAGTGAGGAAACCATTTGCGGTGACCGGAATTCAAGGAAAAAGATGCAGGATCACTGCATTCTCGAAAATAAAATTGGAAAAGAAATACTCCAATAATGAAAAAATAAAAGAAATGAATTTGAATGGGTTTTTAACTTTTCTTTCACTTTGAAAACGATTGTTAAAAGAAAATAATCAATTTAATTATTCTTATTATTTTTTAACTCAATAATGTATGTAAATTATTTTATATTATATCATTATTATTATTATTATTATTATTATTATTTTATTAATATTATTTTTCATTGTATTTTTTGTTATCAAAATAAAATTCGAAAATACAGGGTACAAGCTTCTTTGTGGAAGAAGATAGTGACAATAGGGAGAAGAATGTTCTAGAGATTCATTTTTTGTATATGGTATTCGGGTCATTTTTATCCGGATCTTAGATTTGGGTCCATTTGGTTTGGTATTTTACTACGGAGTATTTTGGTTAAATTTGTTTACCAGACTTGCATTTATTTTTGTTTATTTTTATCCTGACCTTTTATGTATTTACTGTAGTTATTTTTATTAGAAAAGCTTGTTATTTATTTTTATAACAGATATATTATTTAGATAAATCGTTTGACCCATGAGTATATATGCCATCTCATGACTTATGTGAGGATACTAGCGTAAGCTGTAAGTGTCAAAACATAAAAATAAAAAGTCAACATGGTTTATTCAGGACTGATTTCTGAACCTTTGTGCCTATATATGATTATGTAGTGCCATCATATCACTTAGAGAAAAAAGACCAACACCCGTTTTTATTTACGTAATCGTGTTAAACTGTTAAGATAGATTCATACGGGGGTTCAGAAGAAAAATAATCTTGATATGCCATAATAAATTCATATTCTTTCTCCTTGTATGAATTTATTATGTCAACACGATCAAAGATATATTTTGTTCTTATTTTATGTTTTTCTTGAGCCTCACTAATGGATGCTACAAGTACGTCAGACAGATATCCTTTAATAAATCATTAGAAGGTTCCGATAATCAAAACATTTCTTTTACACCGTTATATATAGAGGTGGTGATTTATACACTACAAAAATTAACGTATACATCATAAATATGCATATATGTTGTACCACAAATAGATATAATATCCTATTTCAGAAAAACATCCTTCAAAAGTAAAATTAAAAGTATACTGTTGTTGAATGCTACGTGGCAATGATGCATTAGCTAAGTGGTACCAAATAATTTTATCAAATATAAGCAATAGATTATCATTTCATGTCAGGAAAGGAGAAAAATAATGAAAAATCATTAAATCTAGCGGTATCAAATTAACCATATAATTATGAGATTGAAAGTTCAAATTCTAAGAATGAAGCATCTCCGTACTTGTGGGTTATGTATATATTTGTGTGGTAGATCACTTGCCTTCGTTATAATAAAATAATTCTTTGGGCAAAGATGTTTTCGGTGCGTAATTATAATTCTTTGCGCAAGATGACTCCAAGTTCACATTGAGGAAAAAATAGATAAATTTACAACATGACATTTGATTCCGATTATGTTCATTTACCAATTTTCGGTGGATAAAATCTTCAGAAATTTCCAACTCAATCTCAGACCAATTTTGTTAATCGTCTGCACTTACTAATTATTAGTGGATAAAAGTAATAAAACCTTCACATAACGGGACGAAATTTGATCTGGGACACAATGTCAAAATATGATATAATATCTTTATGGTACTAACACATGAAAGCGATACTCCTCCATTGCATAGTAGTTTACCAATCTGATAAAGCGTATCTTTATGATGGGGCAAATGAAATATGGATATATATATATATATATGTACGTATATAGGATAAGGATCCATAGGGAAGTTTTAAATTTTGAGAAACGATGGAAGCAAATCTCAGCCTTTGATTTCATTATTTATAACATTCATTTCAGATGAATGTTAACTCATATTTTATTATTACACATCGATGAATGTTACTTAACATCATTTCTTGATGAATTTTTAGTGATAACATTCACTCGTAAATGATATAATCAGTGTATAATAACATATATGAATTGATATTTATAATAAATTAATGTTTTAAGAATATTAAGTTGAAATTTTGAATAACATTCATCACAAATGAATGTTAAATGTCGATTTTGAGAGTTTTTTGTTTAACATGTAAAATTATAACAACATTGTTTGATTAAATGATATATAATCGTTTCATTCATATTTCAAGTTTTAATTTGATGTTGCTTGAAAATTATGTTTTGATGATAAATGAATATTTACTTTTTAAATTTTTTTGCTTCTTTCTTGATCCCCATTCTATATATATTATATATGTGTCTGTGTGTTTTTTCTTTGTTGGGCTTAGGGTCCTGTCAACTTTGAGTTTATTGGGTAAGCTCAAAAATTACTACCTCTGTGACACACAGCTTTAGGTAAAGTACAAAATTCCCCCTTAATTTCCTTTTTACCTTTTACTTTAGATATAGACTTTTGTGAAAAAGAAGTAATAATTATCCATCTATAGAGAGTATAACATAACCACTAAGATACATAGGTATAACAGATATAACTGCAACCCACATACATAAACGCTCAGTTCGTTCACTTACGTCATTAACCTTGTTAACTTCACCCATACTTCTGGACATCCAAAATCTATCCAATAATTAATGCATTACAATTAAGTGACCTTCACTATACAAAGTTCATCTTTGATACTTACAAGTTTAATACCAATCCAATGCTATCGATGATGTGTTTGGTTTATAGAAATGGAAATGCATTAAGCTATTGCTTTCATTCCCATTCAAACTATTTGGATTGTGGGGTTAAGCTTTAAATATGCCTGTTAAACCCAAGAAACTGGGCATACTCCATCAACCCATCTAGAGACCGGGTATGGTTTTCATATCAATTCCCATTATATCATTATCTAATTACACCAATACCCAGAGGCCAGAGTTATTCATAAGCAAATCCAACAACCCGTGAGTTTTCGAGTTGGTTAATAGATTTATTCGACCGATGTTTACTTAAAAGGTCAATGAAACTCGCATTCCAAAAAGTGAAATTCAAGGCATGAATGCCTTGGATCGTCTTAAATATATCCACAATAATGAACCAATAACCTATTAATAGAAACGAACACATTCCAACAAATTCTCCAAAAATATAAATTTGTATCAAAATTGAACTAGTAACTAATTAATCCCTAAATGGAAGTACCGAAAACCTCAGATTAGCAAAAAATCTCAAATTATATCACTCTAAGAACCAAAATTCCAATAGTAGTGCCAAGGTATATTATCAAATATAGATAGATTGATACTAAACAGAGTGCAACTTTTGACACCTATTAAATGAAGATGCTCTTGAGATAATAATACGTGACTATATACTATTCTACTTCAGAAGCATCTATTTAATTAGAAATTAGAAATTAGAAAAATGATGACAATGGTTACATAATGGCAGTAATGATTATAATCATGCATGCATATTTTTATTTAAAACATAAAAGTCGCAAATTAGTTAATGACAAATAATGAAAGTACAAACATCTATGCACGTCCTAAACTTTTGCATAATCACAGCCCATTGGCCATCTCCGACGTATATACCATAACATCAAAAAATGTAAAATTTAGTAAAAATATTCCCAAATTTAGTAAGATGGTGTAACTTTTTTTTATATCACACTACTCATTACAAAATTTGGTGTAACATTACTCATCACACCCAAGTTTCCATGAGTTACTTGTTTATCAAATATTTAACATGAAAATTAAGAATTAATTACTAAAAGAATTAAGAGCTTTTGATAAGAAAGATCAGGTGTTACAATTACACTCAAAGTTCCCTTAATAATGTAAAATCTCATTTAATAAATGTTGTTTAAATGGAAAGTTAAAACGTATTAAATGCAAAATTTAACTTTATTAAATGTCATTGTGAATTAGAAATGAATGTTTAACTTTAATCAATACACATGTCTTTTTATTATGAAAAGCCCTAAGGGCTTTCGTTAGCTCATTAGCATAACCTAGAAAGAATATACATTTAAAATGGAGAAAATCGCGCAAATCATCTATGTGTTTGTCCCAAAAATCACGTTTCATCATTTAGTTCCAATAATGTCACTAGGATCACTATATTTGTTATTTTGTGTCACCAGTCGTCCTATGGCCAAACGATGTTAACATTTTTTGTTAAATGATGGTATGTGGATGCACGTGAGAATTAAGGGTTCTTGAGCAAGAAATGAGGGAAAGTGGGAACATAGGGAAAAGACATAAATGCCCTCACATGCATCGCACATCCCATCATTTAACAAAAAATGTTATCATCATTTGGCATGGGACGACTAGTGACACGAAATAACGAATATAGAGATTCCTAGTGACATTATTGGAAATAAAGGATGAAACGTGATTTTTGAGACAAACACATAGAGGATTTGAGCAATTTTCTAGCCTTTTGAATGAGTATGCATGCAGATGTTAAAATATAAATGTTAACAAATGTTAAAAAAAATTAATAGTAATAAAATAAATCATATTCAATATGGTAGAAATTTTGAAAAGTCTCAATTATCTTGTTTCAATAATACATATTTTCATAAACAATTTCTAGTTTTTTTTGGTTAATTGTAACAAGTCGGTTGCTAAATATTGTAAATATATGCACACAATTTTACATATTCTTAATATTCTGATGCATAAATTGGAGATGGTCTGAGACAACCTGTAAAATAAAAGTTATAATGACCGTGTGTACGTACTATAGTAGAGAAGCGGTTGTCACCATTTGGAAAATCAACAATTTCCTCGACGTCTTTTTCGTCAAGTCCTGACATGTCCCGGTGTAGGTAGAGGGCTGTAGCGTCCTCTATCGGCCAGATCCTTAGTTGTTTTGGGACGACGATAATATGCATCTGAAATCATCATCAACAATGAATCATACATACATTCAAAATTAATTATTTTAATTTAACATCGAAGTACTTGACAAAAATAGATATGTCATATGCTGTGGCGAATCTAGGATTTACAAGTACTGGGGTCCAACCGTCTTAAATTCATGTCCAATTGAAAAACAAATCAAAAGGTGTATTTATTTAATACGGGTTGGATCGATACAAACACCATTACAATTGAATGACTGAGAGAATAAATAAAAAAGATGAATTACAATTGAATTACTCACCAAAATAAAGAGACAAAAGCAAATGACAATTGCCCAATTGTATAGATGAATCGATAGATCTAAGGATTGCGGTAGTTGGTACGATGATCAAAATCAATAAAACTGAAACATTCGCAGTACCTGATCGATAATAGTAAATAGCAAATTGGGCCATAAATGGGCTTAATATTTAAATGGATATTTAAAGTTCTATTTTTTTCCAGAACAAATGGGGTCCAATTTTTTTGTTCACGTGGTGTCCAAGACTTGTATACATAAGCTTTGTAAAAAAATCTCAATTTTAGGTGGTTGTAATGGACCCCACCTCATATAAAGAAGGTTCGCCCCTGGTCATATGTAAGGCTGTATAACAAATAATAATTGAACAATATATATGAATGAAGAGTGAATGATATGTTGATTTGATATCAACCGTGGAAAGACGAAAGTGAAGTATAGAGAAGATCACGTGCAATGGCTCCATAGTTGTCAACCTCTACGATGCGCTCTTCATGATCTAGATGGACACTGTTGGTGTTATAGAAACGAGACGATGAGCTGGCAATTGGACGAAACGAGATAGCTGATCTTTTGAGATTGGGAGCATGGAGTTTGTTAAGAAAACGTGAGGAAGTCATATCTGATGTAAAAAGAAAGGATAAATTAGATTAGGAGCCAGGAACGGGGTTATAAAAAGGGATCTAACGCTCATTAGGCGTCTTAGCACAATAACTAGAACGGAGGACAGATTAGCCACAATAAGTATGTTACAACTTCACATATCATCACACATTTAACATGTTAAGAGGATGATGATAGTATATGTTAACGTTAATGAACCACACATGATCGATTACTTAACTAAATAATTATCTTAACAAACTATGCATCAGCAAACTTAACATGATTAGGAGGAGCACAAGTAAAAAAAAACAGGTTTAACGAAAATAATTATTCTAATGAACTACACCTGATTGGAACTATTAACGTGATTATGACAAGCACAAAGCCACAAGACACAAACCATAATATTACAGTTAAACAGGATTATTATGCTACGTAACTAAACTAATATTATCTCAATTCTCAAAGTGAACATGATTATTCATAGAGTTATTAAAAAATACACGAAGAAATCGAAGCATCTGTTGCCGCTGCCGGCCGGAACGGAACAATGGGTCTGGTGAAGTTTGTGGCAGTACGGAGCGATGTGTAAGCCTCGGCGAAGCCGCAGAAGCGCCGGAAATGTGTAGGTTGGAACATTCTGTTTGAAGAATGTTACACCGGAACCGGCGATTACATTAGAAGTCGGTGATCGACCGAATGTGACAAACGAGCCGGTAAGAACTTTAGGAGGCGATTGACGGAATGCAACGCCGGAGCTAGTGAAGCAGTTGGGTCGACGGATTTTGATGGGGGGCTGTTGAGCCTTTTGAGAACGATTCAGGAAGCCATTTCCGGTGACCGAAAAATAGAAAAGAAAGAAGAAGTCACTGCTTTTTTAGATAGTGACAACAGGTGAATGAATATTCTAGAAGCTTCTTTATAAGTTGTTTTGCCTATTGTAAAACATAAAAGGGACGATTATGGAGAAAAAGAAAACATTCATTTAGCTAAACTGGCGTTAATTCCGTTTCTCTTATTAATAACTATGTTGAGTTGATGTTTTTATACAAATTTTCTATTTCAGTAGGAGTCTCTTTTTTCTTTTCTTCTAAAAAATCAAAAATTAGATAATAGTTTGGTTCTTTTATTTACATAGTAGAAGTAGAGGTTTTTTTATGTGTCCATTATGTTTGTTCGATAATATCAGTTTATTTTCGTTTGTTTTTGGGAATGTACTTGAGTTCGTACAGTCTTTTACTTCTTTAAACCCAAACATCTTTTACTTCATTCTTCTATCTTTCAAGTTTTATTAAAGGGAGTTTAGCCATCTGTCCTTTCTGTCAAATATATGTATAATAATGTTTTGCCCAAAAAAAGTGTACTTTAAAAAACTGTCCTCCAGACGCAACTCGCAAAAGTAACTTGCGTATCATTTTGCCGCAATTTGCCTAGCCGGGCTTCCTGGTCGCGTGTCCAAGCCATCCACTTTCCATTGTTGGGTTCAAAGATTGGTATTCAGTCAGGTCCGGTTCATATACCCGAACCACCACCACACGCAACCACCTCCGAGCAAACCAACACGAACCATCATGCCCACACCACTTTCACCGCCAAATCAAACCTTATCCGTCGTAATCGAAGTATACCGACAATACCCTTGGTTGAGTGACCATTGCAAAAAGTACATAGTAAAAGTTAGAATGTGAAAATAAGTATATTATTTTTGAGTATGTACTATTATATTTAAGCATAGATTTAAGTAATTCTAATATACTTCGAATGTACACGATGAATACCAACACGTAAACATAAACAGCCATATAATAGTTGAGATTTTTGAAACTAAGGCTATACTGTATTATATACTATCAAATTCTATAATTGCATTTTTAAGCGGGTCAAATAGTTCACGGGTTGAAAATTAGTTCCCAGGTTGACAATTCAACCCTAACCTAAGCTATTTAATAAACGTGTTAACTGTGTCCAACCTGTTTACAATTCTAAACGAATTAGACCCAACCAGCCAATTCTAACCCGTTTATCTTTTATGTCAGGTTTGTGTCAAATTGCCAACCGTAGAAATGAGTTAAAGTTAGATTGATGCAATGTGTACAAGGATAAAAGAAATTCATCAATGGAAAACACAGGTGTCATAATGCAAACACTTTCTCCTAACCGCATATCACACTTTCTTGTATACTAGACCATTTGTTTGATACCAACAAATAATAAATCTTCTCCTGGAGAATTTGGTATCTTTTTTGCTCAGTACAGGGCTCTACCGGTTGTCCATTCTTGAGAACGCTGGACTCTGCTAGCCATTAATATACAGTCTTCGACTACGATCCTGACAATAGTGTGGCTTTTTTAATTTTAAATTAAATAAAGACACCAAATCACCAGGACACAACCACGGACCCTGAGATTATAGAATAGCTTGTAAAGAGAAAAAACAAAGACAATAAAATAAGGTATTAAAATGAGCATATATCACATTGAGCAAAAAAATAGAAGTTGGGAGACTGATTCTACTCACAATAGAAACAGGAGCTTTATTGACTTGAAAATTATATACAGATTGATTTCTTATTCAGCTTTGTAGAAGAGAAAAATGGTTTTTTGAAAATAGATTAAGAGATAGAAGAGCTTGAGATCAATTGATACCTGTAGTTAGCATTAACTTGTACTCTTAACTTCACCTGTCTGGCCGTTGCTTCCTTTGGAGGCAGAGGAAATACCTTGCTCAATACACTAGATAAATACCACAAAGTTTAAGGAGAAATCATAAAGAGAATACATAATTACAAACTCCTAGTATAATATTGTAGTAAAATGAATAATCCCAACATATATTACCGACTCTAGTAACTTCGAGACATCTTGACTATGTCTTCTACTCAAGAATAATATAGGCTCTTTAATTAGATTATATGTGCATTTACAGATCAAAAAATGATTTATTTGAATAAATCAACTATAAAAACTGATAACTCAAAATAGATGCGTATGCAACTAAAAGTATGGGAAGATGGCCCAGGCGCCCTGCCTAGAGTGAAATACAGTATACCTGAAGAAGATGATTGTGCAGCCAATCAAGAGTTTGTGGAAATGTTGTAGCAGAAATATTTACAACTGTCAATCCCTGTTCAGAGATCCAACAAAAATAAATCCTTATGAACACGACCCAAAAGATTTTTTCCATGATCAGAATGTGATTTGAAGGTACCTGTGACTTAAATGAGCACAAATAGTCCTGAATGGTTTTTAAATTGCTGATCAATTTATCTTTTTCCTGAAAATGTTCGAACGCAAGAAAAATTCAATATATCTTCCCCTAAATTGAAAATGTAGAAAGAGTGTCACGTAATTGCTATACAAAGCGCAGTAAATATTAATACCTGGATTGGATACTTATCACTGAATTTTCGACTGGATATCCACTCCTCCAGTAGTGCCTGCGATGAGATGAGAGGCACTTGATGAATTTTTATTTTCTTTTTTGAACTATGGAAATTTTTTTATAATTAATCACATCGGCTAGATATCCGCCCCTCATCTCCCTTTGACACGAGAAAAAGAAGCGGATCAAATACATGACATTAAGGTCTTAAGAACATCTTGATACCTTATGATCAAATTCTGCCATCTTTAGGACTATAGGAATTATAACTGGTTCAATGACCCCGGGTTTCTCTGTTACAAGAACAGGCTTCGTATCTGCCACTTGCTCTTTTGTTTTGTCACCTGAATGGCCAAATAAGCAATTAGAAAGGAGCTCTTTTAAATTGTGTCAGAGTCATTCTAGCTAAAGCAACGTTAGCATCAACCAGGAATATTTGGTGGCAACAGAAGTCAAACTTTATGAAGGACAAAACAAAATAAACACTGAGGTTAGATTAAGAGCTAACTTTGACTACCAGCAGCCTGGTCAACGATATGAACAGAGTTGAGGCCATTTGTAATATTATATGTCTCATCTGCTGATATTGCTTCTGTCTTGGAATGTTCAGCACTGTTATCGCTATTCTCACTATGAGTACTGACAGCAGAAGCATTATTTTCCGCGTCTTTTATTTCATTGTCATCCGTTTTTAAAGACTTTGACTCATCTGCATTCACTGGAGCGTTATGTGGTGATTTATTCTCTTCATCCATAAGGTATATACTAGGATCCACATGCATCCCCTGCAAAGACAAACTCAGGGAATGTGTAAACGTGTTACTTTTCTTTTGGAAGGAAGAAAAGGACAATATCGATGTCTATATGAGAATGAACGAATAGCTTATAAGAAATTGACAATCTCTGTAAGAGCATATATGATGGTAGCTTATTCAGAACACATGTCACATCTAGTATTGAAATTGCTTATAGTGAATATCAATGGTTCCTTAAAACACAGGTGATGTTAGCTTATTTTTATAAAGGAATGCATGAAATTAACAAACAACAAACGGGTAAACGGAGGAGGTTTTCCCTTTTCAGGTTACTCGGGGAGGCCGAGTATTTTTACTTAGATGTACGGGGTCTAACCAGGGTATCCCGCGACCTTTCCGACCCTTTCCCTGGCCACCCCAAGATGTGCAGTTAGTGAGGTTTGAACCTGAGACCTCTTGTGAGGATATCCGGACGCCAACCACTAGGCCACCTAGGTAATGGTTGAAATTAGCAAACAACCTAGTACCAAAATTTCATCATCAACTAGCTTGTCACGCCACACCCAATATACTTGGTATCAATGGCTTGTTAGTGTACCTAGAAATCTAAAATCAAGCAACAAATATATATGAAGTTTGCATAATGTATTCTCTGCGTTAAAGCCTAAAACAACACCATCAACTTAATTAGTTGGTATGGTCATAACCTCTTTTATACCTGGTATTTGGACCTATGCCTCGTTAGCATTCGACACAGGTCAAGCTTAGTTCTGTGGGAAAAAGTAGCTACAGGTATAGCAAAACATTAGCAAACCTACGCTTTGTTAGCTCAATATGAACCAAAACAGCTTATAAGATTACAAGAGCAGATATCTTTCAAGTCCACATCAAAAGCTATAACTGGAAGCTCTAAAGTATCTCATAAAGGAAATGTTCTACATCAACTACTAATGTTACCTCCGAAAGACTGTTCCAAGCCATGTCCACCAGTTCATCGATAGAACGATAAACAAAAACTCAGCATACAAGTGAGTATAAAGCAGATTTGAGTATGCTAATAGGTGAGTTTCTAGTTTGGGGTCAGTGAGAAATCATACTATAACTGGAAGCTCTAAAGCAGATATCTTTCAAGTCCACATCAAAAGCTATAACTGGAAGCTCTAAAGTATCTCATAAAGGAAATGTTCTACATCAACTACTAATGTTACCTCCGAAAGACTGTTCCAAGCCATGTCCACCAGTTCATTGATAGAACGATAAACAAAAACTCAGCATACAAGTGAGTATAAAGCAGATTTGAGTATGCTAATAGGTGAGTTTCTAGTTTGGGGTCAGTGAGAAATCATACTATACCATTTTATGAATTAGCAATAAGGAGTACACGACATCATTGGGTATATGGGTTAACATGCCATATTATGACAGCATTAGAAATCATAATCTACAGTTTGCAGTAGGTCGTAAGAAACAGTTCTTTAATGTTTAGGGAATAAGAGAAGATTCCAGCTACTTGATCCATTTTGATTCAATCTAATTCCAATCACTGCAATGGGATAATATTGTGAAACATGACCTCAGAGACGCTATGTTCCACAACATAGTTTCAACTAATTATGTGGACAACACAGCTATGCGTAATTTAGGTACCTCAATGATGATTGGCTTCCCATCTTTCATCGCTTTCTTCAAATCTCCAGCCAAACCTACGACAAAATATGATTCACACAGTCAAATTAAATCTTTCTATATTTTTTGTAACTCCAGACTAGCTTTAGCCAGAAACTGTACATTACCTTTTCTAACAATTCTGCATTCTCTACAAAATTCAGTGATTAGCTCCTCCGAGGAGCTGAAGTCTCGTGCCCATATAGGTGAAGATGTCAAAGGCGCACTGAGGCAATTAAGAGAACAATAATAAGCTTTCTGCTATGACTTACTACCATACATTAACTCTCGCTGAAGTTCATCATTGTTACTTTTTAGGATATCACAACATAGTGAAGGAAACTAGTACTAGTTTGAATGTATTCTATTATTTATGGAAGTGCAGAAAAAGGACATTTATTAAGATATGAACAAAAGTATGGAAATGTTACGTACTCTGTCGATGTCCTTAGCAATTCATAGACCATATCTGTCTGTGACATCAAGAAAAATAAACGTCAAGAGAGTTAATGTGAAGCACAATTGCGTCGATTGCATGTTTATGTATGCACACACAAAGGTATGGGGACAAAAACGAACATGTGAGATGAAGAAAAAAAGGGACATCCTACAGAGATGTGAGAACAGATTCACCTGCAAAACATTTGGCAAGTTTAGCCTTTGTGCAAGTTGGGTAGCAATTGTAGACTTTCCAACACATGCTGTGCCACATACAAGAATAACCAAAGGTACTCTTTGATGGTGAAATCTAAAAAGGGAATGAATAGGAGAAGCAAGATAAATAAAATTTTACAAAAAAGCCAAAATATAAAAATAAATAAATAATAATAATATTAATGATAATAATGATGTAGTAATAAATATAAAATGATTGTTTTTTCTATATACAATAGTCAAAACTGAACTACTCCCATTGAATAAATATGATCTAACAGTATTGGTTTCATATCTCTGGTTTCTTTACACTGAAATCTTAGAAAATTTATGCACCGTATGCAAAATGTTCTTCATTTAGTTACATTAAATATGACAAGCATGAGCAATTTCATTTATCAGGATACCCTGACTTACTGAAAGTGAATTTTATGAATCTGTACGAATTAAGTTTCAACACGTAGCCTAATCAAACAATAAAATGGAAATGGGTCCATACTTTGTCATCATCTTGTAACGATCTATGTACTCTTGCCCAAAGTTCCGCCGCTCCATGAGCTACAGGAAAAATGCCAAAATCTTAACAAAATTTCATTATTAATTTTGAGAGAAGTCATAATTATCATCATTCCTTCGACAATGAAAGTAGCATTACTGTAAAAGCACAGACAAAGCTTTCCAATACGTGAATATCTTAAGACGTAAGCTTCATCCAACCAAGCCTTAGCTCATACAGGTGGGCATACGCTAAAACAAAGGTCACAGGAGACTATAAATGGAGGTATGTATATCTCATTATCCCTTTCAGCAGAATTGTATGCCTTTTATCTAATAAAATAAAAGAATAGCAAGCCAGATACAATTTTAACCCCTTTAGTAATCATCAACTTCTGGTAAAATGATTCTCTTGAGATGCTTTTACATCATGGGTATCTTGACATTGTGGATTAGATGCATGAAGATGATTTAACTAGATAATCCACCAAATTCTTCAAAGACACAAACATTAAACAAATCAACCGAACATTTTCAATTTCAATGTTAGAATAAAATATGAGTTGTAGGACTACGGGAGTCGAACAATGATAAAGTAAGAATTATCTGGCATTGCTGCAACTTATCTGTGTCTGTTGGTAATTAGTATATTTCTAAAAGAATTTGTTTTAGTTGTTAATGTGGTTGTCAGCTAGTTTTAGAAAGAAGAAATCATAATGCACCCCTATATATCTGAGTGCCATAAGTCTGGATATCCTGATCATCTAAAGTTGCTTGAAACATGTTTAATATAACTATGGAGAGACAATAATCAGCTTTGGCAGGTAAGTAAAACTAAATAAAAAAAAAAACAAACTACGAAACCATATGCTTGCAAGTATACCTAAATCACTTCCAAGAGATACAAGTAGTAACTAAAGGAGACACATTGAAAAATGAACATCGTAGGGATATACCTTAAACAAATTAGCTTCCAGATCGGACTGAGAACTGCAAAATGAAAAGCCTAATGCATGAGGTTATAAAAATACATACAAAGAGTAACAGTGACATGGTCAAAAGTGGAGGGCTGAAAGATGAGATACAATGACATACACGTCCAGAAGGCTATTATCTATGAGCAGCTTCTTGAGTTCAAGAGCAATTTTTAGAGCCACGTGATTAGGAATCTAAAAGACAAAAACATTATGATGTTTAGAGTTGAACTCTACTGTCATATTAGCAGAAAAAAAATGATAAAGGAAGGAAAACACAAAACAAGGAAAGTAAATATTAGTCACTTGAAGCTTCTAAGAATCCTTCGAAGTTTTTATGGAAACAAACACTTGAAGCTTCTGACAGGTATGCAGAATGGATGAAATCTAAAACGAGCTTTAAACTAGTTAAAAAAAATTGAATTCTCTTTCTGTAGTTAGCATTTCCAATGGGTGCAATACAAAAAATCAGTTACATTTTCTAAAACCTTGTTTTGTCATAACTTATCTTGTCACAACTATCAGTTATCTATGAGTTTTGATTAAGTGTGCTTATATCATATGCACCAAACTACCAAAGATAAGATACGACACAGATTTCTATAGTATACTAATATGATTTTTGAAACTTTAAAGTGATAAAAAAAATTATCTCCATGGGGATTGTAGAAGGCTAGAAGCAGACTTTTGGAATTAATTAAGCCTCAAAGCAACAAGATGTCAACTTTAATATCTGGAGCAAAGAACTCATATTGTTTGGAATGGAAGTGATATAAGCTATTGTCATCACACCTGAACAATTCAACCATTTGACTAACATCTATATGAGATCAACTACAATGAATCCTTTCTATTAGCTAGTTGCATTATCTCTTATATGTGCTTGCAGTCCTAATAAAAAGCTTGCATTTCATGTGTTATTGCTTTGCAGGAAAGTATGACACATGAATGTGATATCGAAGCACACCACTTTCATCTGTAGATGATCGTGTTATTTCCATTTTTGAAATCTAACGAATCACAAAACTCTGCTCTCACCTGTTAGACACAATAACCATTTTTCGTTATGGACAATATGAGGTAGTTCCTTTTGTGCTATTACCAAAGGGAAACCTTAGACACGGTTATAGTACGTCATATGAGCTTATCACCTTTACATATTAGGTTATTATCAACAATTCAACACTAATATATCCAACGATTATCATTACTCAACACAATGAGGCAGGAAAACTACTTGGTTTTGTGCAAAATAAAACAGAACTAAACAACTTTTAACAAATAAAGTTAGGCCATTGTGCAAGTCTATGATAAAAGAGGGTTAAAGGCAAAACCTTAGTAACAGTCAGCATTCTGCTAAGTAAAAATCTAGAGAGCACATAGTAATGATCCGCATTGTCACCCAACCATACTTTCACCTGATAACAATAAAAGAACATACATAAATTAATCCAGAATCAATATATATATATATATATATATAATCATTCATCTGCATGCATAACTAGAGAGATTAATTAATTAATATAACCCTACGTGTAAATCCAAAACTAGCTGTAGCATATTAAACAACCTAACATTGACATTAACACAAACATAAAATATATAAATATAAATTTAAGTAAGAACGATATATCTGTGTATATGCATGAATGAATTACACAAACAATAAATAAATAAATAAATAAAAACCTTGACGAAATCGTATTTCGAGGAACCGTTACGAGTGCCGCTGCGCAAAGAGAAGTCATTGATACTAAATTGTTTCTCTTCTGATTCTAATTCGTGTTCATCTTCTCGAAGGACTCCTTTATTATTTGAAGATGATGATGGTGGTGGTGATTTTGGTTGGCTAGGGTTTGCAATTAACACTGATTTGTCCTTCTTCATTTCAATCTAATTTTCACGTTTCTAGCTTCGCAGTGAATCGAATATTATTTTATTGATTATATAAAGCGGCGAGGAAATCAGTATACTGATTCTGGTTAATTTTTCTACTAATAATAGGTAATTATGAAATTATTTGTTTTATTTGGAAAAATGAGTGGAATCCAGCAAATCGGTAGAGAATGAACACCTCTGAAGCTCGTCTCAGATATGAGTAATGACTTGTGTTCATTTTTCCTTTTTTTAATTAAATACTTTTATTTTATTTTTATTGAGAAAAAAAATGGTAACAAATTTCTATTTGCACCCTTTAAATAATGTTCTATACATGCGATGCGGCGGTCATTAAAAGTTTTCGTGCATTAATTTATTCGGTTAATAACATATCGTCTTTTAAGGAGAAATAGAAAAATAGTTGTACATCATGTTTTAAATTAATATAATTAGGGGAGACAATTCTCAATACGATCCGAAACTTGATCCTAAACTAACACGGAAAGAAAATGGGTAGGGTTGGCAATTTCTGACACGACCCGAGACCGATTCAAAAATTAGCAGTTTTGAGTAGACCCGATAACCTGAAAAATAAAAAATGTAATTTAAATTTAAAAAAATTTATATTTAATCTCTACTCCCTTATAAAGCATTTACATCTCTCTCTCTTAAAACACATATCCGAAATACCTATTATACCCTCTATTCAACCCTAATCATATTTCTCCCAGCCGCTTCAGCCCTAATATTACTATTTGAAAAAAATAATGCGGCTATTTTCTGGTTCCTTTCTGATCTGGGTTTCTCATAATCACCATGCACAAAATGAGGATCGATTTCTGGATTCTCAAAATCGCCGACACACGCAAAGATATGTATATCTTCAAGGTTTGCTTTCGATTTTAAATTCGATTTTGATTTTGATTTTAATTGTGGATTTCTGATCTGGGTTTCTCATAAACACCACGCACAAAATGAGGATCGATTTCTGATTCTCAAAATCGCTGACACACGCAAATATATGTATATCTTCAAGGTTTGCTTTCGATTTTAAATTCGATTTTGATTTGGATTTTGATTGTGGATTTCTGATCTGGGTTTCTCATAATCACCACCTACAAAATCACGATTCGATTTCTGGATTATCAAAATCGTCGACACACGCACATATATGTATATCTTCAAGGTTTTCTTTCAATTTTAATTTCGATTTTGATTTTGAATTTGATTGTGGCTGACTTATATCGACGATCTATGCTTCGGTGACTGACTTCTCTAATTAATTACATAAAGGTGAAGAGACCAAGTATTTTACTGATGAGTTTGATGTATATCAGATAAACGAGGTTTTTTAATTGCTTCATTACAACAAAAAGAACGATACTGATAATTACAACAGGAAAATGAAGAAGTGGAATACATAACCCAACCATCCTCCTAAGCATGTATATATTGAAGGAACAAGATTTCTTCATTGTTTGACGTACGATATTGAACATCACGTTCTTTATAGGCACTTGAACCGCCCAAATAACAAAGGAGGCCCAGAACACATAGGGACCATCTTCTTGAAGAGATGTTCTGGTTATCAAAGGTACAATTTAGTTCTATATCAAATGTTATATTGTTATTTTTATTAGCTATTACCACCAACGTGTTATTGAATTAGGCAAGTGATATGTAAGAAGTTATGATGTAAGTTGTTATCTCATTTACTATACTGCTTACCATCTTGATTTTCTATGTAAGAAGTTATGGCAACTTTGAACACTTTATATTAATAATGGATTAGTTTTGATTATGTTCTTTCTCAAACGGGTCAGATGGGTAAGGTAAGAGAAGTTGACCAACATGAAAACAGGGTGAAAGCTGACCGCATTATGTCTTTTAGAATGTGGCTTTATAACAGTTCATATAAATCTATGATATGCTGCAAGTGTTTTTTTACATGCTGCGTTAGGACTCAGCAGTCAGAACAGTAGATATTAATCAAGTTATGGTATATACTGGTTGCTTTTAGTGTTTAAATTTGTCATGAATTAATTACACCTTCTTTCTTGCAGATAAAGGCTGGTAATGGCAGTGCTTTGGATCAAGAGTTCCATTTACAATCCTTGTACATGATGTTGTTGGTGGAGTTGGGTCACTATTGTGTCAATGGGAAAATGCACTTGGATCTGTGGTTATTGGAACCGTGTCAACCAAATAAAAGGCTGCACAAGCAAAGGAATATGGGTGCCACCATGTCATTCTCAGCAAATAATAAAATTTTTATGAACGTGTTTCACTGACCTGAAATATATGTTATTACGTTAGCCATTGAAGGTTACTATTTTGTGAACATTTTGGCATTTGGATGGGATGTATTAGACATTTTTATTTGAGTTTTATGACACATCATAAATTTTATATTAACTTCCTTGGAAAATCAAATTGGGATCTGCGACTCATATAGTATATGGTTTGCACATATTAGTGTCACTGATCCTTAATTCCATCGATCTGGCATGCTCTTTGTTTTTTTTTCTACTCAAGTGTTGTATGTTTCCTAAATATCCAACTATTGTGGTGACAATATAAGCTGTAGAACCCACCTGTATAACACAAAATATTCTTGAAAAATAGAGATAACTCATAAAAAACTAAGTAATTATACCAACCAAATACATGGCTATATTTTATTTAAAAATATAAAACAAAATCTGCTACATTATCTAACCCAGTACACTAAAAAAACTGACGTAAAGAGATAGCAGTACAAGCATATCTAAATAAACACAGTTGTAGAACACAGGGTACTCCATCAAAATAGGGATAACTCAAACATATCTAAATAATTAAACCAACTCTGCTAGATTAAAGGTACTAAAACCCCAGAAGCTCGAATATAAATATTAACCCCAATGATTAACTAAGTACAAAACAATACTTATCAAACAAAACTCACTTTCTAATATGAATCAAAATAATCTTTCAACTCCTACGCGTGTTCCAACTGAAATGCAATCTGTGATAACTGTGGTTCATGAGAACCTTAATACTGTTGTGGATGACTACCTCAATGCTGTTGTGGATGATGTGTATGCTGACCATAATACTGCTGTGGATATCACTGCTGACCATAATACTGTTGTGGATGTGGCTGATGTTGTGGATGCTGACCAGAATACTATTGTCGCTGCTGACCTCAATGCTGTTGTGGAAGCTGACCTAAATACTGTTGAGGTAAATACCAAATATTAAGTTATCATATTGTATATGCTTATTTACATAAATTCCCATATCATTCAAACAGTAAATAAAGTCATTCCTATTTACTAAACTTTAATACTATAATTTTATTTACATTTCAGCCAAGCAAAAAACGTGAGATTATTGACCTTGAAAGCTCCGATGATGAAACTCTTACAATGGCTAACGTAAAGAGAACAAAGAAAAACTGGAGTTCGGTATATACCAAAAATAGGGTTTTCAAGCTTTTTGACGAGAGTGATGAAGACTGAAACTCATATTCGTTTATGATTGTTATTTTGCAAATGCTCTATGTTTTAGTTTAAAGTTTAAATAATTCGAGGAATGACTTTATTTACTACAGTCTCTGTTATTTCTCATGCATAGCAAAAATTCAATATAATCCAATCTGTTATTTCAATATAATTCAATATAAGGGAGTATAGATAATCAGCCTTTAAAATATCTAAAGTGTTCCAAAGCTAAGACCGAAATGATATATAAAGTTTTTTAAAAGTGAAAGTTTTTCTCAAATATATTGATATCAAAGATGTTTCTGTAAGATATCATTTCGTAAAATTGGAACCTTAAATCATCATATATATGAACGAAAAAATTTGCGAATCGTTATCAAATAACCATTACATCCAACTATTATAAACATATAATGCCAATCATCATTGAGTATAGATACATATACAAAAAAATCACAGTCATATAATCAATAACTTACATAACTTATGCATTGTCCAAAAAGCTTTAAAACTTATTGTGCTTGAAATATCTAGAGAGCTCTAGCAAACTCCGGCGTAACAACGAAACTGTCGTACGTAGCGCTATAGGAAACAACCTTATTAATGATCCGGAACACTAATTTTAACTCTAACGATGCACATACACACCGTCGCCGCCTCTTTTACACATATTTGATTATCATATCTAACACGGCCACCGTCACCAGATTCAGACAAGTTTGCAATGATGAAAATGAATCTATTTATAATTGGTATCGAAGAATCGCACGTGAAGGGGAGGGTGTGGGGTTTTGGGTTAAAAGTCAAAACAAATATCTAACCGATTGGATTTCTCAATGGTATAGGGAATAGTTTAATTGTCTAGACTTTGCGTTGGGAATATGATATGTTACAGTACATCATCTGTTGAAAACATAACTCGATATAAGTAGTTCCTTGTAGCTTTTGTCTAACCAAGATAATATTTTAATATAAATATTGGTTATGACCATTTGTTATGAACCAATGATTTAATATTAAATAATTTTAGCCATTAGTCTAATACGACTATGAATATGAATTTAGTGAATCAATACGAGAAATTAGATGGATCATAATACAAATTAAATTATAATAATAATTATTTGTGGTTTCAATTGCAACACAAATAAAAATTAGTTCATTAATTAATTTTATTCCTTTTAATCTAATGAATAGAAGAAGAATAGGTTTAAGTGTACTAAATATTGGTAATGACCATTTGAGCGGGTTAAATCCTTCCAATTGCCTACCTTTCATGTTCCAACTAATTTAATATGAATGTGAATCGTTACTTAATAAACAACTAATTTACTATCAACGTGAATCATTATTTTACTTATAATAAATAAAGTAGCTTCTTATTATTTTCTATTAAATATCTATAAGCACCATTCATGACTGATTTTAGTATTGTGAGGAAGCTCATTATATTATATATTAATATATATCTCATCTGACATTAGTTCATATTTTATTAATAATAATTAATAATTAATTAAAGACTTGCAAATAATTAATTCCAATTAATTTAATAAACATACATCATTTTCATATCTACGTGAATCATTTATAAGAAAACTTACATTGGCAAAAGGAACCACTTATATTTTGACGAACACTTGATATAAATAAATATAAAAATAATAAAGTAAAACTATAGTGGAGGTTTCTTTAAATAGGTGTGACAGCTGCATGTTAATATTGTTAGGTTGACACGTTACTTAATAGCAATAATAAGGTTCTGTTCGGTTCATACACGAGTTACCCATTGCCAGCATGACTTTTATGTATTTCACACGTATACAATTCATTTTCTTATCTTTTTTCCAATGCACTAAAAATTAACAATAACCAACACAAATTATATAGAGTAGCTCCTTTATAGTTTACATAACATGTCTAATTAGCAAAACTATAAGCCCTCAAATACAAATTTTTACGTGCTAATTAATATTGAGGATTAGTTTTAATTATTGTTAAAATCTACTGTTAAAATCTAACACAATTTAAAACTGAATACCCGACTTATCAATTTTACAAGTTGATTTTAATTGACTTTTAATATAATTAATAACAAAATAATTCTATTATTATTGATCGAACCATATGAATATTGCTTTCATGATGTTAAGCACGAACAAATGTTATAAGATTACATATTTAATCAAAAATATACTTTCATGCTACAAGTAAACATCTATAAATATTATTAAAATGGTAAAAATGTGAAGCGCTCATTAATTCAATTTTACTTTTGACAAATATACTTTTAAATCATTCACAAGATGCATACACTCTATCGCATATTGATTTTGTTTTATGTCTCCTTTTTATGGTTTTGACACGAATATTGTAGAGTTCAAATCCGTATCGCCATCAAGTTTTTTCTGAATTCAAACATTTTTATTCGTGGCTAACAATTGTCGCCGTTCGAGTTTTATTCGTTTGGAAGGACGAAAAAGCCGACAGATTACTTATGTTGCTACTAGATCAAAACGTAAGATACTTACACTACTACATATATTTTTACTATTAACTTTATATTTTATATTTTATCCTTTAAAAACTGTTTGTAATTATTTTTAGAGAGATATAATTGCCGCAATTGTTCCACCATTTTTGATCGCAACATATCAAGCAATGAACTTGGTGGGTGGTGTCTTTAAAATTGAGAATTTCCAAATCGAAGAACTGGGAAATGCTGATTTCAGGAGGTACGGGAAATACAGTTTTTTACGAGAACGGTTGGAGATACTTATTTGGAAGAGAACAAAATTCATCCCCTTAACGGATGATGAGCAATCGAACATGAAGATCTCCCGTTATCCTAAGGTTCCTTCACTCAAAACACTTGCAGAAGATAATACTACAAGAAAAATAATGACCGGTAAATCAAACTGATATTCTTAAATCATATTTTTATGTTACTATGATTTATAGAAATTACTACTTAAAATAACACGTTTTTAATACAGATGTTGTTGGAAAAGTTTTGTTTGTGAATTTAGTAAGACATATACGTCCTCACGATGTAAATCGAATGGGCTGGATTGAGTTGTTCCTACAAGATTCGACGTAAGTCTATCTGTTTATTTAAAAAGTAACACTACTTACAAGATTATATTACACGTTATCTAACAATTAGTAACCTAAATTCGATTATTTGTAGAGGTCACGTTATGAAGATGATATGGTATGACGGTATAAAAACACCTCCTGTCATGCTCGCTAGAGTCAACCATGAAAAGAATATAATATATGCGACTCGAGTGAAACTGATTCATTCGGATGAAAGTAAGTTGTCATCTAATCAAATTCAGGCTTGCTAAATATTTATGTCCACTTAAACCAGTGATCACTAACATAAATCTAATGTATTATTTTCAGTGAACATCTTAGTTTCAACTGACTTGACCGAAGTTGTGTTCGACCCAGACATCCCAGAAGCGGAGGCCATCAAAAACATGACTTCAAGAAAGAGAAAACTATTTTTTATTTAAGTGTCCAATTCATTTGTGTTGCAATGAACTATGTGTTTTGACTACCTACTATTTAATTACTTATCGCATTTCCAATGATATATGTATCATTGACATTTTATCAGTTTATCAATAAAAAGGTTAGTTATATTTACACGTTTCACCAAAAGGGAAACCAAAATTGTCACGAATTAGGATTGATAATCACACAAATTATCACGTGACTCAACAAATTAAAACAATATCTACACGGTTAACCAATTTCCATTTATAATCCTCTATCACAAATAATTAACTCTAAACAGGTAACAGAAAACCCACGAATACCTATATTTAACTTGGACTTCACACGGAAACTTCATTTTCTATATAATTTACAAGAAACCACAAAATTTATCATGAAATTAACATAAACTCACAAAAATTTACATTCATATACATCTAAAATGACATGTGTTTTAAGTGAAAAGGTGTTCCTCAATTATAAGGGTTTATAGATTTATAGATTATAGATTTATAGATTTATAGATTTATAGATTATAGATTATAGATATACCTATTTTCCCTTTTATCTTCATTATGTACTTTGCAGATTTTAGTGCAAACCCCACATGATGCAAATTTATGCAGTGACGTCACATCAAATCAAATGGATTTTCATAGAGGTACAAATTTGAATGTTTTTATAGGTTAATTACATCAACACTAATAACATCTTTTGATACAGAAAAACGTAAACAACCTAACATTGGGGTTAATGCACATTATATGGAGAATAAAAAGATCAAGAAATTTGTGATTGGTGATGTCTCTAAAGCCAATGTAGATATACAAAAAGGTATGTTAGCCATAAGTTAGTGATTACATTTCAGTTGATGTACTAAAACTTTTTAATCTTGATGTAACTTTGTCCTTATAGAAATGAAAAGACAGTACGACAAGGATTATCGTGCACGACAAAAGGAGAAAAAACAAATGCAATTAGGACCCAATGGTGACAGAAATATTCAACCTTCTACACCTACACAAACTACAATATCGTCAGTTATGACACAATCCTATACCTTCCCATTAGAAAGGTTACCATTACGGACATTGTCAAATCGACGAACTAATTCTTATTATTATGCCAATCAGTCTGGTCCGAGCGAAATGACATCACCATCAACCATTTCAACAAATTCAAGTGTAATTGATTTCATAAACAAAGAAAATATTACACCTCCTCAAACACAACCTCCTTGGCAAATGAATAAAGATGATACTGATGACAGTTCAACCAACGCTTTATTAAAGATAAAACTTCGTAATAAAGCTTATTATGAAAGAAGAAAGGAGAAAAGGAGACTAGCAAGTCAAATTGAACAAGCAAGCAACAACGGTAACTTTGCTTTATTTCATGAAACGTTTATTTGCTTCTTCTTTTTTTAACTATTATTGTTCGCATTTACATTTTTTAAACTTCAACTTAGGCTTCGAATCTCAACCAGGAATACTACTACCTTTGTTTGAACAAGAAGTTGGTGTAACGGCGACAGGTTAGTGATAAACATGTTACACTCCAAATGTAAATATAATAATTTATGACATTATATTATTAACGTTTTACTATTATGACTTATACGTTATGTTGCTTATCAATTAAATAAAAACATATCTTTCATAGGTCTAGAGGGCCGTATTCGAAACAATGTGAATTCCTCGATTCATGATGACACCCTTCAGTTGGATCCATATGAATACGTTTTTGATGGTGTTCCAAACAAACCTCGTGTCTTGAAGAAACAGAAACCATGCGTTCACTGTGGAGCAAAAAGATTTCAGTTCGAATTCCCTACATTTTGTTGCATGAGTGGGAAGACAAAGCTGGCAAACTCAATCATCCCATCTGAACTACACCATCTCATCTCTTTACTTCTCAGTGTGAACTCGGGAAACATTTCAGGCATAATATACGGTCGTATAACACGAGCTTTTCCTTTGCATCAATGGGTGTGAAATTAGATACTGAGATGGCAAGTATGAGATCCGGAGTATATACTTTTCGTGTTTGCGGAGGGATATATCATAGTCTTGATCAATTAGTTCCACGAGATGGCCAACCTAGGTACTTACAGTTGTATTTCTATGACGAGCAGTCTGAATTTTCACATAGAATTGCTTGGCCAAATCTTGACAAAAACGTCGTTCATATAATAAGACGTATTCTTGCCACCAATCCGTATGTAGCAACATTCCGAAGCCTAGCTGATCTAGGACCGCTCGACAATTACAGAGTCACCTTAAATGCATCGGTGGAACTTGATCAACGTGTTTACAATCGTCCGACAACATCTGAGGTTTTACTACGCATTTTAACTTTTACCCATTCAATGTACAATTTGCACTATTTTTGGTACTCATATATAACACACACCTTAATAAAAAAAAGCCATCATTCAGGTTGCTGGAATTTGGGTTGAAGGTAATGACAACATCACTTCTTATGAAAGAAGTATCGTTGTGTACGGGAGGTCCCAATACAGTCAAAAAATTCAACCTCACCATGGTTGTTATGATCCGTTATGTTATCCTCTATTATTTCCCAACGGCGAGCATGGATGGCATCCTAAAATAGCAAGACATGGGGTCTCAATCAATGACATTGCTGAAGTCGATGAAAACAATAATGATGATGTCGAAGGTATGTGAATTTACATAATGTTTCATGTACTAAATATGCATTTGACTAACAAGATGCCGAATACCTTTATATGTAGAGACTACTACTAGACGAGGAAGGAGAACCGTAACTATGAGAGAGTACTATTGTTATAAGTTACAAATCCGTCCGATTAATAACTTGCTTTTATTGGGGGGCAGATTGCTACAACAGTTCGTGGTTGATCAATACATAAAGATTGAGACATCACGTCTACTTTTTTGTGAAAGAAATCAGGCACAAATAAGAGCAGATTTGTACCAAGGTATTGTGGACTGCGTCAATGCAGGGGAGGTTCAGTCAAATCGAGTCGGTCAACGGGTTGTTTTGCCTGCATCTTTCATCGGAGGCCCGCGTGACATGAGACGACGTTTTTTGGATGCTATGGCGTTAGTTCAAATTGCTGGTAAACCGGATATATTCCTAACTATGACATGCAACCCAAAATGGGATGAAATCCTTGATGAACTTTTACCTGGTCAGACAGCACAAGATCGACCGGAATTGGTTGCAAGAGCTTTTCGTGCCAAGTTAGAGGATCTCAAGGATCAACTTTTAAACAAGCATATCCTTGGTGAGGTAGCGTCGTATGTTTATGTGATTGAATTTCAAAAGCGTGGCTTGCCGCATGCACATTTTCTATTGATAATGACACCACAACACAAGATGTCAAATCCCGATCATTACGACAAGATTGTGTGCGCTGAAATTCCAAATCCCACAAAGCATCCTAAAATGCATGAGTACGTACTTTCTCATATGATGCACGGTCCTTGTGGCCATTTACGCACCTCAAGTCCGTGCATGCAAGGCGAACCAAAACGTTGTCGTTTTAATTATCCCAAGGAATTCAACGAAAAGACAACACAGGGAGAAGACTCGTATCCTTTGTATCGCCGAAGAGACAACGGAATGAAGGTCGAAGTACGAGGAAAGACCCTTGATAATAGATGGGTGTCTCCTTATAATCCCAAACTATTGATGATGTTCAATTGCCATATCAATATCGAAGTTTGCTCCAGTATTAAATCTGTTAAATATGTCTTCAAGTACGTTTACAAGGGTCATGACAAACAGGTTGTCCATATTGATCCTGATGGAGAAGATGTTGTTATCAATGAAATAAAGAAATTTCAAGATGCCCGTTATGTTTCACCGCCTGAGGCAATGTGGAGGCTTTTCAATTTCCCACTTTCTAAAATCCACCCATATGTGATGGCGTTGCATCTCCATCTTCCGAATAAGCAGATGGTTAGGTTTAGAGATGATGATATAATGACTGATATTATTGCAAGAGAAAGAGATAAGAGGTTGATGTTGACTGCTTTTTTTGAGAGAAATAGAATTGACGAGAGTGCAAGACAACATTTGTACAAAGATTTCCCAAAAAAGTTCACTTGGGATGTGAAAACACGTACTTGGAATACTCGAAAACAAGGGTCCATGATAGGGCGTCTGGTATCTGCTAACCCTGCTGAAGGAGAACGCTACTACTTACGTCTACTTTTGACACACGTAAGTGGACCCATATGTTTTGATGACCTCTACACAGTCAATGGCATATTATACCCGACCTTTCGAAGAGCGGCTCTTGAGAGAGGATTAATAGAGTCAGATGAAAATTTAGATGCATGTCTAAGGGAGGCATCCTTATTTCAGTTTCCATGTGCTCTTAGAAGACTGTTCGTGACGATATTGATATTCTGTGAGCCAGGAGATGTTCGCAAGTTATGGGACACCCACTATGAATCGTTTTCTGAAGATTATAAGCACCAATGTCAAAGTGATGAGCGAGTCCGAAATATGGTCCTCAATGACATATCCACCTCTCTACAATCTCTGGGAAAACATCTTGATGATTTTGATCTTCCAAAGTTAAACGGGAGTCTCAATTTAGAAGTTGGAGGTTTTCGTGAAATACAAGAGGAGAACTCAATAATCGTCGAAGATGAACACTTACGAGCCCGTAACTCTCTAAACGCCGACCAAAAAGCAGCATTTGACGAGATCATAAGGCACGTTGATGACGATCTTCCCGGTGTGTTCTTCATAGATGGTCCCGGTGGAACTGGAAAAACATATTTGTATAAGGCTTTGCTTGCCGAGGTTCGTTCTCGTGGTCTCATTGCTTTAGCAACAGCTTCTTCTGGTGCTGCTGCTAATAATATGTCAGGCGGCAGAACAGCTCATTCACGATTCAAGATTCCACTTATTCTTAATAATAACTCTATGTGCAATATCAAGAAACAAAGTGGGGCCGCTCAACTGCTTCGAATGGCGAAAGTTATCATATGGGATGAGGCATCTATGGCTAAGAGACAAGCAGTGGAGGCGGTAGATAGAACTATGCAAGATATCACGGGTGTGAGACTCCCTTTCGGTGGTAAGATAATGGTTTTGGGAGGTGATTTTAGACAAGTTTTGCCGGTGGTTAGACGTGGCACACGAGCACAAAGTGTCGACTCTAGCTTACGAATGTCACCGCTATGGCATTTGATAAAAAAAATGCGTTTAACCATAAATATGAGAGCTTTAAGCGATCCATGGTTTTCAGATTTTTTGTTGCGAGTTGGTGACGGTGCCGAAGAGGTTTTAGATGAAACATTTATTCGCATACCTGATGACATGGTTATTCCTTACAGCGATAAGAATAGATCGATTGAGGATTTGATTAATGCAGTATTTCCATCTCTTCACATGAACGAAAGGTCGGCAGATTACATTATTTCTAGAGCGATATTATCAACTAAAAATGATAATGTCGATGACATTAATGAACAGCTGATCGGTAGATTTCATGGAGAGGAAAAAATATACTACAGTTTCGACGAGGCAGAAGATGATAAGAACAATTACTATCCCAATGAATTTCTTAACTCATTAAATGTTAGTGGTTTGCCCCCTCATTGCCTTCGGCTAAAAGTTGGATGCCCGATTATTTTATTACGCAATCTGGATCCATCTAATGGATTGTGCAATGGAACCAGATTGATATGTAGAAGTTTTCAGCCGAATGTCATCGATGCAGAAATAGCTGTTGGGCAACATTGCGGCAAACGAGTATTCGTACACAGAATTCCTTTGTGCCCGTCGGAAAACGACATGTTTCCATTCAAACTCAAGCGAAAACAATTTCCTATCCGCCTTAGCTTCGCTATGTCGATAAACAAAGCTCAGGGACAAACAATTTCAAATGTTGGTGTTTATCTACCGGACTCCGTATTTTCGCACGGACAACTTTATGTTGCTTTATCGAGAGGAATATCACGTAATAACACCAAGGTATTAGTGAAGCCTGTCAAACAGTTTGATCGTGAAGGTGTCTACACATCGAACGTGGTGTATCGAGAAGTCTTGCATGATGAATAAGGTACAACTAATTGTTTATTATAAAGTACTCATAAACATTTAACAAATATGAATATATACATATGATTTGAATGTCGACGATGTGCATCAAGTATCTTCAATAGTGTTTGAATTTTTCTTTTTGAAGTGTAAGTTTATACTTAAGTTGTCTTTTATGTACTTATTCCCACGTCGCCATATCAATACAATATTTTTAATTTATCCATAAATTTTGACGTTCTACGTGTTTTTAAGTTTCTTTTACTTTGTTTTAAAGTGTTGTTTACCTTACGCTTTCTTGTTTCATAAATATATTTTGCATCAATGGTACAATGATTATTCAAAACCTCTTTAATCGTTTTCAAATTTCTTGCCGCTGCAACACGCGAGTTACAAGCTATAGTTGAATAATATTATCGCCGCCGCCGCATTGCGCGGGTACTAGGCTAGTTTAATAAATAAAACATTTTGAACTATTTTAACTTATTTTACGATTATTTTTAGAATTTAAAAAGAATTTTTATATTTATTGATTATTAACTATTATTTTTGAAAATATTGACCGACGTGACATATTTGACCAAAAATTGACATATTAACCCAAAAACCTTTTGAGTAGGATAAAACTTGGATTACCTGGGTCAAGTCCGGGTTAATGGGTTTTAGGTTGGGTAGAAATTCTCAACCCGATTGAAAAATCAGATTGGGTTTGGGTTGACCATTTCTGACCCACCATCCTGCCAACCTAAACTCATTGACTCGACCCTACCCGAATTCCCATCCCTAAAAATGTGTATGGTTAAGGTTTTGATTTTTTACCCATCAACTTTTAAGCTGAAACCCTGCAATGCTTTCAATTTCAAGTTAAGATCGGGTTAGCGTTTAGGTTAATGGGTTGACCCATTAAGTTATAAAAAAAATAAGTTTCATTCTGAAAGAAAAAATCAACTCGAATTCAACATGTTAAATTTTAACCCACTTGGCCCGAAATAACCGGCTAACTTGAAATCAACCCTAACCGTCAACTTGTTTACATAACTGGGTTACGTGGGTCGTGTTCAGATTGATTATTTTTGACGTGCCTACTCATTTATAAAAATAGTTCGAGTTCCGGTTGAGAGTTAACTTTTGAACTGCTAACCAGAACGTGCTTATTGATCCGACTTGAATGGTGTCCCCTAATTTTAACAACTAAAAGTTTTAAAATTAGGTTACAAATATTTAATATAGATACTAAGTGAGAAAATTAAATAAATGATTGGGTCAAGGTTTAGGTTTTAAAAAAAATATTTTGAAAGAAAATTTTTAACCATAAATCATTATATGAATAATATTTAATTTTATTAACTTTAATTAAATACGTCAGTTACATAAGTTATAAAAAAATTATTTATCATTCTACCATTTTTATTAGTAAATAATTTCATTAACTTTATTGTTAATTTTTTATAACTTATGTAACTGACGTATATTAAAACTAATAAAGATAGTTAGAATGGTATTTAATTGCATTGACTTTAATAATTACAAAACTAATAAAGATGGTTAGAAAGGTAAAATAGTCTTTTACTATTACTCTTTTGTAAGATATGCAAATGTGTCAAATGCTTTATTAAATAGTAAAGATGATAGAAATCAAATGCATATATATTGATATAAAGATAAACAAAACATATACGGGTAATAAATACACAAAATAAATAGATGTTTGATAGAAATCAAAGTTCTTTAATTTGATTTGGTATTAAGTTCTAATACGTAGACTTTATAAATCACGATGAAGAAAAACATGGATAATATGATCGGAAATACTTAAGAGTATGTTTGGGCTTAATGTTTTTCATTTTTCCTTCTTTTTATTATTGTAAAATGTAGTTTTAGTGTTAAAGTGATTGCAAAAGAAAGATATTGAAAGTATATGAGATGGGTTCAATAAAGAATGACGAATAAGAAAACCAATATGATTGATCCATCTAATTCAAAATCTTATTTATACTCACAAATTTTTAAAATTAAATATCTCACAAACGATATGATTAAAAATTATAAAAATTACATATTTGAAATCAACAATCTTTTTATCTATGATTAAAGATTCCACAAGTTCGACAAACTTCTTTTTTCATTTTCTTGTTGGGTCTTAAAATGGCACTGTATATAATTATATGTGATTTTGTGTATCATGTGTGATTGGTGTATTAGGTGTGATTTATAAAATTTTAAAATTCATAAGTTGATTATATATTAATGTTATATGTTAACTCATACGTGATTACAATTTAATATATATTCAAATGAGTATTTATAAATAAAATCTGGAATATTACATTTTTCCCACTCATAATCATATAGTGGATTTGATGTTCAATTACATGTGAAGTGATTTGATGTTCAATCACATGTGATTACAATTGAATATAAATTTATATGTGATACTAACTTCCGATAGATGATAATTCACACTCGATTCAACTTTATATTTATTTAAGCGTAAAATTACTCTTGAATCACACCTAATTACTATTTTGAAACTTAGTCATATGTGAATACAATTGTAATCACGTGTGATTACAATTATAATTTGTCAAATAAAAATACTTTCATGTAATTTTTAACCTTATAAATGGTAATACAATTATTTATATGTGATTATAGTTAGTTATTTTAATTTAAAATTTAACTTTAAATTAATGTTAAATCACTTGTGATTTGTCATTATGAATTTCAAACACTCATTAAAAAGGAAGAAAAAAAAGCGTCGAAAGTATACTATGTGAGATATCTAATTAAAGACAAATAGACAATGATTCTTACAATGTAACTTTTATGATTTATAGACATACGGTTTGATATATTTAATTTTTAAAAAAGAGCCATAAATTTGTATATGAAATGAATGAATTATTGATTCCTTCATTCTCCAAATACTTAACATTTCACTTTGAAAAAATATATACTTATGTAACTTTGTGTGTTGTTAAACGAATCAACTGTGTATGTATTAAAAGGTGGGGTATTGAAAATTTTTAAAATTAAGAAAAATGGTTTTCACCAAATAAAATTGTTTTTTTTTAATATCACATATTAAATCCGTTAAATAATGAAGAGGGTTCCATCATATATTTAGAAATTACAGATCTTTTTATTATAATTCTTTTTTTATAAAACCTAACATACAATAAATAAGAAATGTGATATAAAATTCATATTCGAAGAGACTCGTCTCTAGATAAAAACACATTATAGTAGATAAATAAATAATTAAATAAGAGGATAATTACTACGGAGTACTCAAGAATGGTAAATAGATTATTTACACCAGCATATATGATGTTCTTAATTAAAATTATCAGTTTTATAGGAGAATAGTTAAAAGTTATGTTTATACGTAAGAAGGTATATCATTGGAACTGGAATTACAAAAGATAACAAACTTAACTTGTGAAAAGTACCATATCCTTTTTGCGATAACTATGCACCGTTCTTGACATGATACGGAGTACACAAAAGTATTATTTTGTTGGCTATTCAACACAACCAGATGAAGAAATGGTGTCCAATCTAGTCTAGCATTATAACTATGAAATACACGTTTAAAACACTTTCAGGTTGTTAACCAAACTTCATACACAAGTTTCAATAGTCTACAAGCCATCAACCTTGCAAGATTAAATCTAACATTAAAACTGCAATGACTTTCAGAGCATTTAAGTCATTTGTGCAACCAGACTTTAATACTTCCACTTTGTAACTCATATATGCAAGTAGACTTCCATACCTTGCATCAATAGTTGAAAACTTGCAAGTAAGATATCAGTAGCCACTTTATACACTTTAGACAACAGAAATTCAAAATATACAAAGCATTGAAGCACCTTTAGGTTACAGAAACCAAAATTTGCAGAATGGATGGTAGTTAGACCAGTGCCTATGGCACCTCTCGTCTTACTCCCATGTGGCTGCGACCTCTGCTCCGTCTTAGCATCGCCACCATAGGCACGGTCCCGTCTTGGGACCGTCCTATGGCCCTTTCGTCTTGTGCAGCACGAACGCAAGACGCGAAGAAGGGGAAGAAAGCCAGTGAACGTTGGGCCAACGGCTAGCTAACGGGCAGCAAGGAAAAAAAAAAATTTTTTAATTATTCTCAAACATTATAAATATACATACATTATACTACATTTTTCACACACAATTCTTACATTTCCTACTTTATTTCACACAAATTATATCAACAATTATCACACACAATTCTTCCAATCTCTACTTATTTACATCATCCTATATAATTCAAATACTTTATATTGTTATCAAATCGTTAAATGGATCACTATAATAATTCCGATGACGATTCCGATCTAGAAGAATTCAAAGCAAGTGTTGCTTTTTACGATCTAATTGGTATGCTCGATATTCTTAAAGGGTTAGAAGAAAATGAAGATGGCAAACCAGAAAGTTCTCGGCCAAAAATACGTAGAAGACATTTAAATAGAGATCATCTCGGTGCCGGCCAACGTTTGTGGCAAGACTACTTTGCACCTAATCCAACATTCCCGGAAGATTACTTTCGAAGAAGATATAAGATGAGCAAGTCATTGTTTCTCCGTATATGTGAAGGTATAACGTCTTACTCTCAACTACCGCTACCTCCATATTTTAGTTTTTTCCATCAAGCGCCCGATTGTACCGGTACACTTGGTTTTAATGTTTACCAAAAGTGCACTTCCGCCATACAACAATTGGCATACGGTTGTGTCGCTGATGCGTTTTATGAATATTTACATATAGGTCAACAAACTTGATATGATTGTTTAGATAACTTTTCTAAATGTGTATTTCATTTATACTCAACTGAGTACTTAAGAAAACCTACACAACAAGATGTCCAACGTTTACATGCTAAACATGTGGGGTTACATGGTTTTCCGGGGATGCTCGGAAGCATCGATTGTATGCATTGGCCTTGGAAAAATTGTCCAGTAGCATAGAAAGGTCAATACACACGAGGTGATCACGAGCATCCAACAATCATGCTCGAAGCGGTGGCCTCGTACGACTTGTGGATTTGGCACGCTTACTTTGGTCCTACAGGTTCGAACAACGATATTAATGTTCTTAATGAATCATATTTTTTTAGTGATTTATTCCAAGATCGAGCTCCCGAGGCAAGGTTTATTGTGAATGGGGTTGAATATAACAAATGATATTATCTCGCTGACGGAATTTATCCTGAATGGGCGACTCTTGTTCAATCGTTTAAATGTTCGATCGAGGAAAAAAATATCAAATACAAGAGATTCCAAGAAGCTGTAAAAAGGACGTGGAACGAGCAATCGGTGTGCTTCAAGGTCGTTGGGCGATACTTAAAAATCCGGCAAGACCATATAGTATTAACAAGATAAGAAGAATCATGTACACTTGTGTATGATTCTACACAACATGATAACCGAAGACAACGGGCGCAATATATGTCAACTTGAGGAAGACTACCTCCGAAACCCAAATAATCTTCCGCGACGTTCTTGGTCGGAGAGGGTGGCAGTTCATGCTCGTATGGACAAAGAATTATGCGATAAGCGAACGCATCATTCACTTCGTAATAATCTTATCGAACACATTTGGAGCCTCCCGTCAAATTTCTATATTCGAAATAATGTTACGCTAAACGAACCTACGAGCGAAGACACGGACGACGAGTAATTGTAACGTAGGTTTTCTTTTAATTATTGTAATGTTTTTATTTTAATGTAACGTAGTAGGCTTTTTTTAATTATTGTAATTTTAATTATTAGTGTAACATAGTTTTTTAATTATTATAATTTTTATTATTAATTATATAAATGTATTTGTATTGATATTTAAGAAATGACGTGGCGCTGAAAAGTTCAGTCTTGCAGTCACCATAGGGAGCCTTCAGTCTTGGGTTAGTCCTCAGTCCTAGCGTTGACGTGGCGCTGACGTGGAAGTCAGTCTTGCAGTCTTAGTTAGTCACCATAGAAAGTGGTCTTATAGTGACATTATTCTAGAGCTCAATGAATAGCATGATAATCGCCATATAAGGTTGTCACATTACGCCTTAAGTAACACTTCAATAGAGTGAAAAAGAAACACACATCAACATGGAATAGCGAAAAAAATATCAGTGGGGATTGGTTGAGTGACATCAATCTTTTACTATGAATGTTATAGTTTGCCAACGCTGTTAGAGAACGTAATACTTGGAAAACGAATCAGTTGGATGCTTACAAAGAAGTGTTTATAAACCTCCCATATGGTATTTATAATTAACTTTAAACCTCACCCCAAAGTATTCGTATTTATAAAGCGGATCAAGTATGATTTGTAAGCACATGCATGCATGAAAGTGAAAGTGAATACTACCGCCCATATGGATACAAGACGTGCACTATTTGGCACCGTTGCATGCAATCACATAAGTAGAAGCTTGAAATGATCCGCACTTCAAATTCCTAGTTTCTAATGTTCCTAGTAACGTTTTGGAGAGTTCATCAAAACCATAAGCTTGAATATCTTCAAGTTGAGAGACTTCGAATTCTCAGTTTTAGATGTTCAAATTTGAAACTTGATTCCAATGATTTCTTGATGATCCGATTTCTTATTATACTATACGCTCCAGAATAAAATAAAATTGCTCTTAATGATAAAATAGTAAAAATGTAAAATAGAGGTCATCTGAAATTTGAACGTACAAGTTAAACAAAAAGAATGAAAGCAAGCACTTATATAATGATAATAATGTGAGGGGTAATCAATTTCACTTTTAGTATTTAGTTTGTTTGGCTTAGTTTTATGTATGGGCGTTGTTCAGTTATAAAAAACGTATAACTAAAACAAACTATAATATAGAACAAATCATAATATCATGAAATAAAAGTATGTAGAATTTTCCCTTAACCCTAGTGTTACACTCAAATTTGTCTAGTCATATGCCTCTTTTAAGTCATATACATAACCGTTATATGTTTCTACAACTGTACAATGTGTATATTCTCATTTTTACATATGTTGGTTGGAAATATAATGAAAACCGATAACGAATACAATTATTCATATATAAAATATACCGTTACCAAACATAAATAAACCAATTAACTAATGTGAATTGGTCCTTACAGATTTCTGATCCTAGAAATATTTTTATCTGTTGATATTCTTCTAGGTGCTCAAAGTTTTTTTGTGTGCTTTTGATTATTAGTTGTCTTTTTGTTGGGCGTTTGATTTTCTTTAGTCCTTTATACTTCTTGTATATTCTTGACTCTTTTATATAATATCTTCGCTTTTAAAAAACAGTTAGCTAATGCGTATATCCATGAGGGGAAATAATAGAATAAAAAATTATTTAAAAAAAGAATATATTTAATAATATAAAAGATAAATTAAATGTGTGTGTCTCACTTAACCCTTATCAATCTCGTAGAGTAATGAAAAGTTACATCGACAATAAATGGAAGCAAGGATAGACTGACATAGGAAGGATGGAAGGAAAAAAGCCAGGGAAAGCAATGTATGAAGAAAAGTCAGGATGACAACGAATAAATGAAGTAAGGAAAAAAGTCATGATGACAAGGAAGGCAAGATGATAAGGAAAGATGACAAGGAAGGAGGGAAGGCAGACATGACGACAATGAAGGCGGACAAGATGGCAAAATATGAAGGAAGATGTGATGGCAAAGAAGGAAGGCAGGATGGCAGATTGTCAAGGAAGGCAGGCAGGTTGGCAAGGAAGAAATGCAGGTAGGATGACATGGAAGGAAGGAATGTAGAATGGCAAGGAATTTATAAAGGAAGAAAGGAACGTATGCGGGATGACAAGGAAGGAAGAAATGTAGGATGGAAAGGAAGGTAGGATGACAAGGAAGGAAGGTATGCATGATGACAAGGAAGAAGGCAGACATGGATAACAAGGAAGGAAGCAAGGCAGTTTTTTCTTGGTAAGTTGTTTGAAGACTTCGTGATTTTTCACCACAATCATTGCAAGCTTTTTCTTGGTAGTTTGAGGTTAGTAGTTTCTCCCCTGTAAGTATGCATAGTCACATAAGGAACAACTTTAGTATGTATATATCAGTTGCCACCACATAGATTTCGCTAATGGTACTATGGGTGCTTTTTAGTTCCTATACTTACCACAGGGAAAAAGGACCCAAATCCTAGGTATTTAAAAGATGATATTATAAACAAACTTATCAAGTGAGGCAGAGCTGCACTTGCTTGACATGATTCAAATGGAGAACTCCATAGGCAACAACATATGAAAGACCTTAAACCACCATTCCCTGATATCAGTAGAGTAAAGTGGCAATTTCAACTTGTTTACTTATGAAATGGTCAATCGGGGCAATGACACATCTCATTAGTGTTGGTTTTCTAAGTTGGTTTTCTAGAACCCTATATAGTTGTACCTCGCAGAATCTTGGTAGTCAGGTGTTTTTAAATTTTAATCAAGTCCTTCTAAGGTGATGTTATTGTCGGAGCTTTACATTTGGCCTTAGATTCGTCGTGTTTAGGAGATTGTAGGGTATTTGTTTAGGAGTGATTCTCCATCGGTTGTTTGGTGTTTGTACTTTTTAACTTGCGGTTGTTTGGTGTTTGTACTTTTTAACTTGCTTTTTTAAAAATTGAAACTGTCGTTCTTTAAAAAATGATCATGATACATATTTAACATATCAAGATGACCAACACGTGATGCTTAATTCTAATAGATATAGAAGTTTTATAATATGTGATAATATCTTAAGGTTAATTATTATTATGCTTACATTTTGATTAAATAGAAATGAGATATACAAATTTGCATAAATTTAATTAAATTATTAGTAAACAAACATAAATGAATGTTAATGAACATGTTATCAAATGTTCATGAACGTAAACGAACAAACGAAACATATGTTCATATTCGTTCGTATAATTAAACGAACATAAGTTTTTTTTCATGTTCAGTCGTATAATTAAATAAAAGAACATAAACAGGCGTCACATCGAACAGTTCATGAATTGTTCGTTGAACGTTTGGTTGGCTTACACGCCTATGTCCAAGTGACGAACATCCTTATATGTTCGTTAGAAAATTTTATGTCAATTCAAATAGGATATTTTTGAGGAGAAATTTATGCTAGGTCACTTAAGATATTTTTTTTAATAAGTAATTATTAAAATAATTTTATTTATTTTTTAAAAAAAATTTATATGTTGTTTAGGAAAAAAATTTATAAAAGTTTATGGTAACTCAAATAGGAGGGTTTTTCATTAAGTAATTAACTAAGTATTTCTTTTTACTTTTTATTTTTATTTTTTTATTTTCTTTTTTGTTAATAATTTATATGTTGTTTTTGTGGGGGTTAATGTGACAAATTCTTAATCGGTAGGTGTTAACATATGATGAAAGAATGACTTTATTTTATGTAGTAACTAAGTGTTAGTGCTAAGCACGATCCATTATATAATATGTTCGAGATAATAAATTAAGTGAATTTATTAATTAATTTACTAATAAAATTTGATCGACTCTTCGTCTACTTAAAACAGTTTTTAGCAAGTGATATTTGATTTTATTTTTTTTTGTTTGAGAAGGTTGTCTACACATGTTAATTTGATTAGATTTTATAAATATTTTACCCTTGAGTATTGACGACTTACACAAGTAGTGGTTCTTTATAGAATATTAAGCGAACGTATTCTAATTTTGATTAAGTGAGCTAATTGGGTTCTTAATGTAAATGGATAACTTTTATCTCGTAAAATATATAATTTAGAAATTGAAATTTGATATAAAGTGATAGTGTTTGTAAAAGTTTATACTGCACAAGTTTAAGAATGATTTAAACAGATACGTAGTTCTAACTTTTAACAGATAATTTAATGAAAGAAAATTCTAACTCCAACAACTACATAAATATAAGAAGTATTAATTTGTTCAAAAAATAAAGCTACCAATTCTAAGTATAATAATACCTATTTATTATTATACATTTATATCTATACATATATATTTAAAGTAACGCACAAATGAAGGAATCCATGATCATGTCTTTGTCACATGTCTTTAACTCACCATCTACTCGTATTATTATAGATCTATAGGTGATTTCCTTAAGACTTAAATTCGCTCATCGTTAAGTACCCCTTTCTAAAAATAAAATTCTCCGCAACCTCCTTTCATTGCAACCCTTCTTATTGCATCGTTAACCCCCCCCCCCCCCCCCTTTTTGAAAATAAATTGTCAAGATTGGATCTCTTTTCCACATATATGTCCAACATTAATCGTTATATATGATTATTCATCTTGAATCATAAGTATAAATTATGGTAAAAGATTTCCACCTTGCAAGAGTTTTGAATGCTGACAATATTAGGGTCCCATTGATTTGTGTATTATACCATTTCCATTGAGAGAAATCTCGTTCTTGCATTGATGCAATCAAGGTTATACATAAAACTCAAAGAAGTCATCGGAAGTAGAATTCAAAGATATATATGCATGACGAATGTTTACAAGTAAGCTTAAAGTTTGCATGGGGCCAAACTGCTAAATGAGATCAACATGTCGTAGGAAGAAAAAGATATGATGAATCTATCGCTTGGTTCAAGAGTATGAAGAAAATTCATTTTTTCAATTAATTGTTCAATGGTAAGTAGATTTTTGAAATTACATTTATTATTATACAAATCAATTTTCTAGTTATACCACACAATGAGTTTGGTTGTTTTATTATTTAATTATCTACCATTATAAACAATACGATATGAAATTGTATGCTATAATGGTTCTGATTAAGTGTAAGTTAATTCAATATATCATCAAAAAATGAATATTCTATAAACACACATATTAATAAGGGAAGTTCTTTTTTTTTTTTTACCAATTGTGTCAATTTTATAAGATGTACAATTGTAAATTAGCAAGGAGATGTTAAATTGTAGTAATGAATCAAACTAATGTAATGAAGCATGAGGTGACTTTTATAAAGCCAGTAAAAAAGTTAACTAATGAAGCATGAGGTGGGTAATTTAAAAGAGGTAGGCGTGTCATTTTTGTGGGTATTAGGTACTCTTGTATTGAATGCCCTGAGATAATTCACGAAATGGATTAATCAATCTGTTTGCTCGTAAAATTTGATTTTGTTTTTATCTACAAATGTTTCTATTAATTTATTATCAAGTATCTTTGAAGTTGATATTGAATAACAAAAAGGAAATCAAACGATAATAACTAAAAATAAGAATGATACCAAAATAATGAAATGTTGAAGAATATGTGTCACCATCATTTTAAGTGATTAAGTGAAGTAATAGATTTTTAGATGTCTCTGTGTTAGCAAAGGAAGAATATGATAAATCTTTTTATACATGTATAACATATGATACATAAAATGATTTTAGGATAACTTTTCTCAATAAATATAACAAAAAAGTGTGTTATATGTTCTTTTTCAAAGTGTGTATATGTAACTTTAAGAAGTTAAATGTCTTTTCTATAACACATATGCTAAGATTATGGTTATGGTATAGAAGAAAGATGATGAAGACTAAATAATTAAAATTAAAAAAAAAGAAAAAAAAAGAAGAAAGATTAAATTGAATAACAGATCAACAATGAGCCAAAAAAGTGAATAATATGTTCATTGTCAAAACATGTATTTTTTAAGAAGTTAATTGTATTTTTCATAACATCTATGCTAAGAATATGGTTAGAATATAGATTAAATATTTAAAATATATAACTATAACTATAATTATAAATAAAGTACGAAAAAGAATTAAATAGTATAAAGGATTATGAATAAAAACAAATATATGACAAAAAATGTCATCTTTGAACTACATGACGTATCACATAAAGAATAAGTGTGTTATAAATATAATTAGAATTAGAAAGTACCTATTCAGATTATTGGCATTAAAAAGTCACTAACTGGTGTATATGTTCTTAGCAACCAAATACAAGCAAACAGATGGCATCCCATGAGCAGCCCATTATGATATAGACAGATAGGAAGTGGTACTAATTATTGAAAGATGAAAATCAATTAAAATAATTAACAAAGCAGGAGGTGGATAATAATAGGGAGATAACCGTGTCATTTTTTGGGGCATGAAGTACGATTTTATATAATAAGAAGATATACTATTGACTAAGAAATAGGATATATATATATATATATATTATCTCGTTAAAGGATCATGTGTCTTCGTTAGAAAAAAAAATGACCTTATATATATACTGGTAACTATATAGGGTCGTGCAATGTATGACTATGTGTTGAAAAATTAACATTGATTCTTACAATGTTATATGTATATTATCTTCAATGTTAATTGTTGATCGAAATAGAAAAAAAAAACTATTATTCTCAACTATATATTTTTAAACACGAGCACCTTTCATAAGTGCGTTTTATCGTTATGTTAACTTTAATGGTGTCTAGATTTTTAAAGCTCAAAAATATAAAAGGTATCTCATTAATCTTAAGGTTAGATATAAAAATACCATTAACTTCATGTTTACATATATAAAGAAGAAAAAAATGTAATTAGCTTACTATGATTAGTGTGAATTTAAGAAAGTGTCACATTTTCAGTTAGCATATTATTTCTATATATACATATAAAAGAAAGAAAGAAATGACTTGATATCATTAATGATAATGAATTTTATGTTCTAATCTGATTTGTAAATGGAGCTTTTCATAATTTTTGTTTTTGTTTTGGGTTTTGATATTATTTTAAATTGTGTGAGTATTTTCTTTAAGAAAAAAATAAAATTAGTAATATTAATGATTAAAAAAAGGAAAGAAAATTAGTAGAGAACTTAAAGCAGATGATGTGCTAAAATTATATGAAGAAAATATATACTAATATAATAATTATAATAATAAAAGTTTGGCTAACTTATCTATACTCCCTTATAATTGAGGAATACTTTTATACTTAAAAAAAATATCGGAAGTACCTATTTTACCCTTCACCAAATCAACCTAATATTACTCTTTTCTTTGACGACCCATTGAAACCTTCACCCTATTTGCAGATCAAGAAGTATTCGCATATCAAGAACCCATTTTGCGGCATAGGGTATCTCAGTTTCTCAAAATCACGACGCACAAAATCGCGATTGGGTTTCTCGGTTTCTTCAAGGTTTGCTTTCGATTTTAATTTCGATTTTTAATTATCTTCAATTGTTCATTATCTAATTTCTAATTTTTGAATGTGTTCAATTGTTACAAATATAAGTAAATGAGAAAGAATAATCGTATACGACGACACCTATTGTTCCTATTCTTAGTTTAAAATGAAAAGAAGAGTAAATCTTTGTGATTTGCACCTCCTTCTACACTTAGCTCTAAAAGCTCAGATAAGGTAATGATTTAATCTAATAAACCTTCTTGGGCCCGTGCTTCTGCTGTATGAATGTTCCCATGCAGTTTTTGAACATTTGTTTTTAATCTTGTAGTTAAATGAGGTGCTCATGCCTAACCCCTTTGATAGGCCTCATGATGTATTTAAGTTCTTGTGAATCCGACTAAAAATTTCAGATTTTCATGTTACATGGAGACATGCAACATGGACTTGGACCAGATATTGATGTTTTTGGCAACGCTATAAGGAGTAAAGTTTCACATGGCCATAATGATGTCGATGTTCAACTTTCCGGTATCATATTATCTTCTATTTGTGTATTTGAGAAAACTATTTATATATAGATAACAAAATTTGTTCATGGTGTACAAAAAGCAGATGAAGAGGAGGTATCACTGGTCTCTTTGAATGAACCTGTGCCTTCAATTCAGGCTACTTGGTTGGGGGGATCATATGTTAGTACTGCACAAGATCCATTGAGTGGAGAGCTGATTGTAGCCTTGGCAAATGATGTTCAATTAAAACAAGATATGTCAGAGGTTATATTTTATTCTTTTGACCAGATTGGTTTTTACTTCTATTTTCGTAGGTATGTGATGTTTTTCTCTCTTATTATAGGTTTTAATTACCAATTTATGTACTCTTGTAGAAAGCAGACATAGAGTTTACAAGAAGCCTTATCTCTCTCATCTACAATGTCCAGAGGGTAGTGCAAATGCATGGAGATTTATCGGGAAGTACACATTGTCCAGCAGAGTTGGGATAATGAAGATTTGATGGTGTCAAGGTGATAAATATATGTATTTACTCTACTATACAAGTCATTACTATATTGCAATAATTGGACCAAGTAGATAATTTTTAACTGTATTTTTGATATGTTGCAGGCTTTGCAATAGCAGTTTGGAACGGACGACATTGTCCAACAGGGCGTTGAATTGTTGGTGACTTTATTATCCAAGATATATGATGCTTTGCAAATAACCTACAAAGGTGTTATTCTGGATCAAGCTACTAATATGATATGCTTAGTTGTCCTATCTTTCAGGGTTTTTATCCTGCACTAAAGTATTTCAGTATTCTGTGCAATACATTTCATGCCATTTCTAAATTAATATCACTAATATAAAATGTTATACTATAATGTAGCTTTTAAGGAACCATAATTTTCTGATAAAGAAGTAAAATTAACTCACTTCATATAGAGTCCGAGCTGTTTGATATCCATGATTGGTGTTAGAGGTTGCAATTTTGATTGATTTGCTTTTGAATAAAAAGGTTAACCAAAATGTGAAACAGGTTGACCAACATTATTTTACCCTTCACCAAATCAACCTAATATTACTCTTTTCTTTGGCGACCCCTTCAAACCTTCACTATTTTCAGAGTTACTTGGTGCTGAGATATGAGGCATATGATTATACGGGAACTGCATTCTGTTGGAGATCAGCAACTACATGTTTCATATAGAGAATGGGTCACATTTTCTGAGCATGCTCTTGAGAACAAGTTTCATGCCATTGCTAGAAGTTGATTTACCCTTTCTCAATTCGGATTAACATGTACATGTCTAGCTGATTAAAGTTGATGGCTTGATCTAATTTTATGCAGGCATTGGAGATGAACATATATAGGACAGTTCACAGACCAGAACAAAATGTATATCATCTATTCTTTTTATCATATGTTGTTTTTTTAATTACATTTCCATGACTCTTGTTTGTGTTGTGGAATAAGCTATTCTATATCATTATCGTTATTGTTATTATTATTACTATTATTGTCTATTGTTATTGGCTTGTAGTATCACTTTTCTATGTGAATTTTACTCATGAATAGATTGTCAGTTTTTGAAGGTTAGATATCAAGACACATCTAAAGTGTACCCAATATCATTCATTGCATTTGAGACTAACACCAAAAGGTTGGGTGTAGGAGATGAACAAACAACAAGGTAAGGAGAAAAAAGGAGCTCATTCATGCTCTTGCCAAAGACCGTAAAATTTCCGAACTACCCAAAATACCCCAGGTCAACTTCCGACTTCAAGTTTGATGCAACAAACCGCTTTTTTTGTACCTACGAACTTATATATATGCATCATTTTAGTGTGTGTAAGCCTGTGTTTTGACTTTTGAAGTAAAATGAATAAGAAATGAGCAACTAATAATGGGTTATGGATATGAATGATAAAAATGCAGACATTTGGGTGATGATGCACATATGGTAGTGATAAAGAATACAAGTCACGCGTACATTGTTGAAAAACCAAAAGAATTTAATAAAATCCTAAAGTCCTTTTTACTCCCTCAAGTCCTAAAGTCCTTTTTCTATTATGCATTGCTCTTGTGGGCTTCATGATATCTTTGTGTTTTGTATAAAAATCCATGCTTTTTCTTTCTTTCTTTCTTAATAGATCGATGGTCTGTTAGAGAAACCGAGTAGATGTAATACATATTAACTTTTGTAATTGGGTTGTCGAATTTTCAGGCCTACTTGAATATATATATGTTTTATGTTTTATGATGATTATAAGCTATTTTGGTTGTTTTATGTGATGGGCTTAGATGTGGCTGGACCAAGAAATAATCAGTTGTTACACTCGGATGATGGAGACAGAAAATCAGCCATGTTGGGCTGTCCACCATTTGAAAAACAGCCCACAAGTTGGCAAAAAGGATTGCACATTCACAGCCATGTCAAAATCAACCGGGAGTTAGTTACAGCCATGTCAAAGTCATGCGAGAGGAGTTAGTTAGAAAAATTGGATAAAATTTCAATATCCTTTTATTTACAGATAATATTTCATAATGATGTGATAACATTTCAAATGAAGCAGCTCTATTATACTCTAACCTCTTTATTTTATTTTCTTTTATACAGATCAAAATTTTATCAAACAACCTCCTATACTAAAAATGAATCAAAATGATATTGGTAAAGGTTTGGAAGCAACTCCTCCTCATGTTGCAACTAATGTGGCTAATGTGACAACACCAACTATTGTGCAAGTAATTGAACCCGTGATTGATGTATATGATGACTATCCAAATGTAGTGGAACAAGCTGACATCCCAACTGTGGTGAATGCTGTGAACGCTGACCTTGCACCTACTGTTCCAACTAACAACACTGCTGAGGTAAACAATCAATATTTTGTATCATATTACTATTCTTAATTATATATAGTTAAATATCATTCATAAGGTAAATAAAGTCATTCCTATTTATTAAACATTTGTACTATACTTTTATTTTACATTTTAGACTACCAATAAACGTCAAATAGAGGTTATTGATCTTGAGAGCTCGGATGACGAGACTCTGTCAATGGCTAATGTCAAGAGGACAAAGAAAAATTGGTGTTCGGTATTTACTAGAAATAGGGTTTACAAGCTCTTTGATGAGAGTGATGAAGACTGAAACTTACACTCATCTAGAATTCTATTTTACAAATGCTTTATGTTTTTGTTTAACGTTTAAATAAATAGAGGAATGACTTTCTTTACTCTTCAAGTTAGGTTGTGTAGGGATTAAGATTGACATATCTTTTTCATTACTATTATGTTTATCATCCTTTCATCTCTTTGTGTGAATGTTTTTCATTTTGATAGTTCAATATTTTTAATTGTTTGGTTTTTTTTATATAAAATATAATATGTAAAATTAATGGAAATATAACTTAATTGTTTGGTTTTCATTAATTGTTCATTTGACACACGTTAGTGTCCCACATGTTTTGAAGATCTCTACACAGTCAATGACATATTATACTCGACCTTTCGAAGAGCAACTCTTGAGAGAGGTTTAATAGAGTCAGATGATAATTTAGATGCATGTCTGAGAGAGGCATCCTTATTTCAGTTTCCATGTGCTCTTAGAAGACTGTTCGTGACCATATTGATATTTTGTGAGCCAGGAGATGTTCTCAGGTTATGGGACACCCACTATGAATTGCTTTCTGAAGATTATAAGCACCAATACCAAAGTGATGAGCGAGTCCGAAATATGGTCCTCAATGACATATCCACCTCTCTACAATCTCTGGGAAAACATCGTGATGATTTTGATCTTCCAAAGTTAAATGCGAGTGTCAATTTAGAATTTGGAGGTTTTCGTGAAGTACAAGAGGAGTACTCAATAATCGTCGAAGATGAACACTTACGAGCCCGTAACTCTCTAAACGCCGACCAAAAAGCAGTGTTTGACGAGATCATAAGGCACGTTGATGACGATCATCCTGGTGTGTTCTTCATAGATGGTCCCGGTGGAACTGGAAAAACATATTTGTATAAGGCTTTGCTTGCCGAGGTTCATTCTCGTGGTCTCATTGCTTTAACAACAGCTTCTTCTGGTGGTGCTGCTAATAATATGTCAGGTGGCAGAACAGCTCATTCATGATTCAAGATTCCACTCATTCTTAATAATAATTCTATGTGCAATATCAAGAAACAAAGTGGGCCACTCAACTGCTTCGAATGGCAAAAGTTATCATATGGGATGAGGCATCTATGGCTAAGAGACAAGCAGTGGAGGCGGTCGATAGAACTATGCAAGATATCACGGGTGTGAGACTCCTGTTCGGTGGTAAGATAATGGTTTTGGGAGGTAGTTTTAGTCAAGTTTTGTCGATGGTTAGACGTGGCAAACGAGCACAAAGTGTCGACTCTAGCTTCCGAATGTCACTACTATGGCATTTGATAAAAAAAATGCGTTTAACCATAAATATGAGGGCTTTAAGCGATCCATGGTTTTCAGATTTTTTGTTGCGAGTTGGTGACGGTGCCGAAGAGATTTTAGATGAAACCTTTATTCGCATACCTGATGACATGGTTATTCCTTACAGCGATAAGAATAGATCGATTGAGGATTTGATTAATGAAGTTTTTCCATCTCTTCACATGAATGAAAAGTTGGCAGATTACATTATTTCTAGAGCGATATTATCAACTAAAAATGATAATGTCGATGAGATTAATGAAAAGTTAATCGGTAGATTTCACGGAGAGGAAAAAATCTACTACAGTTTCAACGAGGCAGAAGATGATAAGAACAATTACTATCCAAATGAATTTCTTAACTCATTAAAGGTTAGTGGTCTGCCCCCTCATTGCCTTCGGCTAAAAGTTGGATGCCCGATTATTTATTACGCAATCTCGATCCATCTAATGGATTGTGCAATGGAACCAGATTGATATGTAGAAGTTTTCAGCCGAATGTCATCGATGCAGAAATAGTTGTTGGGCAACGTCATGGCAAACGAGTGTTCATACACAGAATTCCTTTATGCCCATCAGAAAACGACATGTTTCCATTCAAACTCAAGCGAAAACAATTTCCTATCCGCCTTAGCTTCGCTATGTCAATAAACAAAGCTCAGGGACAGACAATTCCAAATGTTGGTGTTTATCTACCGGACTCTGTATTTTCGCACGGACAACTTTATGTTGCTTAATCGAGAGGAATATCACTTGATAACACCAAGGTATTAGTGAAGCCCGTCAAACAGTTTGATCGTGAATGTGTCTACACATCGAACGTGGTGTATCGAGAAGTCTTGCGTGATGAATAAGGTACAACTAATTGTTTATTATTATGATACTCGTAAAGCATTTAACAAATATGAATATATAGATATACATATATATATATATTACTATCCGTAAATTAAGTTGTCTCTTATTATTGTAGGTGATTTGAATGTCGATGATGTGCATCAAGTATCTTCAATAGTGTTTGAATTTTGCTATTTGAAGTGTAATTTTATACTTATGATGTCTTTTATGTACTTATCTTCACGTCACCATATGAATACGATATTTATAATTTATCCATACATTTTGACGTTCTACGTGTTTTTAAGTTTCTTTTACTTTGTTTTAAAGTGTTGTTTACCATATGATTTTTTGTTTCATAAGTATATTTCGCATTAAAGGTACAATGATTATTTAAAACCTCTTTAATCGCTTTCAAATTCCTTGCCGCTGCAACGCGCGGGTTACCAGCTATAATTGAATAATATTTTTACCTCCGACACATTACGCGGGTACTAGGCTAGTATCGTTTAATAATTAAATGCATTGATATAAAATTTATTTAATAAACTCATTAAATTTCATTTACACATATGTATATTATTATACTCATATTATATATGGAAAGTTTTGTTCGATAAATGCTCATTAACGGTATAAGTTAGGAAATTCCCAACGATAACAATAATAATAATAATAATAATAATAATAATAAGAACAATAATAGTAACAATAATATAAAGGAGTGATTTCTATCTTTATTATATTTAAAAATCAAGTTAAGAATTACTAATTATACTTATTTGATACCAATCAAATGTTGTTAAATACACAAAATTAATAAGTGTTAATTTTTACAAATCTTTTCACAATTAATCTTTTATGTTACTAACTCTTATATGAAAAAGTTCTTAATTTCAAAATGACTAAATTAAATTAATTTAACTAATGATTTCGATTGAATAAATCAATTACTTTTTTAAATTTCAAAAAATTGTATTTCTGAATTAAATTAAATTATCCTCATGTTTGCTATGCAATCAGCAACATTAAGATTATTATCTCCACTATGATGAACAACTTTTCTTGTTTAAAGTTTAAATATTAACAATTACTTTTACTCGCTTTATTGGCTGATTAAACTCCCAATTCGACACTAACATGCTCAAATCGTGTCAACTGTTTCTTTTTTTTTTTTTCTTTCGAATTACTCATTTGCAAATGACAACAAAGAACATTAAGATTGTTGAGTTAAAATGCCAAAACTTTGTGCTAAACACCGTCTACACCATATTAAGGGAGCAATACATGCTAAATTATAACCGCATGATATTATAAACCATCCACTACAATTCACACATCTTTAAAGAAGAGGATATTCGTATTAATTACCCGAGTATCCATGTCAAAAGGAAGCCTAAAAATTAATTTACCTAACTATAAATTCATAATTTTTAATCATCAACTACAATTCAATTTATTGGTAGAAACATAAATCTTCTATATAAACACGCTTTCATAGTATCTGTATTAAATTGTATATATTTTTTTTGTATCCATATTTTCCTTTATTTTTCACAGTACGAATAATATATAATGTATTAAAAACTAAAGTTGTTGTAGTTCATGTATTTGAGCAGTTAACCGAGTTCTTCCAAAAAGTGTAGTGGTAGTTCATGTTAGAGCTCAAAACAACAATAACAAGTTGTTGTAGTTCATCTAGTTAAGTAATTGATCGAGTTCTTTCAAAAATTAGCATAAAAACTAAAGTTGTAGTTTTATTTAGCTTACATTTTGTTACATTCTATTTACATATAAAAACAAATAGTAATTTGATTAACACATAAACTTTAATTACCACATACATATTACTCAATAAATAAACAACGTCACACTGTCATGCATCACACAAATAATATATAATTATATAATGATGCGGCAAGCTAGAACAAACTTGGCTTTCCTTATATTAAAAGAAGACTAAGAAGATTTGAATCTTTTCTGTCATTTTAATTTAATTTTGAATATATTATCTTTATTTATGAGAAAAATGATTTTTCATAGTTATAATTTCTTTAATACTATTTTTCATAAACTCAAAAGGGCACTGCATTAATAGAAACAAGAAGTTTAAGTCTATATTTCATCAAGTTAGTAATCAATCATAAAAAAGAATATTTTAAATAAAAGTACACGGACTAGTTTTTCTATAATATACTGATGTTTTAGTTTTCCATTGAATATGTTAGTTGAAGTAAGAGTTAAATTAGTCATTTATAAAGTTGAGTGTTAAAATGTGTACTTAAACAAAAACAAGGGATTTAAAGCGAACATGTGATAACAAGTTAAATACAATAAGTGGGTCACTTGTTATATATCTTCTTCACATTGTCTCCCTGTAACTATTTCACCTCAAACCACTTACATTAAAACATCATGAAAATGACTAACTTAGCTTTGTTTTTCTTTCTTTTTCCCTTTATGTTTTAGTTCTCCATTATGAACTTAGCAAAGTTTAACAAGAGAGATGGGGGCTAAGTAGCAAATTCACCCTTTATTGCATTGAACTCCACATATAAATACATTAAAAAAAATTTGAGTCATAGGGGGCACTTGACCCGTTTCCACCTGATTGGCTCCGCCCCTGCCTTTAAGGTAACACACACCATAATTTGCACAATGGCTCGTAAGTATGACACCATTAGCCTAGCAAGCTCAAAATTTAATATTATAATCGCCATAATTTAACTTTGTGTCGTTATCCCTTATTTACTCTTGAGTAGCTTGATGCACTTCCAATCAAGAGAGTGAAAAAAAGAACCCCATCAAAATGGAATGGTTAAAAAAATATTAACAGGAATTGGTTGAGTGATATCTGACTAAATCTTTTACTATGAATGCTATAGTTTGCTAACACTGTAAGAGAACGTAATATTTGGAAAACAAATCGGCAGCTGGATCATAAAAGAAGGCTATTTTTCTCGAATTTTTTTAAAATTAACTTACAGATAGATACCATACTATAAACTACACACTCTCACTCCAAACTACGCATATTTATGAAGCTAATCTAGCATGATTCGTAATCACAACGCATGAATATTATTAAAGTGAATATGGTAATAGTTGTATATTACCAAGCATATATGTACAAGACGTGCGCTATATGGCACTGGTGCAGGCAGATACATAGTAGCAGCTTGAATTGTTCCACTTTATAGCACTTCAAATTCCTAGTTTCAAATGTTCATAGTAACTTTTTGGAGAGTTCATCAAAACCAGAAGCTTGAATTTCTTCAAGTTGAGAAACTCCAAATTCCTAGTTTTAGATCTTCAAATTTGAAACTTGTTGAAGAATTTATACAATAATTAAGCAGAAACTAACACTGCTAGATAGATAGTACAGATGTTCAAATTCCACAGTTTCAAACCTTTAAACATTAAAACTTCTTGAAAAATTTACCCCCTCGTTTTCCCATGCCAGAAAATGAGAGTTTTGTTGAATGAAGAGACGTGTTACCTGGCCACCATTTAAATTCTTTAAGATCAGAAAATAAGGCAGACAACAGAGGAGTTACTTCATCATCCTTTATGTTTTTACAGGAAATCACTTTAAGGCTTTCAAGTTCCTTCCATGAAAGAACCACAGTCTCAAGACCTTGTGTTGTTAACCTTGAGCATCCTTCTATGGAGAAGAATTTCAGCCTGCTGTGATCAAACTAGAAGTTAGATGCAATTTCATTTGTTTCAAATTTGTGGGTTCCATTACTATCTATTGGATCTTTACAACTTACAACATTCACATCCTTGTTTTCCCTTGCAACATTTACAAGACTTGTAAACATGCTGACATGTCAACTTGAAAAAACAAATTATCAACGTTGTTAAACTAGAAGTCACAAATCTTGTTTCAGTTTCCACATAGCCTAAAGCTTAGAAATATTGTGGGTCATGGCCATCTAACAATTAGTTTACTGAGGATTAAGCGGAAGCATAGTTAGTTCATTGAACTATTAATTTAAGATAGAGGTCCCAATTTCACCCCATTTATTTGTGAATGGGTCGATTTATGTTATGTTTTATCTCAAACGGGTCAAATAGGTCAAACTTAAAGACTTAACTAAATGGGAAACTAGTCATACAGGTTCTAAGTTTCCCAAGTTCTATTTTCAATGCATACAACCGTCTCCATCATTTTGATTCGGTAACTTAAATGAATAATGTAATAGAAATGTTTTTGTAATCATAAGTAATGGATTGATCATTTCTTATTCTTTTACTGTATAATAATGGAGTAAAAATATGTGCTCAGGTCAACCCATCTCGAGGGCTGCCCATTTTGACCCATAATGAGAATTGACCCATTTAAACCCGTACTGAGAAGTGACACATATCAACCCGTACTGAAAAGTGACCCATTTCACCCGTACTGAGAAGTGACTCATTTGAACTTGAAACCGTATTAACCAGTTACCTAACATACCAGAACCCAACTTTTCATATTTACCACAAGACTAAGACAAATATCAAACGGAATTACTCATAGTGAATAAGACATTATATGTTGCACAAACATAATATCCTGGGCTGTGTAAGCTAAAGAGGCTAATATAATTATATGTTGTTCAAATGGCAAATTGCAGGCTCACTCAGTCACCTGCCAAGAGACTTACACTCCCAAGTCCCAACCTAAATCACTCAAAAAACTCACTGCAAGTAGAGTTTAAATTTTTTGGCAACAACAATGTTAGAACAAAAAAGATAATGAAAATATACCTGCACACACTTGCATAAAAGAACATGGCATCATTCAATCCCCAACAATTTTTGAAAACAACTTCCCCAACAGTTTGACATACAAGAAACAAGGCCCTTGCACTGTTTTTATCTCTTAACTGACACCTCTCCAAATGCAATCTCTCGAGCAACAAGCAAACACCTAAATGCTCATCAAATTCACAATTTCGATCAATACCTTTACAAGAAACAAACTTCAAAGTTTTCAAATTCTCAAAACAAGAAAGAGCCGACAACCACCCATCATCCATCCTATGATCACAAAAAGTCAACTCTTCAAGCATTTGACAACACTCACCAATCGCTTTAATCCCTTCATAACCACCTTCACATCCTTGAAGCTCGAGCTTCACTAACCTCTTACAACCTTGTGCTAAAATAATTAACCCTCGATCACTAACCAACGACTTATAAAAACCATCAACAATACCAATTATCTTCAATATCTGCAAATTCGAAAATGCAGCTATCCCAATTAACACATTATCATTACACATATGCAAAACCAACTCATGCATTATAGGACATTCTTCAGCAACACTCAATAGCCCAATTTCACTACAATTCATAACCACGAGCCTCCTCAAATTCGGGTACACACTAGCCAATACTTTCAACCCAAAATCAACTTCATCAACAGGCAGTAGTAAAGCACGATCGTCGCATAAAAACTCATCAGGACTTATGCGAGAACACCCAAACTCATGACCCGATATTAGAACACTACTATCAATAGAAACCATAGTTCCATGAAGTAAATCAACATGTGTTAAATTAGGGAATCGAAAAAACATACGACTCGATATTAAAAAATCCCAATCGAAAACCTTTAAAGATCTTACTAACCGGCCTTGAAGATTCAACCATCGTTTCGAAACTAAACAATTCGAGTTCCTTTGAGATTTTTCTGGGAGCTTTGACAGGATTTGTAACAGGATTTCGTCGGAAATGAATGAGGTGAAATCATTGGATACAGAAATTTGGGGGAAATCAAAAGCTAGGGTTTTGTTTGGGGTGTTTTTGAGTAACGAATGACGGCGAATGGCGGAACAAACGGCATGATTGAGAGCTAAATCGTTGTTTAACCAGAGATTTAATGGTGAAGATGTGTTAGGGTTTTGATTTTCAATTGAGTATGAAGACATTGAGATGGGTTTTTGGATTGTATTAGCTAAGGTTATAGCTGTTAATTTGTTTACTGATTCATTTTTGTTGCAAAATGTTGTGAATTTGATGTGTAATTTATGTTGTAAGGTTGTGACTTTTGATTATATTATTACTGTGATTTCGGTTTGTGGACTAGTGGAGTGATGACTTTTTCTGTTTTTCGAGTTTGAAGGCAACGGCCTAAAATGTGGGACCCAACGTTTGAATGATATGCACCTCGTTTTTTTTCCTTCTTTTTTGAATAATGCAAATTGTCTATTTTCTTTCTTATGTGAAATGAGATACAAGTTGTAGATACTAGACATGAAATCTTCTTGTTTCAGATCTCCTATTCTTCTTTTAATATAATTGTAGGCGAACGCTAGAATAGTAAAGTTTGTTACGGAAGTAATAATAAGAACAAATATTTGTATTTAAAATTTTAAGACTAACTAATACTTTATATAAAAATTATATTAAAATTTGTAGAATCATATGCTCTTTAATATGAGATAAAAAGTTTTTTAAAAAATATGTGATACACAACTAATTTTTGTGATACATTCTATAAAAATTTTAGTGTGTATCACACTTAAAAGTCATAAAAATTGTGATACACAAATTTACATTGTATAGCATGTATTTTTTGTTTTTAAAAAATCATCTCATGTTATAAAGAATAAAATATAATAATTTTGGTAATATTTTTTTACAAAAAATATAGATACGTTGAAATTAAAATTAAAAATATTCATTTTTACCAGTTACACCATAACAAGGTTTATTTGTATAACAAAATAAGGTGAGCTATTCTTTTTTTTTTTTTTTCTTTTTTTTTTTTTTTTTTTTTTGCATTTGACCAATTATAAATTATTGAAAAAAAAAAGAGATATCCATGATCTTTAATAATACCTTTAAAAGATGGGTAGTTCAAGACACCAATAATAATTTACCTATACATATATACCGAGTCTATGCTATGGTAGCCCAATGCATGTTGATATGCGGGACCGATAGTGAGAACTGTTAGAGGGTCATTTACCCTTTTATAAGAGTATCGAATAATTCACTAAATGGTAGGTCTGAAGTTGGGCTAAAGCTTTCCGAGAGACAATAAAACGTCGAACCACAATGATGGTACCAGAAGAAAGAGAAATAATACTTGATGACATAAGGTACCATGTGAAAATCATGTACATAAATGTAGGGCTGAGCAGAAAACCGAATTAACCGAATCATAATCATATTAACTGCCAAAACCGAACCGAATTAACCTAACGGTACGTATAACCGATGGTTCGGTTATCATATTTAGATTAACCGAAGTTTTTGGTTCGGTTATAAAAATAAAGAGTACATACATCGGTTTTAACCGCCTCGGCCCACTCATAATTTATACCTTAAAAATACTATAATTATATTTGTGTTATATTATTGTTTAAATGAATATCTAGAAATTTCTTTGCAATTAAAAGAATATTTAAAAATGATTTCTTTAAATAATTGAAGGTTTGGTTTCTAAGATCATGAGTTAAAGGATACAATTGGTTTCATTATTGTTTGATGTTCCAAAATAGTAAATGAGAAGAGATGTATGAGTGTATTATTGTGTATGTATTGAGAGTTTAATTGTATATCAGTATGTTTTCCACCATTTAATATATGTATTTTTTCATATGTTCATGATGTGAAATTATGAAAACATAGCGTGTTTTGATGTTTGTACATATATCTTTTTAGTTAATTGTGCTTGGGAGGAGGTCATTTTCTAGTCGTTGAAATCTCTTAACAGTCTCTCTTTCTTTTATTACTTATAAGAAGTTTCTTTAGTATATGTAAATTTATACGCTTAAAATAAAGTTGTTGTTTCTACTTTGTTGACCGTATCAAAAAAGATATGTGACCATTCCCAAAATGGATTGTAGGTCATAAATGGTTAACCGAATTAACCGTATTATATTTGGACATTAACCAAAATAACGGAATTAACCAATCCATTAATTAACCAAACCGAACGGTCAAGAACTATCAACTAGCCGAAAAATCAGTTATGGGGCAATTTTGGTCCATATCTACCCTACCCGTCCCATGCTCACCCCTAGTTAAATGGATGCAAGGTGTAGGAAGAGGATTAAGTGGTCTTCTGTAAATGAAGTACAAGATCCAAACACAAACATTCGAGGTGATATCTCGGAATTGCTCACTACAAACTTTTAAAGTGATTGATGTATCTCATCATCAAGTAAGAGTAATCTCATTGATCGTTGAAGACCTTTCCAAGGATAGCCCAGCGGACCAGAGGACACTACTAGCCCTTGTGTGGGTATATAAGCAATTTAATAAAAACCGATTTGATTAAGACTTACAAATTTATAACATCAGATGTTGAGGGATCCAAGCCTAAGTCATTTGGGAAGATTTTAATGTCATCACACGAAGTACTTCAAAATAATAGCAGATATTTTAGTCAGTTAAATGTTACACTTATGATTTTGATTGAAATATTATAGTTGATTTTGATTGATAGAAACAACTCATGTTGATTTCTAAAACACAAATATTTGCTAAACATGATTTCCATCCAAATTTAACTTCTTTGGTTTTGTCCAAATATCAGCATGGTTTAAAAAGGCAAAATCATTGTAAAAAACAACCAAAATTTTGCCTTAAAGTACTGTTTGGTTCAATCATGTTTACAATGAACAAACTCATAACACATATTTTCACTTAATAGCCACCCAAAAAAGAGAAAACAAACTACTTCTATACCAATTTCCACCCTTAGAACAAAAAGAACATCTATTAACATTCAAACAATAGACTTTTGTGCTGGAGTTTTTCCACCACCATTAACAACCATTCTGCCACCATCTTCTGGTGATTTCCTCTTAGGCTTAGCTTCTTGCAACATTGATACCACATCTCTCATTGAAGGCCGATCTGCCGGGTTTCTACTTGTACATAGCATTGCAATCTTCAATACGCACATCATTTCCTCCCTCACTAGGCTACACGAACCACCTGCATTTGAATCGAGCACCTCATTTTTACCCTGTTTGCTCTTGAGTTTTGACCTTACCCAATCTACGATACTATTTCCCTCCCCAAATATAGAATCCACTGATCTCTTTCCGCTAATCAGTTCCATTAGCAGCACCCCAAAACTGTATATGTCACTTTTCTCATCCACTTGCAAAGTGTAAGCATATTCTGCAAAATTCAAATGTACTAAATTAAAGGTTTGATTTAAGGAATAAACTGACAGTGAGCATGAGATAATTGAAAAAGTAAGCTCAGCCACATGGCACAGCAAGCTTGAACCGGGCCCATTTGTGTTAACAATCTTTTTAGACTAACTTTGTGTAAATATGTACAACTTAAACTAATCCAGTTGAACCAAAGTAAACTCTTTCACTAATTCAGACTGAAGGGGTTTGAAATAATTTGAAATATTCAATTATTATTACATAGTAGTTTAACTTAAACGAACCAAAGTGAGTCAAAGAACTTACTATTGCATTCCCTAAGTAGTTTAAAGTCTAAACTATTTGAAGTCTTCAACTATGATTATATAGAAACTTACATCAACTCATTTTGGCCTAAAAGTCTGACTTACATGAACCTATGGAAATAATTAAAAATAAAGTATATACAATTCAAGTCAAAAGATCATGAATTTTCTACTTTTGGTGAAACAAGCTAAGCCCAGACCCATTATAAGTGTTAGAAGCACAGTTACCATTTTCCTTTTGTATTTAACAGAACTGTTAAAATATTTTTTTTACTTAATCATAAACCAGCACAAATTTTAGACCCTAACATTTAAATTATGAACTCTACTCGTCTGGCCAAAGCTACCTGTTTTAACAAGTTAGTCTTGTCTAAGCTAATTCAAGATCAAAGCTCTAATCCACAATAAACCTAAGTTCATTCAGTGAAACGTTAAGTATACGAACAATAAAAGATCAACGTAAAAAACATACCAGGAGCAATGTAGCCATAGGACCCTGCAATCACCGACATCATCTCATCACAATGTATGAGCTTAGCCACTCCAAAATCCGCCACTCTCGCCTCCATCTCTCCATCCAACAAAATATTACTCGGTTTCAAATCACGATGAACAACCACCGGATTGCAATCATGGTGAAGGTAACAAATCCCTTGAGCCACACCAAATGCAATCTTGTACCTTGTAACCCAATCCCCCACCAAATTGTCACACTTATTCTTACCATGCAACAAATCATCTAAACTGCCATTAGGCATGTACTCATACAACAGCATTGTGCATTCCTTATTACTACAACACCCTAACAATCTCACAATATTCCTGTGCCTCACATTACCCAACACTTCCACCTCAGCCAACACACCTTTTCGTAATCTGATTGTCTCCTTGTGCCTACCCCGAAGCTTTTTAACCGCTATGATCTCACCACCTGGCATTTCTGTCTTGTACACGGTCCCAGTTGAACCCATCCCTATAATCTTACCTGTCATTGATAAACTATCCGCCACGTCATCAGCTGTGAAGTTTAACCGTTGGAAAGCGGTTAGCTTCCACGGCCCGGCTTCCATTTCTTCCGCCACAAACTTTCGTTGGTAGTTGACACGAAAGTAGCGGATTCCAGCTACGAGGATGAACAGACCGACACCAAATGCAGTCGCCATGATCCATATGGCGGCACCAGAGGTCTTTTTAGGCTGATGTGGCTTTACATTCGATTCATTTTCGATCTGGCAAGGTTTATGAATGACTCGACCACAGAGTCCTTCATTTCCAGCGAACGACGAAGGATGTAAACTCGAAAAAGCGATCCCGGACGAGGGCACAGGTCCAGTCAGCTGATTATACGAAACGTTGAATCCTTCTAATGTACGAACATTACCGAAACTCGAAGGAATTGTACCGGTGAGCAAATTATGCGATAAATCAACATCAGTTATCGAAGGAAGAGATGAAATCTCTGAGGGGATGATGCCTGAAATCAAATTACTACGTAAATTCAAGGAAAGTAACTTCAAACAATGATCAATATCCGAAGGAATATCACCACTCAATTCATTTCCTTCCAATTCAATCTTGTAAAAGTGTTCACACCTTTCGAATTCCGGAATTCGGCCTATAAGTTTACTAAAACTCGCAGAAAATATCTGTAAACTCGGTGAACTCCAGAGACTATCCGGTAATGAATCGTAGAACGAGTTTCCTGATACATTTAAGTACTCTAAATTAGGGGCATTGGTTAAATCAGCAGGAAACGGTCCTGTGAAATTGTTATCACTCATCTCCATGAAACTGATGTTCGTTAAACGTCCAAATCCAATAGGAATTGAACCGTTCAATCTGTTGTTTTGAATTCGAAACCTGTACAACGAGGTACAATTCGCTAGAGACCGAGGTAACTCGCCCGAAAACTTGTTTGAAAACAGAATTAGCTTGGTTAACATGTTGCCAGAGCATAGATTAGGCGGAATTGGACCAGAGAGATCGTTGGAAGAAACATCGAGTCGTTGTAACTTCGAATTTAAACCGAGCTTTTGCGGCAAGATTCCAGTGAGCGAATTGTTCCACAGAAACACATATTCGAGCACAGGAAGCTCACCAATACCTTCAGCTATGCTTCCGGTTAGTTTATTGTTCATCAAACTCAAACGTTTTAAACTTTTTAAAGATGAAATTTGCTTCGGTATCGTACCGGAAAATTCATTATCCGAAAGATCCAGAATCTGTACGGATTGTAATTTTCCGATATCTTCTGGAATCTCACCGCGAAGATTATTTTTAAAAATCAACAATGTCTCGAGTTTCGTCATCTTCGTAACACCGATCGGAAATTCACCGGAAATATTAGCGTTAGAAACATCTAGAAACGATAAATTCGACAATGAAGCGAATTGTGTAGGTATTTCACCGGAGAACGCATTGTATCCGATTTCTAAATGCTCGAGTGACGTTAATCGGCCTAATTCGGAAGGAATCGGACCGCGAAGATCGTTTCCTGGTAAGTAAAGAAACTTTAAATTTTGAAATCCGCCGTAACTTTTCGGAATTTCGCCTTCGAAGTAACTCCCACCGAGATTTAAATGCTCAAGGAACGACAGACGAATGAATTCTATTGGCAATGGTCCTGTAAAGCTGTTACTATAAGCATCAAAGTATTTTAAATACTTTAGTTTCGAAACGCCCGGTGGAAATTCAGAATTGAGAAGATTATGGTTGATATCGAGTGTTTGAAGTAACCGGAGATCGAAAATTGCGGTTGGAAACGGCCCGGTGAATTGGTTTAAACTGATGTTTAAATGACGTAAGCTTGTTAAGAATTTGATCTCTGAAGGAATTGTGCCTGAGAGGTTTCGGTTTGAAATGTCGAGTGAGGTGATTTGGTTTGTGTTCGGGTCGCATTTGATACCGGGCCATGAGCACCAAACGGGTTGTGTTCCGGGTTCGGATACTTCCCATTTTTGGAATGTGTTGAGCGGGTCTTTGAGAGATGATTTTAGTGAGAGTAGTGAAACAAGTTGTGAAGGAAGAGCGGTGACGGAGACGGAAACGGAAACGACAAGAAGGAGGGATATAAGGAGGAGTGACGGTGGAAGACGGTGGTTCATGGTGGTTGTTGTAGTGAAAATGTGGTGGTGAAATTTGGTTGAGGATTTAAAAGGTGGTGGAACTTTATTTATTTTGAAGGATAAAAATGTTGGGATCTTGATTGTTGCTTTTTAGAGAATGTTTCATGATGATTGTTATTGTTATGTTGAGTGGGGTTTGTTTTGTTCGGTGTGAAAAAAGAAGTATAAGAAGCATTTTTAAGCCACGCTCACTAACCGGTATGTCTTCTTTTTTGGCTTATGATTTCTGTTCACATTTTGCTTTTCTTGCTTTACAATTTTCTACTTTTTTCTCAAATTTGTTTTTCTTTTTATTCTTTGACTTTATTTATTTTGGCATATAATGTGATTATTGAGTATTGACATCTTTAACTTACCTTGTGTACACAATGGTTCATGTGATAAGTCGTCATTGATCACATGAACCGAGCAATTTCTCACTTTTTCGTGAACACGTGTGACTCATTCACAAGAAAAACACGCGTTTCATGCATTATTAGAGTATAAAATGAATGTAACGTACGTGCGGGTTTCATGTGTCGTGTAATGTACCGAATGATAATACATGTGATCGAAACTTCTAAACGATATGATTTTAAGTAAACATGATTTTTGTAGATTAAGTTTAAAAATAGAACTTTTTCTCTAAATATTTCATTTTCCTTCCATGATACTCCTAATAAAGTGTTTTTGGAAATTGAAAGAAAAATACAAAAATTAAAGGCTATAATATAGTTGGAGTTAATACTGCAAATAGGGAATGAATCCAGGCCGAAAGTTGCATGGAATACGAGTAGAGAAAACATGAAAGTAGTCATGTGGTATGAATGTAAGAGTCTCGTAATAAATGTTTACTTTTGGATCTTAAAATAGAAACCTTTGTATCACAATTAAGGTTTTGCCCGTAATATGCTAGTTTTAATCATGCTTTTTAAAATTGTCCTTAAACTCTCTAATTGCTAGCTAGCAGTTATTTGGATATTTGACGTGTGGTACAATCTTTTCATTAAAACTATGTTTGTGACGAAAATAATAGTTTTCTTAAAGGTGTCAAACGCTCACAAATCACATGATATAGCTAGGTAATTCAACGTGTAAAATTTATTTGGTTAATATATGATTAAAAAGGTTGCACGGCTTAGACATTTTATTTTATTTTTGTTTGTATAAAAACATAATTTTGACTTAAATTATTAATTATTAAAATAATGATAATGATCGTTACATATTGAATATAGTTGAGATAAATTCTTATAAATGTCGTCTAACGTACAGTTTTAATATAACATGAAGATGCATTTAATGAACTCGAATTCTTTTTCTTAGGACATTCACAGTCTATATATTTTAAACATAATATACTGCCACATGAACATTTCATTCATTATATAAACTTTTACAATGTATTAATTTTAATGTCATTTGATTGACTGACATATCGACATTAAATTTTTAATCGATTATAATATGTGATATATAACATTTTAGAGGTATTCAAATATTGTATTGACTTTACTTTTATATGAACTTAAGGTAAATAAAAAAGGAAATTAAATTAGTTAATAGTTATACAAATTACATAAAACTAGATGATAATGACAATTAAACAAATTATATGGAAATAGTATTTTATTTTGATAAGTGTTGTTGCAGAGAGCAACCTTCATTGACTTTCAAGTCTCCACACTGCATATACTCTCATTAGCTTTTACTATTAACTTTCTATTAAGTGTTGCCAGCAAGGAGTAGTGTCATGCTCTTACTGGAATATGCATTTAGTCAATATAAAATCCACTCTATATATATATAATATTCGAATTATTATATGTCAAGAAAATTACATTATATTATAAATGGTTTCTATGTTTATAAAATACACTATTCGTCACATCACAGATGTTTTTATTTATATTTTGGATTGTTTCAAAATAAATATTCACTTTATAAGACAGTCAATCAAAAACGTTTTTAAAAAGGTAAAGATGATATCTTATTTGATAATAAAATAATAATTATATATTTTTTAATTGTGTACATTTTTAAAATTTGACACTTTAATTAACACAGAAAAAGTAATAAATAACTATACTTTATTACCAATGATTTTAACTAATGGAAATCCATGTGAAATTTAGGGACGGTTTACTTTAAGAATATATTCAATATAGATATGTAATTTAAAAATTTTGTACGAATAGTGTAAAAATACATAAAATAATCTGATCAAATGTTAGCAAGAAACATTCATATCATGTTAGTGTAGCAAATGATAATTCTGAATACGATATAACACCATTCATTACACTAGACAATATTATTCATTAATCACTATGTAATAGTATATTATATCCGTTTTATTTTTATTGTTCACATTAATATTTTTACTTTTTCTAAAAAGATTGTCTAAAAATAATTAAAAAAAATCATTAAACTCTCAAATATATCCTCATTTATTATTCAAAAACTAATTTTTTCAATATTTCAAGTTAAATTTGCCTTGAATACAATGACTAAATGGATCACTTTATTAATCCCTTGTAAATCACATTATTTTTTATTAGAAGACAATAAAAGTGAAACGGAAAAAGGATATAATGAGTAAAATGTGTCTTATATTATATCATATAATAGAAATAAATGTCATTAATATATATAAAATTATCAAATATGATAATTGTTATTCTATGTAAGATTACAATAACTCAATAATATTCTTCAGCTAGTTTTTCAAAGATGTAATTAATAACTAATACACCATTTTATAGACTGCATATACTAGTGAGTTAGAAGGGCTGTGTACTTGTACAGTCCAAGCCTAATTATGTTGACAATTGATTCCTTTTACAATGTAATATATTATCTTTTTTAGTTGACTTGAGATATAACTTGTAACAAAAAATATAGCATAGTTGATCATTATCTCCAGTCAATGGAAGAAAAAGTTATAATATGAGGATGAAGGTGTGGGCAAAATAAGATGAGATATAGTGAAGTTACATGAATAAAAATTATGTTGTTTAGTCATGATTTTCTTTGCAAAATATATATATATATATATATATTTAAGATTAGTTGAAATATGAAAGATTATGTAATTTTTTTCATGCTTTGCCCAAAAATAAATCTTCAAATTAGTTGAGATAAATATGATTAGAAAATTTAATGATGATGATGTTTCAAAATGTGGTAAGCAAGTCTATGTGCTTATTTTATATATATATAAATATAATATATATATATATATATATAATGAAATAAGTACGTATATAGTTTGTGATCGTGAAAGTGTCATTGTGATAAGAAAATGACATATAAAGTGTTACCATTTTAATAATAGTAAGTAATTATTCATGTAACAGAGTAATTACGTTTTTCTTTTCTCTAAAGTACAATAAAACAAATTAAGTATGAGGTGAAATTAATTTGTCATCATTTATATCAAAAAAAATTCTTTTTGTGAAAAAAAAATAAAGCAATGAAAGTGTAGGATTAAAATTATATTTTATTTTTAATCTTAAGAACACTTGACAACTTATAATAAGCGAATACCCATAAAGTTAGGTCGATGTCTATCTCCTATTTTCCCCCCAAACTCGTGAAAAACTTCTAGTAATCATTCATATAAAAAGACTTTTTTGACTATTCGAAATATTTTCTTTTTAAATAATTTTTCAGTTGTTATAGTTGTGTTTATTTAAGATAATCACAAAATATAACATGATAATCATATGTGATTATTTTATGATATAATGTGATTATCATGTGTTCGAGATAATCATAAAATAGGACTTGATAATCACATATTATTCATGTGATTATCAAGTTATAAAATGTGATTATTATAAATAAAAAAATTAATATAACATAATTAAAAAATACAAAAATGTCGAGATTTTTTTATTTGACAAATAAATTTTAAAATTTATTTGAATAACGAGCTATAAATAAATTTTGTAAAATGACATGTTTTGAATATTATAAAAGTAATTTTTAAATTATTTATATGTTTTTACGATATTTAGTCTCCTTATTTAAATATATATATATATATATATGTATGTGTGTGTGTAAAATTAATGATTTTGTTTACTTATAAAATTACAAAACAAAGTTGAAACAAACCGCTATTAACATATTCACAAATCTAAAATGTTATTCTAATTTCCTCTCAATTCAAATTACGTGTTAAAATCATCCAAATCAGCCAACTTCACTTTAAAGTATTTGTTGATGATTTTCTTGTCCAAGTACGTTTACATACGTTAATTTCTTTTATTTTTCTTTTAATTGTCGTATATTTTATATTATATACATATCAATATTCTATATTTTCCATATTAGTGAAAAGTAAAAATGATGGGAAATGGTGTCTTATCTCAGCAACCACCCACCACAGCCCACACTAAAGCAAAAGAAAGCCGTGACCAATGGCCATGCAGCTCCTCCATTTGTCTTGACTTATCATAAGATTTTGTTTTTGTTCTTTTTTTATATATATTTAAAGGGAAAAAAAAATGACTGACAGAGATCTATAACGTGCAGTGGAGAATATCAGCAATTGCAACATTTGTCATTGTACCGTACTATCGATTTTTAAGGATCTCCGATTGTCTCAGAACGCTTATCACTGTTGTAGTTTTAAAGTCGAGAAAACTATCGTTGTACCTTACGAGAAAAATACTGAAAAAGCATCGCTCGATTTTTCATATAAACGAGTATTAATTGATTATAAAGATTTGATCAACGAATTTATTTAACTAGTGCTCTAAAAATGACTCTTTTAAGAAATGAATGGCATCATAATTAATACATTTATACCCAATACATTATTTCAAAAAATTACCGAATTTCTACTGTATATAATGGGGCATCGTATATGGTATTATACAGCACCTCTCAAATTCATTTGTCGGCCATGATAACGTGTATCAAGCATAATTTTATGTTCTCTTTGTAAAGATTTTTCAAAATATAATAGTAGCTAGCCCGTTACTTATTAGGCATGATTACCAATACATTAGTCTCAAACTTTTGTGATCCAGGACTTAAATTTATTGAGTTTAAAGTTTTTATTTTATGATTGAATTGAAAAATAAGTAAAATAAAGTAATTTTTAGTACGAATCAGATCGTTACAAAAGTTGCTTGATATAAATTTATCAAATTTTTAACAAATTGCATTTTCAGCAAAATTTCGAAAATCAAACGACCTTAAAAAGTATGAGAAAATCTAGACAACCAATTCTTTAGATTGTCATTTAAACATCTAGATTTCAACGTACTTATGTTTTTCTAAGAATATTATTTGATGAGTTTCCATATGTTTTTACATGCAATCTTTTTGTGTTGTACAATGTTAATATATATAGTAAAGAAAGATACTAGAACAAGTAGTTGTCATTTGTAGTTTTCTTTTATTTTGTTATATTAGCTTTTAATAAGCTTTGAACTTAAATATTCAGTTATTTGATGGGTTTGATTTATTTAAGATCTTGTTAATACATGGTTGTTATAAGCACGATCTCTTAGTCTTATTAAATATGTTATATTCACTTTTCTAGAATATATGATAGTTTTGAAAAAGAAAGGTGGAATATCCATTGAAAGGGGCCAAAGAGAATTCAAGATGTGACACAAAGATATCATAGTGGGGCCCATTTCATGATGACATGTTAAAAATAAAGTTGAGGATAATTTTGAGAGTAAAACCTTACTTTTTCTTTAAGATACGTAAAGCGAAACTATAAAGTCTTATATTCATGATATGAATGAATATTAAATATTAATATTAATATTAACTTGCTTCTATAAAAAAGATATACTAATATTAGCTAGTATAGTACTATATTCCGTTGGTCGTAAAACGAAACAATACATACGTACAATTATATTTATATATTAACATGATAAATAAACAAGTTACTAGTTAACGATGATCGTATGCGCGTCTTAATTATAAAAGAAAAAGCATGGTAATAAGTTTACATGCTCTTTTAAGAATAAAGTTTGACAAATATAACAAAACAAAGTCGGTCTCTAGGTTTTTAAACCGTTTGAAATTTCAAAATCTTGGACTAATGTTGGAGGTCGCTAAACAAATGGGGGCCAGCCAACCCGTCTGGGTAACTCCATATTAGGTGAAGATGGATTTGGGTAACTCCGTACACGGATCAAATATGTTGGGTTGGCTCGTTATTTTATTTTAGAAATTCACCCAAATTTAAATTCTTTACAGATAGCAGGATAAACAACATTTATCAACTCAAAAAATATTGATAAAGAAATTCAAAAAAATAGTGATTAAGAAAAAACAGATAACTTACTATTCATAAGCGTTTGATAATTTGATTTTGTATACATTGTCATCAACATATGAATATTAAGATTCACTGTCGAATCAAATATGTCAAAAGCCGTCTTCACTTATGACTCTAGGTGGTATCCAAAGCTTAAAACGATAATCAAGAAACTCAACTCAACATCATTAGTTTAAACTCTAGTCGAAATTTGTCATCGGATGCCAATATGCCATGTTAGTTGGCATCATGAACTTCATACTCCTCAAACAAGTATCTGGTTCCACAAAGTAACTTTTTACCAATGTTGCACAATGTCAAAACATAATAATATCTAATGACAATAACAAAAACTACAAAAGAAAAGGCAATCAATTTCTGCCCCCACAATATATTAAAAAACAAAGTCATCCTATAAAATTTGAACAGAGTCATATCTAGTTATCTACCGGTCCAATTACAATTGACTCTAATTTAAATCAAAAGTCATATATAGAATAACAACAATAACAAGAGGAATCCAACATCTAAAGCAAAGATCAGAGTATCATGATGTTGTTTAAGAAGATTTCTACCCCTATAATTTCAAACTTTTCTCACTCTTGTTTGTTTTGTATTGAAATAAAGGTCAAAAGGTAGACCCAAAAACCATGCCCTGTTCTACATTCTAATCATCATTTTTGATTTATTGACATCTATCTCTCCTTTTTCTAACTCCAAACATCTCAATTGCTTATAATTAGTAGCTGCATGAGTTGTTCACTTTATCAATAGCCCATACAAGTCAATCACTTTATCTCCCTCAAAGTATACTGTAAAATTACAACTGAGATGCACAGATTACAACTATGGAAAGCGAATGGTATTGGTATATGTAACAACATATCATTCAGTAACACTGTTTTGTCTAAACCACAAATTGCTCCAGTACAACAATCAGAGTACCGGTGCATTGAGTTGCTTGTTATACAATAATCAAATACACATGTGATTTATGTGATGTTAAAACTAACTTATTTATTTAAGGTGTAGTCCATATCTAAGAAAATATTTGCTAGTACCAATTTCACATGCATGATGTACTACCTAATCCAACAAGTTATAACATTGACAGATGCGTAACACAGGGTTTAAATGTTGGGGACCAATGCTAAACATGTGAAGTCCTAGATTTTGTTCACATATCAAATGATTAATTCATTCTCAAACAGAATCTATACAACTCAATCACTTAAACAATCAAGAAGTATCAACAGATATCAAAAATCAAACCATAATCTTAAAAGATGTAAATAAAAAAATAATAATAATAAAAAACAGGAGGGGGGACAGAGTCAGTGGCATACTGGTCCATTACAAAATGGTGGAGAATGCGGTGACTTTTCTTCACTCAAGTCTTGAAACAACTCCATTGCTCATTTTGAAAGCAAAATGCTAGTGCTTTAACGTCAGGTCAAAACCATGAAAGTTTTCTTAATTTCTTTAAACATTTATTGTATTCATTAAACTAAAGAAGGCAGAACAACACTGAGCTGAAACAAGATCTTAAATATGTTACTTGATGTAGTAGCTACATTAGGGTCTCATTCAGCCCAAAAACACTTTCTCAGAAAAAAACAACCACTTAGTAAAGTGATTGCTAATCATCGAAGGTAATATAAGAGTTTGATATCCATCCACAGAATTATCCACACCCATAAAGGTTTTATGTTATACTGTGTAACGCAATTAAACTGATAGTAACAGATATACATTACATTTGCTAAACCATTTTATTAATATACATGTTTGGTAGTATAATTTTGGATATAACGTTTTGTTTCAACTCCATCTCAGAAATCAAGATAATATCTTCCATAGATGGACATGGATAGAGGTGAACAAAGAAACCGGTTTGCAAACCTAAACCAGTTTTCAAACCGGTATTCAAATCGAAACCGAACCGGTTTGACCAAACCAATTCGGATTCAAACCGGTTTGGATTTCCGGCCGTTGAGACCGGTTTGGGTGAGTATCCGCCACCGCCAGGTAGTCAACCCTACCCGTCTAGTACTCTTGCTTTTGAAACTAGCCGTTCTGGTCGGTTTTTTGCCCTTTTTTGATGTTTTTTGGGAGTTTTTTTTTTCATTTTGATAGTATACTAGTTTAGGACCCGCGAAATTCGCGGAATTGTTCATGAAAAAGCATTTATATTGCAACAATAAAAAATTGTAAAGGCCTTTTATCAAAAGGTAAACGAGACGGTTATGAAAGTAAGATACAATGATTTAAAGACTAACAATTCCAACGTAGAAAAAGAATACTATATCAAAAGTTGCCTTTGTCAATTATAAATGCGTCCATTGTGTATTCTTGTTGTCGAGCAACCCAAAGTGTGCTCATTGCATGGAGGCCAGAGAAGTAGTTATGAATTTGAATAAGTGCAAGAGCAGATTGACGAGTTGTAAGTATTGTATGCATATCATGTAATGTTTTTTCCCGCAATTGATCAGCCTGAAATACAATTAAAGAATATTTTAGTACTGACTACATATGTAATTTGTTTTTATGGTAATAATATGAATAATGTAAACCGATATAGTATGTTATGAAAAGTCTATTTAATCAATTAGTTTATATTAGTTGCATGATTAGATCCATATTGGATGAACAAAAAAAATAGGTTCAGTAGGGGTCGGGTAATCTACCTGGCGAAGAAAATGTCCAAGTGAGGAAAACTTTCCTGTGGCCATCGACATTTGACCCATGTAATTTGCAATATCTAATCACCTTTAGTTACCGTATGAGCTTGATTGGACAAAGTCTCAAACAAAGATTGATGCATCTTTTTGAGCCCATGAGAAATTGATTGTTCGGATTGTTGTGTTGCTTGTTTTAACTGGTTGATACTCATAATTTGGTTGTGTGTTAATGTATCCAATCGGGTCAATAGAACCTGCATTTGAGCTGACATGGTATCTTATCTTTCTTTGCGAAAACCACCAATCCACTGCAAAGAACGTTCAGCAGGTGAACTCCACATTCCATATATGATATGACATATTTCAACCTTTGAGGCGTCCCTTTTCAACTGAAAAATATGATTGAAATGTAACGCTGCATTTTGGACAACATATAGAAGAATGGGTGTGCTCATATGGGAATTAATTGCTATTTGTACTATTTGTATGTGTTTGCTTTGATCTTCTATCCATCGTGTATACTCTGATACAAATCCTAAGTAGTCTGACGATCCTTGAAAAACAGAACATGTTTTTTGGGATTTAGTCGGTGAAAAATCATTATTTGAACTATATATTAATAGTATAATTTAGGCACGGTTTGTTTTAGGATTTGTTGACGAACATATAAAGCAAAATAAATTGATAAAAGGGCGTTAAATAAAATCTAATGTATGTGTGACGAAGGCCTTTCATGAAATTAATTTAGGATGTCAGTATTATTAAGGTTGAAGATGCTCTATTGATAGTTCAATAAGGTATCTACTCAAATCGAGTGGAAGTATTTGACATACCTTTATCTATTTTTGGTTGAGAGATGCCACGTGCGATTGAAACCACGATACCCTATGAATGGAAAGGTTAATGAGCCCAAACAGTTTGTGAATTTAAAAGCAACATGAAAGAAGTATATGTGAAGAATTTAAAGATATATAAATATTTTAGAATCTACCTATTTTCGGGCTAGATTAATCTCATTCTCTATTTGGGTAAGCTTTGCACTTCTACTTTCTAAGTGTTGCACATATTTATTAAAATTATAAAATCACTCAAAAACTTTGTTAAAATTATAAAAACACTCTCAAACCGCAAAAAACACAATATATACTACCAACTTTCGACTCTCAACTCTCAAACGCAATTGAATCATCATGTAGGCAATCACAATCTTCCGTCGGTGTTGGGCAATCGTCTAGTAATGCTACGGTTGTTTCCGTCATAGCGACGAAAAGAAACTCGAAAATTTGATATTATTACGACTTGTGTGAAATGTCGAACGGTACTAGAAAAACTCGATGCAAGAAATGTGGAACATTTTTTAAGGAAACCGGGAATACTACTTTAGAAAATCATTCAAACCTCTATTGCCAATGGTGAAATTTGGGTCTGGGCATGATCAAACGACAAGTGTGAATGATGTTGTGTTTTGGCAATACGAAGCAAGTTTGGTGCGGGATAGAATGACGAAGTTCATGATTCAAGAAAACTTGCCTTTTGACCACTTTTCCCCGGTTGTCGAAACCCATCCAAGAAACGCTCCAACCTCGTTATACCCATGTAAGTCGAACAAATCTTAGGGGAGATATTATTAAAATGTGAAAAATCGCTAGAAATGAAATGATTTAAGGTTTTCAAAGTATAGAAACCGGTATAAATTTAACTTGTGATGCTTAGACAGCTCCACATGGTTCACCGGATTCGTACATTTGCGATACCGCTAATTGGGTTAATCTCAATACGTGGAAAATGATGAATCGTACGATTGCGTTTGAATTATTTGTTTATCCGCATATTAGCAAAAATTCATAGTCTATGTTGCACATATCATTAACTTGGTTGTGCAAGATGCACTTAGTTGTATCGAAGACATAAAAGAAAGTTTTAAATAGATGTTACGTGATAGTTTTAGTTCAAGTAACGTTAGATACCATAAATATATGAAATTTTGTGTCGACTTGAATTCCCTTTGGTTATGTCCGAATTGGGACGTACTTACTAGATGTAATTCGACATGTAATATGTTTGAAATGCTTTAAGACAAAAATTAACTTTAAAAATGTTTCATGACTTTTTTGCAGAATGTAATCGGGTTACAACATTTCCGGAGTCGAGTTGGCATACTATCTAACTAATTACCGAAATGCTTATTGTTTTTAAACAAGCAACTACTTTTTTGTTGGGTGTTTATTATCCGACTAGTTGTTTAGTGTTAAATCAAATACTTTTAATGTTTTCCAAAATAAACGACTTTTAAATAAGAGACGATATTTTTGAATACATGGTACCACCAATGAAAGACAAACTTATAAAATACTTTAAAAATATGCCTCCCATTATTAACTTGTTCCACCGATTTGAACAAGACTTTAAATGTTGGTGGGGTTGAAACTTTACTTCAAAACATTTCTTACGATTTGAGTTTGTTAGAGGAAGACCCGAATTTCGCGGCAAAAGAAATTTCCAAATTTAACAAGGTTTATTCAAGGTTGTTTAATGTTTATGTGTCAAAACATGGTAATTCCACACCCTTCATGACACCATTTGAAATGAGGAGGCATTCGAATCAAGTTCGCACGCTAATAACGAAATTATGCAATTATATAACACTTTGAGAAACAAGAATACCAAAAGAGTTCGATCAAGCACTCCTACTAACGAACTAAGAAGATGTATTGGTTATGACTTTTTGGCATACATCACTATTGAAGAGTTCCATAATTTGAATATTTTGACTTGGTGGAAAGAATATGAATCTCAGTTCCCAATTATAGCCGCTATGGCATGTCATTTATTAACCGCCCAAGCTTCTACGGTAGCTTCGGAGTCCGATTTTTCGATTAGTGGTCAGTTTATTCTACCAAGAAGAACTAAACTCACCCCTTTATCAGTTGAAGTATGTATTTGTTTGAAAGACTATCTCGACCGTATTGAACGGATACAAAACATTTCACCACCGGAAGGAGACATGCTAAGGGTTGAGCAATAAGTACATGAGAAAAAGATAGCAATGAGATTGTCAATACCACTTACCGTACAAGAGCTCGCTTATCAAGCTGGGTCAAATTACTTGAAAACTTATCAGAAGATGAGTGACACTTGATTTGTTATGGATGATAAAAATTTAATATGTTGATTCGAATGAAAATTTTGCCTAAGCTTGCTTAGAAAAAATTGAGTGTCTTACATAAGAATGATGCTAAATTTACCTTTTTCATATGCTTAGAATGAACAGGCTTTTTAGCCTTTCAACTAATACCTTAAAATACAAACAGAAGCAGCACTTCAAGAACATTTTAGAATACCAAGACAGTAAGATATTGCTGCAACGGGATACATCTCAAACAAACGAAAGCAGGGCTATGTTTAGATCAAAATTGATACCAAAAACATTCTTAGTCTCAACTCTCAAACAGCAAAATTTAATATCACTATCACTAAAACATAATATAAGAGTAAGTCGATAAAAGAGAGAACAAGGATATTGCATATAAAGTTATCAACGGTAACGGCGAAGGGACAAAGTATTGTTTCTCTTCCAGGTAGCCCTTCTTGATGGACGCTGCTTGTGGTTCAAGTGTCCCTTTCCACGAAGTCCTCTGTACTTTTTACCGGCAGATGTGAGTCCTCTAAGCTCTCTGTGTTTGTGCACTGGGTTGCAGATCCAGTTGATCCTTGGATCGTTGCGGATTGCAGTATGTGCAGGATCCACCAAGATCACCTCAAAGTACTTGTAAGTTGAATCCTGCATTCAAGAATTGAACTCAGTGCCCAAAAATCAAACAAGGATATCCTAGAGGAGAACTTTTGACAACAGGCCCACCGGATTTGGTTCATAGCGATTAACATCAAGTGCAGGTCCAAAAATGGTGGGGTGGGTTGGGTTGGGCCTAGTACCAAAGTTTCTTTGTCCAGTTTTTGTAATTTGCACATAACTAGCGTGTCAGATATGATTATAAAACTATATATGTAAAATAGTGAGTTCTTTTAAATAAAAAACAAAACTTAGGAGATTGCACCCATTTGATAACATGTCAACAGCAGCTCAAAACAGGTTGACATGAGCCGACCACTCAAAACTTTTTGTCCATTTTGTTGTTCACAAGTACGAATTAAAATGATTAACGAGCTTTCATAAGAAAATAATAAGATACCTCTAGCTAAATAAAATAATATGTATCCCATATAAGCAATTTTATACACAGTAGGCAACTTTTTAACTGTTTAATCCATTTCTTTTTAGCTAATTGTCAACATTTAATCCACCATCAATGATATACAGCTGAAACTGACCCTGTTAGCATACATAAAGGAATAATCCTGTTTTACAGAAGTAGGCATACAGTAAGCAATATCATGGTAAAATGAAAACATCGAAACTAAACCATAAGAGCACCCCCAAATGTGACATTCAAACCTACACTAATATAACTCCTAAGAAACCAACACCCAAACCGTACGCAGTACCACCACAGGGATTAGCACAAAAATAGAGAAGCTTATTGCATGCAAGTAAATTGACTAAACAACATGAAACATTATAAGATTGTGAGAGAGAGAAAACATATGCTACGGGAAGATACTATAGATCCTGTCCACAAACAGAAGGCAGAGGCCTACCTCATTGAGCCAGTAAGAGTTAAGAACCTTAAGACCACCCAATTTCCTCCCAGCTCGTTCCTCAGCAACAGACCTCTTGCTCCTTTGGAACTTGAGTTGGGTGACACCCTGGTTGGTAGGCTTTCCATACACAATACCTTTAGGAACTGGCCTCTTCCTTCCACCACGCCTCACGCGTACTCGGTAGATCACATACCCCTACAATTATAATTAGTATTGACTTAGCACTACATATGAAATATCCAACATCAGAGAGTATTTTATATCAAAGTAAGTGGAAAATGTCGCTTTCTTAGACCCATTACTCTTACAACTGGTACTTTTAGGACTCAATAAGAAAACACTAAACATTTCAACCTATGCTTGTCAGTTATAGAGTCAGAGAAGAATTGTACATGTAATAATGAAATACCAATTACTTGATGTTAAGAGAAACTAAATAAGATAACCACAAAATGAGATATGCAGGAAAACAGTTAGTTAGCTAGTAGTTCCTACTTCCTGTATAATAATACTCATCAATCATACCATTTTTCTATCATACAACAGTAATTATGCATTGACCAGTCTTTATAATTAGGATACTCTAAACATATAATTAAAAAAATAATAATAACAACTTTTGTTAAGATCATAATATAGTTACCACTGCAACGCTTTTTTATAGGTCATTGCCATAAAAGTTCACCACAAAATGCACCAATTTTTTAAATAAAAGAAAGCAACTAACAATCATTAAATCATCACTAATATATAAAATCAATTAATACAAAATGAAGAAATGGTTAGGTTAAAGAGAGTGACCTGTTTGGCTTTGTAGCCCATACGACGAGCCTTATCGGGTCGGGTAGGATGAGTGACCCGAACAATAGAAGGAAGCTGACGGTACTCCCAGCACCTGACTCTCTGCATGAATCTCATCACATCTGATTGTTTCTTCCTCCATAGTTCCGATACATACGTATACGCACCTATTTTTAATTACAATTAATAAATCAAATTCATGATAAAAAAGATAATATAATGAAAATAAGTGAGAGATGTTTGTGTTTACCCATTCTTGCACTCTGCTCCGGCTACGATCTACCGGCAAAACGATTATGGCTGCTGATGTTTCAGTTGGAATATACAGTGTGAGGTAAGGTTTGGATTAGGGCTTTTTTTAGTCAGCTAAATTGGAAATGAGTTTGTTGCCAGCCCAACGATTGTATTAGGCCCATTATAGTTGGACTTTCATTACAAATAAAATGGACCATATGAATCTTTTCGATGAATAAGAGGGAGGTCCTTTATTATTTTTATTTTCATTTTGTACTAGATCATTTAATTTTATGTTATACATAGTGGGATTAATGATCGTAACTTAATTAACCGGATAAAATATGTTAAATTGTGTGGACACTTTCATAACTTAATGATAAAACATTTCTAGATGGTAGTTAGAAATTAATTTTTACTATTTTCAACGTTAATAGAATTATAAAAATCAAATTTGTAACTTACAAAATTATAAAGAAGTTGTTGGTGGTTTTTCAAAAGATAAAAACACACACAAAATATGTTGAAGATTAAAAGTTGATTATGGATAAATTCAAGAAACTGTTATCGGTGTTTAGTTGACCTTGGTGAAGTCAATACTTGAAAGCTTGTCATTGTATTACTTCTTACAATAAAAATAGTCTAGACTAACTTTGTATCTCTTAACAAAGAAAAGAAGGAACTAGCCAAGTCTTCAATATCACATGACAATTAATGGTAATTTGATGTATACAGACTTTAGACAAACTTGTTCAGCAAAAAAAGGAATTCAAATTGCTGGAACTTAAATAACAAGTAATAAATATGCTGAAATTTTAGTAGCAAGTAATAGATCCGTTGTAAGTTATATTAACTAGGAAATATTTATTATTTAGGTATTATTATTAAGAGTTTTAGTATAATTAGGATTAGGATATCTAGGTCTAAAAATATAGTTGCTAGCCTTTTTTTATTTATCCTATTTTCATCAATAAAAATTCTACATTTCGATTTTCTTCATAATCGTGAAGTTAACATCTTGGTGATTTGCATTTGCATCTTAGTCCAGTTTACAACGTGGTTATAAACAAATCTGTCAGCTATCCTACTCTGTAATCTTTGGACATTTTGTCATGTTACCCAATATGTAGAATGAAATTATTTTAAAGTTGAAACTTTTGCGTTTGAAGTCATTTTGTACAACTTATCAATGGCAACTTATTCATACTTGCCATGAGTTCAGTGAACATCCTATTAAGTCCTTAAATACCTTAATGCTTATTTCTACGTAGAATTTTCTTGAACCAATAGGCAGACATCTTGGGGTATCTCTTGAGAGTCTTGAAATCAACATAAACAATTCCAAATCTTGATGTGTAGCCTAATCTCCATTCAAAGTTGTCAAGCAATGACCAAGCAAAATAGCCTATCACATTTGCTCCTTCATCAACCGTTTGTTTAAGTGCTGCCAAATAACCCTTGTAGTAGTTTATCCTTGTAGTATCATGTAAACCCTTAGCAAGGGTTATATTACCTGGATCATCCATGCCTACGAATGCAAATTAAGAACTAGAATTATATATGATGCTAGTCAGACGATGCAACTATATGACTTGAAGGAAAATGTAGCATTTTGGGGATTATATTGCAATGGACTTGTTATGAGGTGATACATACCATTTTCAGCCAGAATCATAGTCGGGTTTCCATATCGTTCTTTTATGTACATAATGGCTTTATGTAGACCCCAAGGTACGTTATAGAGCCAGTACGAATTTGCCTACATGCAAATAATATTAGTTATTTGACACGACAATAGTCTCCTTAAAAAATTTGCAAAAGGGCCTTTTTCAGAAGAATGTATTATTGAGATCTCTATGTTCAACATGTATCTATAGTTTTAAATATAAAAGGGATTTTAAGAGGTGAAACAAACTAAAACTAGAAATTGGACCAAAGTTGATTGTTTTAGTTGCATATGTTTCTTATTAATAGAAACACGTAGTTAAGAGGATTACCCTTGGACCAATTGGTACTCCTTTGCGCTCATCTACAAAAAAGGGTATATAAATCATAAGTTTGTGCTCTTATCAAGAACTTACGTTCATTATAAAAACATAAAAACTCGTTCTTACAAGCAAATCCTGCATTCCAATCCATCTGGTAACCAAGGTCTTTTGGTGGACTTTGATGTGGATCATACATGTAAAAAGTAGTATATTGGTTTATTCCAATTAAATCAAATGATCCCTTCACCATTTTCACTTCTTCTTTAGTGAATTTAGGAAGACGATTCTTGACAATGTTTTGCATTGTTTTTGGGTATTCGCCGTACACAATGGGATGCAAAAACCTACAAAAAATAATTAAAAACTTACATATGTCTAAAAGTAGCTATGATCGACGTTAAGAGTTTAAGAGGTGGATGTTGCATTATCTTACCATCCAACATGAAAGTCCCGTGCTCTCTGAGCAGCCAAATTGTCGGCTTTTGATCTAGAGAGTGGTTCGTACCAAAGAAAGTCCAATAAAATACCAATTCGTCCCTTTTGTTTCTCCTGTATGATCATAACATGAGGTATGGTATCTTGCATGTATTGTTAAGTTTTAGAGATCTCAAAATCAAGAGGTTGGGCAACTGGTCAACTCGAGTCATCTTTGATACAACATCTAAGTCCTTTAGGATGTTCGACACATTTAAAAAAAAAATACTTTAGGTGACTTTCAACAAATTAGACTTGCTCAGCTTAATTGACTCATTTTCCTCATAGCTAAAGTTATTTTGACTCATTATAGTTGTTAATAAATTAGTCAGTGGCATTTTATTTTACTTTTAAGTTGTCGGCATCTTACTTGATACTTTTGGCGGTATCGTTGAACTGCAGCTGCATGACTTAAGATCAAATTGTGGGCTACAATGTAAGGTTCTGTCGCTGAATTCCCAACTGTGCAATTCCCATATGCTTTAGAGCACCTTCCTGGAGCGAAAAAGCCATTGTCATAACCAAGGGCAGCCACGACTCTAGGCTCGTTAAATGTCATCCAGTTTTTTACTCTGTCTCCAAATGTCTTGAAACAAAAGTCCGCATAGTTAGCAAAATCTTCCCTGATGCAGACAAATACACAACAACATCATTTCCTACATATATTGTCACGTTTGTCATAACTTGTCGACTAGATGGTTGTTTGTTCAAAAACAATTTGATGAGTAGATTGCTTGACCGATCAAGGTATATTTTCGGCTTAAACGGGTCATTTTTCAATCATTCCAATAAAAACACACATATGTTAGATTGGATAGTATTTCGAAGGGTACGTACACAACTTGATGGTTCAACCATCCAAGATACTTCTCTTCAAGGGCTAACGGAAAATCGTAGTGATTGAGATTAGCATAAGGGGTGATGCCTGCAGCAACAAACTCATTACCATTTGCTTATTTATGTTTAAACTACTCTTATTTTTATCATTTCACGTTCTTTTAAAAAATGTATCTTTATTAATTGCATGATTGTGATTATGTACTTATGTAACACAGTTTTTTGATAAACTATGCATAATAAACTATGCATAAGAAATGAAGTAGTACCTTTCTTAAGCATATAATTGATTAAACGGTTATAATAAGCAACTCCTTTTTTGTTCACTTTTCCGGTTCCCTCTACACATTGCAAACAAGTATTAATCAATACAACGCATATAGTTGGAAAAATATTTACGCTTTCGTTAGAAACTTACTTGGAAATATTCGAGTCCATGAGATGGAGAATCGATATGCATCAAAGTTGAGGTTAACCATCATATCGATATCTTCCTGTGGCCATCAAAACATATACTTGTATATTTTTGACAAGTAAATATACTAATTACTAACACTACTATAACAGATAAATATGATAATGCAAAGAAGAGCATAATAAAGTGTAACAAATACTTTTAAAACTGAAACACTAAGATTTTAAGATCAAGTCTCTTCGAAAGCATATTGTTAGGGGGTTTACAGCTGGATTATGAACAAACTACTGTTAAAAGATTAGCTCATTTAATTTAGGCCAATGATATTTAAGACGCATCTAGGATTTGGATGAAAGGAGCAGCTGTATTTTGAGGAGAATGAGAGACCGATGATTTCAACCGTTAATTTATGTGATCAACGATCTAGATTCGCAATACTGCATTTTACGTAAAATGCAATGTTGTAAGTGAATATGAGCCTTTAATTATAGAAATCAACGACTAAGATCGTCTACCTTTCATTTCCTTTAAAATGCAGCTGCCTCTTTAAGACATTACCTTTAGTTGTGTCTTAATATCTTTACAAAACCTTAATAACTATCGACGGAGATCCAATATGTCTTATACTTCATATATAATTATCAATTTTGAAGAGAAATTGATGTATAAATCGATAAAGTTACAAACAAACAATTATTGTTAGAAAAAGGCATTCACATTAACTTGCGACTTTAAATTGTATGTAACCCTCTAACTTTAATTTATCCACGATAGCGATATTCCCTTTTGGTTCTTCTGTCTCTAGAAGCTTTGGTGTTTGTATCTTTGTGTTGTGTTTTATTTTATTTAATCCACGATGGTAATATAATCTTTTATTTTTTCGTAGTAAGTTTAAATTAGTAATAATGATTGTGATAAAGATCTTTTTAGCCATGTATTAAAAATCAAAAAACATAGATTAAAAGAGAATAAACGGGTAACATCCGTATTAATTCAATTATTAGGAGGATAAAAACAAAAGATACATTTGGGTCCATTTCCCCACTGCCCTATGCGGCTGTCTCAAGTCACGGGTTGTCAAACTTCCCGGCCCGCTCATTTATACTAAGCAAATTTGGACCATTTACATGTGTTTCAAAATGTGCATTTTTTTCTTTTACTTATTTTATTTTTTATGCTTTCAATATGTCTCAATCTAGTTTATAAATATCTCATTCCTTTAAATGTGATAATTTATTATTTATTTATTTATTTATTTATAATTTATTATTAGAGTCTAATATCATATTTTGATAACTTCACCGCCCCATTGAACACTGGCTATGTCGTTTTACACGCATATGAAAAAAAAGACTAAAAAGGTACCATAAAACCTTCAAACTTTGATAACTTGAATTATAAATTAATTTAAAAAGGTTATTTAAAGCCGAGAAGTTTGCAACAATTGTAACTCTAATAGAATGTGTTTAGTATCTACACACATAATCATTTATATGCAAAAGTACAAAAGTAAGGCATAAAATATGCCGAAAAGACTAAGAATCTGTAACCAAAATAAGAAAAAGTAACCTTGTATCGATGATATTGATCCACTGTAACTTCTCCTGTTGCATTGTTTGGCTCAAGTCCTAAATATAGTAACAATAATTATTACTCCGTATTATATAAGGAGAATGAATATCACAAGGGTTAATAATTGGTGTTTCTTTCTCTAAAACGTCTTATAGAATTTTAGTTATTTTTTAAATAAATAAATACTATGAAAAACCATGCTGTCGATCTTTACTAAGGTGATAAAAGAGGTAATAAAACCAGGGTCCCACTTTCACAGTTCCACTGGGGAAACAACGTCGTTAATAGTATTCAATATATGACCTAACATTTGCGTAGAAACTAAATCGTGATTCATGTTTACACAAAATGTAATTCGAAAATCAGTAAACTAAGCACTTTCTTTCGTTTCTAATTTCAGAAAAGTTACCGTGACAAGTTAACGTGACTATAATTATTTACTGTAACATTGAATCTGCTAATAAATCGTGACAAGTTATTCATTCACACGTTCAACGGATAAAATAAACGGTAATTTATTACATGTAACTTAGTTAGAACATACAACATAGATTCGGACAGAAAGTGTATATATTAAGAACTTAATAAGAAAAAAAAAAACAAATAAGACCCTAACTTGATGATTAATTGTACCTACCGGGAGTCTTGATGAATTCATCCCAAATGCTGGGTCCTCGTCCACCTTTAGAGGCCATGCCTTCTACTTGATAGGCAGACGTTGCGGTTCCAAATAAGAACCCATTTGGAAAGCTATTTCGGGTCACCTCGGTAGCACCCACGACGGCTGCAAAGACCACCAACGGAACTAGTATGTCTAATGCCCTTCTCATGTTTCTGTGTCTCATTAGGAAGAATGGCAGAGACTTTCTATTTATAGGTGAAAAGAGACTAGCTAGTTTTGTTAGGATAAGGTTTTCTTAATTCTCAATTTTATTACTTCCATCTATATAATTAAAATAAAATAATCATGAAAGTTTGATAAATTTGTATAGCTGGGATTAATCTATTTACACGTGATATTTGCACGGAAGAATGGAATACGACATTTAGTGGCCTGATAGCTATAAATTAGTTTTTGTAACTTTTATATGTATTTTGCTAAACATAATATCTAGAGTTAATAGTTAACAAATTCACGATAAAAAATAAAATTAATTAATTAATTAATATTTACTATTTAACTGCAAGTGATTTGTATTTCTATAATGCTAGTCAAAACACATGCTCATTTGTTAGCTAGGGTTCTTATGCACTTAACGATATCACCTCAAAGTAGTGTAGAACATTTTGTTTTCACTTTATCGAATCTAATAATTGTTCGATTTGCTCTACTCTGCGATCATTATCACCAACATAAGAAAGTCATGAGATGTGGTAACGCAATAAATTTTCAAAGCACTGTTACTCTGAAAATCCATAGTTCGTGTAATGTACAGTATACGATGTCAATGGCGGGTAAATTCAAGTGTGAGACACATTGTATAACAAAGTATAAACTACATATTTTTGTCTATTTGATAGGAATAGTTATTTATAGCAAGAGTTTCGGAGAAATATATATATTTAAACTGTGCGATGCACTAAGTTAACCAATTTTTATATTCACAATTTTATTGGTTTAATAGTTTAATTTTATTATTTAATTAGTGTTTGAGTAGGATTGATAAATTTTTTAATTAATTATTATTATATTCAAATATTATCTAACTCTATTTAAATTTATTTTTAGTTTATCTTTTAAATTTAAATAATTAATTATTTTTAAATTTTGAGAGGTCGTCATGTGTCATTTTGCCTATATGACAAAATATGAAGCAATCTTTTATTCTCGTTTAGTATATATATATAGAGAGAGAGAGATATGTGCGGATGATAGTATATAATACTTAAAAGTTAAAACGTCTTGTTTGTTTAGAAAAACATAACAGAAGCATTAAGAAAAAAATTTCATTTATGTTAAAGATGTTTCTAAAAAATGAATGTAGAACTAAGCTTCAAAAAATTTGTTTTATTAATAATAATAGATAATAGACTATTTGATAAATCAAAATGCCTTTTCGGAGAGCTCGCTCATGGAGGAATAGAAGAAGAGCATCTTCACCTTCTTGCTGCTAGAACTGCTACCGTTCTTCTGTCGAATTCCAATGACAGGTAGGTTTGGACGCTCGAGTCCTCAGGTGTTTTTTCGATTAGGTCGGCTCGCTCTTATATTGACGATATCTTATTGCCAACGGTGGGAGGCACCATTAGATGGGTAAATGTTGTTCCTATAAAGATAAACATCTTTGCTTGAAGAGTGTGCTTGGATAAGTTGCCTACGAGCTTAAATTTGTCTCTCTGTGGGATAGATATTCCGTATATCCTTTATCCCGTTTGTAGTACTGCTGGGAGTCAAGTTCACACATTCTCTTTACTTGTCAAGTGGCCCGTCATCTTATGCTTAAAGTCGCTCGTTGGTGGGTATTGGAGATTCAAGATTTTCATTCTCATGCAGTTATGCGCATTGGCTCTCTTGGTTTATCAATTTTTGTCTTTCTAAGGGACTTAAGGATGTGTTAGAACGTGTTTTCTATGTCATGTGGTGGGCTATTTGGAGATTTAGAAATTAGGTTTTGTTTGGTAGTTCTCACCCACGCTTGGAGCTTCTTTATGACGAGATTGTTTTTTGTCTTATACTTAGTGCTCTAGTAGATGTAATCGTAACTTTGATTGGATCATTTGGATGAAATGTCCTAGTTCTATAACTTTGTAATCTTTCTAGCTCATTACTAGCAATTAATATACTTACTGTTAATAAAAAAGGAATGCCTTTTCAGAATGTTCGTTTAAATCCTAAAGAGCTTTAGCCGCTCATGCTCCCTTCAATCCATTAAAATTCCAAGTTGCATATGGATGACGTTCTTGTTAGTCAAGATTGATTTAGAAGAATATGTTCATTACTTTTACTTACCAAATAATCGTGCGAGTGAGTATAATAATAATAATAATACTCGTAATAATAATAACACCTTACGTTAGAACGTATGAGTCGTAGTGGTTGTTATGTCTAGAAACTTGTTTCTTTCCTAAATTACATCTTTTGAAGGTTAAATTATCACGACCGTGTTTCTGAATTTAGAGAATAGTGAGTGAAAGTGTGCCCGTTAAAATTTCCGTCTTGAAAATATTGTCGGATAGTTTTTGCTACTCTGTAACAGCGTTCTTAGCAGGGTTTCTGGTCAGCATCCAGCCCAGAACGCCGTCTTGTGAGGTTTTTTTCCACTCAAAACAATGTAAAAGTTCAATATCCTTCACTCCGAACTTTTATAGCATCAATATTCTCACTAAGACACTAAAATCACTATTATTATTCTTCGTATTCTAAAGCATACTTAGCATCACTTTTTAAAAACATATATAAAATTTTCTAACAAGAAGTTAATTTAATTTCTAGATAACATAAAGCGATGCAGATTGGCTGTAATCGTATCATATAATGTGAATTAAAACGTAATCAAATCACATGATATATTAACTAATTACGTTTTAAATTATATTTTATTTTTATATATGTCCGTGCGCACAGTCAATCTATACCATCTACCTTTGGAAATAGCGACGACTAGAATGATTATTTTTAGGTATAATCTACACATACCTAAATTTATAGTTCATTATATCTGTGATGTCAATGGTGGGTATAATTAAATGCGAGGCACATTGTATAGTAAAATATGAACTGCATATATTTGTGTCATTCTTAGGAATGATTAATTGTAGCAAGAGTTCCCGAAAAAAAAGATGTAGGTGCCGATGATAGTATAAAACGCTTACAACCTCTTGTTTGCTTTGAAAAACATAACAGAGAGGATAAAAAATAAAAGAATCTTTTTTCTCCTGTCTGAAGGGGGTCCTGTCGAAAGCAAGAAAAGTCTTTTGCAACGAATATTTCCGGTGTTTTGTTCGCAGGGGAAAGATTGCTAACCTTTCTGGCTGGGCTTGAAACATTCTTATATGCTAAAACCCCTCCTGGCAAAGAAAGAAAGGCAGGTCCAGGCGATTGATCAAAAAAAGATTTCCTTCCCTTTCTTTATGACAGAGCAATTGAACCACTTCAACAAATGAGAGTTTTCGGTGGAACCGGTTTCCCTGCAAAGGTTAAGTGGGAAGGGTCTGAAAGAGACTACAACAGCTATAAGGACACAGACAATGCTACTACAAGCCCCAGCAGCCAAAGGCAAGGGCAATTAACAGCTAAGAGAAGCCCTAAAGGTCTCAAAGAAAAGCAACCAGTCCAAGTGGGAATTCTTCTAAGAATGCCCCTTCTTCTAGTCTTTATCTTGAATCTTTCTTATTGTCTTTCCCTTTCATCTTGATATCAACTCTGACATTAACAAAGCATCGGGCGGGGAAGCTTTCAATATTACGATGAAAGATAAAAAAGATTTATGTTAAAGAAGTATCTAAAGAAATATATGTGGAACTAAAGTCTTAAAAATTCATATTTTATTAATAATGATTAGAAAATTTGATAAATCAACTAAAGTGCTTGAGACTCCCTTCAATCCCTTATCATCCCAAGTTGTACATGGATGAAGTTCTTGTCAATCAAGATTATATTGATTTAAAAGAATATGTTCATTACTTTTATTTAGCAACTAATCGTGACAGTGGGGATTGATAATAATAAAATACGATATGATGTAATGAGTCCCAGTGGTTGTTACGCCTAAAAACTTATTTCTTTCTCCTTAAGTCTCGAGTTTTGTAAAAAAAAAAAATGAGAAAAATGAAGAGGAAAAAAAAGAAAGGAATTCAAACATTCTCAATTTGAGAGGAAAGATAAGAAGGAAAATCAAGGAAAAATAATCCATTCATTTATTTTCTTTTCTTTCCTGAAAAACTAGAAAACATTACTTTCTTATTTTCTTTCCAGATACCTTCTCTTCTCTCCGAAAGAAAACTCAAGAACAGAGCCAAGTGTATCCACACCCTTTTAAGGAGTAAATTATACAGATCGTACTTACGGATTCATCTAAAGCATGATTTTCTTCCTTTAATTTCTACAATTATAGTATGATTTTGCTTAAGGAGAAGCTAATCTAAATACTACATTAGATAAGAAAATGTGTGATGACATTTACTCTAATCATATACGACTACGATAAAACGTAATCAAATCACATGATACATTTATTACATTATAAATTATATGTGATTTTTATATGTATCCATCTACGTACCTTTTGATATAGCGACGACTGGTTCTCGATTTTGACATTTTCCAAGTCTATATAGTATCACATAACAATGAATGATAATGCTTCGACATGTAGAAAGGAATTATTTTAATGTTGAAACTTTGGCCATTCGATACAACTAATCGATGTTGACTTATTTCGTACATGCCATGAGTTCAGTAACTAGACTAGACCATGTTAAGGCCTTAATTCTAATTTTTGTGTAGTATTTTCTGGAACCAATAAGCAGACTTTTTTGGGTATCTCTTGAGAGTTTCGAAATCAACATAAACAATGCCAAATCTTGATGTGTAGCCTAATCTCCATTCAAAGTTGTCAAGCAATGACCAAGCAAAGTAGCCTGTCATATTTGCTCCTTCATTAACTGCTTGTTTAAGTGCAGCCAAATAACCTCTGTAGTAGTTGATCCTTGTAGTATCATGTAAACCATCAGCAACAGTTATATTACCCGGATCATCCATGCCTAACATTGCAAATTAAGAACTAGAGTTAGATACAATGTTTGCTAAACAATGTAGCTTTTGGGGACTATATTGGTAGATGACTAGTTATAATGTAGATGCGTATATACCATTTTCTGACAGAATCATGGTTGGGTTTCCATAACGTTCTTTAATGTACACAATGGCTTTGTATAGACCCCAAGGAACATTATAGAGCCATGACGAATATGCCTGCATACAAACGAATATTTGTAAATTTAAGGGATTTTATAGATGAAATGAAGTTGTTTACTGAAACTAGATATTGGACAAAAAGATGGTTAATTTTCTTTGTAACTATTTTATCTTCTTACTAAATGAGATGGTTAGTTTAAAAGGGAAATACCTTCGGACCAATTGGTACACCTTTTCGCTCATCTACAAAATGATAGAGAAACTATCAGTTTGTGCTCATAGTTAGTATTTAGTAACTCGTGTGAAATAGAAGAATACAAATACTAGTTCTTACAAGCAAATTCGACATTCCAATCCATCTGGTAACTGAGGTCTTTCGGTGGACTTCGATGTGGATCATAAATGTAATAAGTAGTATATTGGTTTATCCCAATTAAATCGAATGATCCCTTCACCATTTTCACCTCTTCTTTCGTGAATTTGGGAAGACGGTCCTTAACAATGTTTTGCATCGTTCTTGGGTATTCACCATACACTATTGGATGTAAAAACCTATATGAAAAACATATAAGAAATGTTCATATGTAAAACAGTAGCTATAATGTCGTGAGTTTTAAAAGTGTTTCTTCGACTATCTTACCATCCGACATGAAAGTCTCGTGCTCTTTGAGCAGCCACGTTGTCGGCCTTTGATCTAGTGAGTGGTTCGTACCAAACAAAGTCTAGTAAAATTCCGATTCGTCCCTCTTGTTCTTCCTATATGATCATAACATGAGATAAATTTATCTTGCACGAATTGGTAAGTTTTTAGAGATGTCAAAATAATTGGTCAAAACGAGTCATCTTTGATATAACGGTTTAGGATGTTTCGACACATTAAAAAAATACACTTTAGGTGATTTTTAACATATTGGACTTGTTTGGCCCATTTAACCCGTTTTCCCTTTAGCTAAAAATTATTTTGACCAATTGTACTTGTTAATAAGCTGATTATAATGACATTAGTGGCATCTAAAAAGTTAATTTTTTTTGCATCTTACTTGATACTTTTGGCGGTATCTTTGAACAGCAGCAGCATGACTTAAGATCAAATTGTGGGCCACAATGTAAGGTTCAGTCGCAGAGTTCCCAACTGTGCAATTCCCGTATGCCTTAGAACACCTTCCTGGAGCGAAAAACCCATCGTCGTAACCAAGGGCAGCCACCACTCTAGGCTCGTTAAACGTAAACCAATTCTTCACTCTGTCTCCAAATGTCTTGAAACAAAAGTCCGCATAATCAGCATAATCTTTCCTGATTTAGGCAAATAAAAACTACTACATCATTTCTCTCTCATATATATATATATATAATATTCATAATTCATAACTCGTGGTACACTAGTGCATAACAATGTCACTTTTGTTGATCATGATGTAGATGCATTAGATTGAATAGTGTTTAGAAGGGTGCGTACACAACATCATGGCTCAACCATCCAAGATATTTCTCTTCAAGGGCTAACGGAAGGTCGTAATGATTGAGATTCGCGTAAGGAGTGATTCCTGCAACAACAAATTTATATAAAGTCGTTAGCAATTTCTTATTTTTTTTTTAAATTGTTCTTCTTTTTATTTCATGTTCTTCAGAAAAGGTAATCATGCTAATATTACATATTTGAATAAACGACTATGCATAGTACCTTTTTTGAGCATATAGTTGATTAAACGGTTATAATAAGCAACTCCTTTTCTGTTCACCTTCCCAGTCCCATCTACACATTGCAAACAAGTATTAATCAATACAAGTGTACAACGCATATTGTTGAAAATATATACGATTTCAGTTGATACTTGGAAATATGCGAGTCCATGAGATGGAGAATCGATATGCCTCAAAGTTAAGGTCAGCCATCAAATCGATATCTTCCTGTCACCATCAAAACATACACTTGATATTTGTGACACATAATTATACTAAAACTATGTACTACTGAAGCAATGAGATTTTAAGAAGTCTATACGAAAAGAATAGTGTTAAGGGGTTACATCTAACTGTTGAACTAACTCATATCAAATGATACGTCCATTTCAACTTAGAATTTTAAAAATGTCTAAAATCTAAAGTGTTTCGCAATTGTGCTTTTGTTTGTTTTGCATTTGTATTTCTCCTCTTTTATTTTCTTTGTAATGGTTTGTATGTAATACGGAGTACGAGTTAACATATTTTCTAGCTAAACTTGGGCTTCATTTGCGTGGGCTCAAAATTTTTATTAAGCATAATGGGCCTAAATTTCTGTTATGCATCTAGTGAAAAGCACACATTAATGGTTTTTTTTAGGTGGTGTTCGGTTTTTGGATTTAGCTATCATAACAAATATTTGTTCTAAAGGGTTGGATTTTGGGTTTGGAATTTAATCCCAAAAATGGTTGTAAAACAAGTTTAGTTCGAGTTTTGAACTAAAAGAAGTTTTAAAAAGCTTGGTTTGAAAAATCGGTTTGGTCCGAAAGTTCTAAAAAGGTTTGAAATTATTCATAAAAAGCGGACTAGGCCAAAAGCCCGAATCTCGAAAGCCCAAGCTTTTTTGAAATAAAGCTCGATCTCATTTTAGAATACATATTATTAATATATATATATATATATATTGTTTTTACATAAATTGTATTTAGTATATTATATATCAACTATCTTTTAAATGTGTATAGTTTTCTATTTATCACGTAAGTATATGAGTATATATTATATGTTATCCATAGACATTTAAATATTCGATAACATTGCACATATATTATACTTTTATGTTATAAAATACTATTATAACTTTATTTTTACCCCGATAAATATTACAACATGCCAAAGTTAGCATTTATATGATAGTAAAATAAATCCAATAAATAGTTTACACTAATAAAAATCAAAACAAAAAGAGTTTGAAAAAGTCCGACCTGGACTTTCAAACGCCTGGGCTAAGCCCCTTTGATTCAATAAGTCTTTCTTTTTGTCAAGGTCCAGACTTTTTTAAGTCCGAACTTTTTTCAATCGAAAAAACCCGAGCTTCATTAAGCTGAATCTAAGTCCTAACTTGGTCGGGCTTTATGCAACTCCAAAAGAAAATATTGCCATAATTTTTGGTTTACTTTTTATCTCGCTCCTCCCTTCTTTTTCTCTTTCTTAACTTTTCACTTTTTCTTATATATCATAGTATTAAAATATATTCAAAATTCAATTCTAATTTTTTAACTGAACCTCTTGTATCAATCGAATCATATACCTTATTCATCTCAAAATCTTTCAAACCTACATCAATTTCTAAACCTATATTCAAAACAAACGTCACTTATACCTATATTATATAGTTTAACGTTGCGAATTTAATATTTCTCTTAAGATCACATTTCGAAAATATATAATAACATCTTCTAGTTCAGTTAATGATTATTTTATAATAATTGCAGTATGTTTTTATAAAAAGTAAAACTAAATAAGGATATCAAAGATTTTAGTGTTACCATAGCAAAGTGTGATGAATTCAGTGTAATGCTTGTAAAACAGAGCTTTTTTTAGTAGCTATTTTATTTTTTTTATATTAAAAAAAAGATTGAGTAAAAGCAAAAGAAAAGGTTTGGACCATGTTAATAAGAAAAAGAATATACTCGTGCTCATTTCTATTCAACAAACTGGGACCATTTTAATAAGAAAACATATATATATATATATATATACTCGTGCTCATTTAGATTCAACAAATTTGGACCATTTTAATAAGAGAAAATTTGCTTGTGCAGTTGTGCCAGAAACTGATTTGTACAAAGCATATTCGATTATTGAATATTGGCATATATTTTAGACATGTTTTTCGTGTCATTTTTTTATAGACACCCTAAAACATAAATTTTATACACAAATATCATTAGTTCTTTTATAAATATCTCATTCCTATAAACGTGACAATTTGGGTAGACTTTCATATCATACTATTATTACTACAAATGAAAGTATATGGTATTATATTGGATATATAGTTTTTAGTTATTATCCTCTAACTAAATGTATCAAATGACTAAAATCTTCAACCTTTGATAACTAGATACTTGTTTTCTATTTATAGAAAGTAGTAAATCTATTTTTTTTAGCTAAGGAATACGTAACAATATTTGCAACTTAATTATGTCTTTTTCAAAGAAAAAAAGAAGGGTATTAACCTTGTATCGGTGATATTGATCCACTGTCACTTCTCCTGTTGCATTGTTTGGCTCGAGTCCTATATAAGAAAATAATAATACTCCATAATAATTAATCATTAAATTATATAGAGAAGGTAGGATGTGTGGTACAAAACTTAGATGTAACTATGTGTAAAACATGATGGTAATATACATGTTTGGAAAAAGAGGTAGGGAAAAACAATACAAATAAAAGTTATGCATAATATACCAGGAGTCTTGATGAATTCGTCCCAAATGCTTGGTCCTCGTCCACCTTTCGAGGCCATGCCTTCTACCTGATAGGCCGACGTTGCGGTTCCAAACAGAAACCCATCAGGAAAGCTCTTACGGCTCACATCGGTCGCACCTACTACCGCCACGAAAACTAACAACAAAACTAGTATGGGGATTGGCCTTCTCATGTTTATGTCTCTATGTAGAAATTGGAACGCAAAACCCTTTCTATTTATAGTTGAAAAGGCATTCCTTTTGTTAGGATGGAGGTCTTCTTTTATCTACATCTTTTATGTTTACAATAAAATAAACAATCCATCATGAAAAAATCGATAAAGTCGGGATAAATCTATTTGCACGTGCTATTTGCATGGAAGAAGGGAATTTGTCGATTAGCGGCATTTGATATACACAGCTAATGAGCTATAAATATGTTTTTATGATTAATAATGATACTCATCGTCAAGCTAAGTGGTAGTATGTCGTTATGATATATTTACAGTAATATTTAAGTCTGATAATAATTTTCTAGTTTGATCACCTATATATATCATAGCTATATACTATTAAAATCAGCTATACACTTGTACTCGTATATACACTTAAAGTTAAGGGTACATTTTATTGTTATATATTTATCCAACATCATAATATTCGATTAATTGTTTCTCTTCCACCAATTTATTTTGTTTTTAAGTAGTGAATTCCCCATTAACAACAGGGTTCGGTGGATATTGCAACGTCAATCAATCTCCAAGAAGACAATTATAACACTCCTCTTTCAATATAAGAATATAATATTAATAAATACGGAAGCATGAATTAAAATACATAAATAGTTTACATTTCCCAAAAGTACACCAAATTTCAAACTTTTTAAATTACAAAAGGCGGGGTATTATAAAATTACAAAACAAGGTTTATCACAAAAACCATATCAGAGTTCAAGAGCGCAGTCAAACATTCCTTGATCAACCAATCACTTCCTGCACCCACAATTAAACAAACATATCCTGCAGGAAGTAAAATGAGGGGTTAGCACGAAGCTAAGTGAATAGGTTCATCACACAACATTCAACTTAGCATAACTAGCTAATTACACCAATAAAACGTAAACACACATAATTCAATGAGGATCGGTGGCTCTGGGGATATCATAATACCCGGGGATTCCCCCAAGAACACTTACCGTCAATCCGTATGGCCAATACAGAATAGACCGATAACTACTGGTTATTAAACACATACACAGGTCTCAAACACAACAAATGAATCAAAACCTGTGTAAAACACATAATAACCAGAAGTCCAACTACACGTTGACCTCAATAACATAGTACACATTGTTCACATATCACGTAGATCAATAATCAATAATCAAGACTAACAGTCTAATACACATCTACGTTTACTCGTTGTAACCAAATAGTTACAACTAAATCAAATGATGAGTTCTGAATCCACTCACCGATACCTCTGACGTCTCCACACTCAGGATTCTTATATCACTGAGTCTTACGCTGATCTGAAACAGAAAATCGTAAACAAGTCAGAAGTTCGTTCCAAAATTATCATTATAGTCCATTTATCAAATCAGGTAATCCCTGAAGTCTAGGCAAACAAAAGTTCAATCAGAAATAAATTCAGAAAAAGTCTGCAATGCCGCTTAAAACTGAAAAATGCCATTTTCGGGTCCTAGATGACCCCGGATGGCCAAAAACTGCCTAGGCTATTAAAATATAGCCTTGATTACTAGGTCGTTTCCGAGTGACCATGCAAATTTCAACTAAATCTGAGTTAGTGATATTTTTTACAGAACCGCGTCTCAAAAACACTTTACGCATTTTCAAAATTTGCAAGTCAACTCGCAGGTATTTGGGTTCGCAGGTCAACTCGGTTCGCAAGTCAACTCGCAGGTCAACTCGCAGGAATCTCGGTTCGCAGGTTCAACTCGGCTCGCAAGTCAACTCGCAGGTCAACTCGCAGGAATCTCGGTTCGCAGGTTCAACTCGGCTCGCAAGTCAACTCGCAAGCCAACTCAACTCGCAAGTCAACTCGCACCGCAAGTCAACTCGCAAGTCAACTCGGCTCGCAGAGTCAACTCGCAGGACGAACTGAAAACTGCGAGTTGAGCCGCTGTTACCAGTTTTTCGAACCAAAACTTCATAAAACTCAATTCTAAGGGTTCTAATACATCAAATAACATCAAACAACACCTAATAACAACAAATCAATCATCAATTCGATTTAATCACTCAAAACCCAAACTTACTTTCTTTTCTTTTTAACTACAAACTGAATTGGTTGTTCTAATCTGATATGAACGAATTAGATGATGATGATGATGATGATTCTGATGTTTTGATTTCGAAATCACAGGAACACAAGCATGAATTCAATTTTGGTTTTGGGTTTCTTTGATTTGCAAGTTTTCTAAAAATGGAAACAAGAAGAAGATATGAGATATATATGAGATAACAAGGTCGGCTTATGAATAAATGGTATAATTTTATACCCGTCCTAAATCTTTTGTCTGGAACCTAAAAACCGTTTGCGAGAAATATTATTTTATTTTACCGTCATCTATAATAATTTAAAACGATTAATATTTCACTAGTCACAATAAATCAAAGGACTTATTTATCTACGTTTCACAATGAAACACATAGTATTAATTAATTTCTAAACGATTAAATAATCAATTAAAATACTATAAATTACCAGGGCATAGGAGAGGATGTTACAACAATTATAGTCGAATAGAGTAATAGGAAATCAAAGTTAAAGTTCTCATTTGAAAACAGTATTAGAGCATCAGTACGTACTAATGAAATAGTAACCCTTCATATAGTAATCAAGTCCATTATCATCTTATAAGTTATGACGTTAAAATTCTTTATCCAAACGAAAAGCATAACATTTCTTGTCATGTTTACGGTGAATATGGGTATATACGTGATTAAAAGCTAATTATATAAATGGTTACAAAGGATATGTTTGACAATTATCCTATCGGAGCTTATTAGAGTTTAAGCTAATATTTTTCGAGACCTCAAGCTATAAACTTTGTTTTATAGGTAAAATTCGTAGGAGTTTACTAAAAAAAATAGCTTGGACGAAATAAGATAGTGAAAGTAGCTTTTAAGAACTTATTAAAAACTAAATCACCTAAATACCCATTAATTCATAAATAACTATATATTTTTATTGTCCTTTTATGTAAATTTATATTCACAGACTCCAACTCAAACTACTTTATCAAATACATCTAGAATTTTTTCTTGTGTGAACGGCGAATATATTAAAAACAAAATAGCAAGGCGCTATAGAAATTACTAAAACGATAACTTTGGATTTTGTAACCAATGTATCCAACTAATTTTGGTTTTACATCTAGAGTTACACGAATTATAAGATACTGAAACTAACTCATCATATAAACCCGTCTTTCTTGTATTACTCGACCTGAAAACAATCTTGTTACGAAATCTCCAAACTTGCTACCACAAGACATAGAAAATGCCTTCTAAAACTCGTTTAGCTTGCACTCAAATTTGAATATTCGTAATCCAATTCAACCAATCATCATAAGATGAACTATCTGGAATTCTAATGTCCCAACAGATTGAAACCTTACGAACAAGATCTTTCATCATAGAACAGGAGAAGAAAATATGCGCCGTAGATTCAACATGTTCGTCACAAATCGGGCATAGGATTAGCCTAATAAGCTTTAACTTTTAGCTTTTAGCTAGTTTTTGTCAGACACATCTGAAGTATTATTTTTTAAGAATCTAATATATGGGATTGCACTTTTTTACCAAGCTTCATCCCTACTAAGCATATTTCATTATATAAATGGTCTTATATCTACACGAAATTGACTCAAACTTATGACTTCGTCAAATTAAAAACATCTGTTATGGTAAATGTATCACTTTTACCGCTGCTCAGCATAATACAGCGGTAAAAGTTAATGTGGCGATCACGTCTAAAAAAGATGCTTTATGAGTTGAAACCCGAAGGGTCATAATGGTCACCACAGGATATTTTTATAATGTTGTTTTCATGTAATCTAACTACTAGTCCTTTTATGGATATTTATGCTACCCAAACAAGTTTTGTCCCACCGGATAGGAAAAAGTTTAAAAATCAAAACTAACAAATGTCAATTAATTCAGGAATTAGATTCTGATTTGTGGTTCATATATGTATGGTTTAACATATCTCTACAACAATTTATAGAAATGTTATAGTTGTTGTTATATTGTGATTAATTAATGATTAAAGTTAAATCATGTATTTTCTATCATTAATCTGTAGGTTTTAAAGTTGAACTCCAAATGATTTATAAGAGGTGTAAATGAAACGGGTAAAATAGTATTTTTCGTCTTCAATTTGCAGATTTTTAGGGTTGGATCTAGATAATTTATAAAGGGTATAAATACTGAATTCAACCCACCTTTGATCAAATCATGATTATATTTTTACCATCAAATTCAATAAATCCACTAAAATCATGTATTAAAAATTTATGCTCATTTAACTGATATATATTTTTTGATAGGTATACTATTAACCTTAATCAAAATCACAATGGATCCCGGATGGCCACCTACTAAAATACGGTTATTTTTTAAATCCATATAAAAGTTCAATGAATATTTAATTAAATTTATATTGAAAAACCATATAACGCCTCATGTATGGTTAAGTAATGACATAATGAGTTGCAATGTTTGTTATGGCTAGAGATATGCTTGATTTATTTATTTATTTATTATCATTATTATTTATTTATTTATTTATTTATTTATCAATTTATTTATTATGTTCAAGTATATTATATACCCCTTTTAGGAGTAATGACACAATGAGTCGCAATGTTTGTTGTGCCTAGAAATATGCTCCCTTTTCTATTTTATACATACATGCCATTATCCATATACTGATCGTACTTGTAGATTGACGTACATTTCTATGTGACTATTTGAATATAAAAGTCAACAAATATAACTACAGTTACGTGACTAAAAAAGGGAAGAACACGATATATAACGTATGAAATATCATCTTCTGGCAGAATTGCTTTCATATCTATCCTTCGTCCATTCCTTACTAATATGCATTGCTAGCTCAGCTTTGAACCAAAATGTAATTAATTGCTTTACGATGTTAAATAGTAGTAGCATTTAAACCAATTGAATTACTCGTTATCAAAGATAATACGCAAAACATGGTATCTTCTGGCTACAGGTTATCATTTCGAGCCATTTACTTATATTGACAAAAAAGGTGGCTGTGTTACTTTGAATTTGGTACCGAGTGTTTTCTATCTTGTAGATGATTCGAGTATTATCACCTCGTTGTTTAATGATACTTACTTTCTTTTTTACATCGCTATATGCAAACAAATTTCAAGATGTTTGTTTAAATAGAAAATTATAAAGTGTTAAAGGGGGTGTTTGGCTTGTGTTTGAGAATGATAATAAGTATGAGTTTCTATTTTGTAAGCCCAATGAGTTCATTCTGGATGGGTATAGAAAAACCTCAATTTTGGTGGACTAGTTTATAAATTTATTATCCACAAACCCACCATTCAAATACACCCCCAGTAGTAATGGTATGATCTAAAATATGATGAAAATTTGGATAGACCTAGAACTTTTGGAACTTCAAATTACAAGAGCCAAGTTTGTTTTCTTTATCGGTCAATAAAATATTCTTCCTTAGTATCAATTTTGGAGACTTTATGAACATTATCTTTTGTCTTATTTATTTTTTGTTTTATCATTAATTACAATATAGCTATGGGTTTGGAGATGGGGGTTATCAATGGACAGCTGCATGAGGGCTTCATTTGAGCAGGGCCTTTAAATTTTATACGTATATAATTTATATATAGGTTTCAATTATAAGTCAATTTTTACTAAATATCTAAATCAAATAAATTGGGCTATTTCATTAATTAAATTTTGAGAAAAAAGACCCAACAATGTTATTATCTGTACGAAAATTGGTTTATGTTTTTTAATTACGTCATTTGATAATACATAATTAAACAATTAAATTTCATGTGACCAAATTTGTTCTTGTTTTTTAACTATGTAATGTTGTAATATATAATTAAATTTTTATTAAACTTCTTTTGATTTTTTATGTTTATAACAATTTTTAATGTTATGTATATAAAAAACTTATTAAAAGGGTCTCATTTTGTTATGATACCGAATCACCAAATTTTAAGCTCCGGACCTGTATAGCTACATTATTATCAAAACACAATGTATATGCGAGATAACACAATAACGGAATCAAATGCAACTTGAGTAGAAATAAAATGAAATATGTGCTTTAAATCCTGCCACAATGAGCGAGCAAAGAAACTCATCGTTAAAATCAAATTTGTAACCTAAAAGTTAAAAATGGTGGGCTAAAGTCTTCTTTTTTTAAATGGTTTAAGAACAGCTTATTAGTTGGGCTATATAAAGATATAGCAATAGCAATTGCTATTTAAGGCTTTGATCGTTAGGATATGCAATACTATGTAATGGGTTTGGTGTATAGAAGGAAGGCCCAAATCAGGTGCACGTGATGCTGACAAAAGGGTCACGTGATGTTGATGATATAGTATGAGCGTGGCAGATAAGCAATACGAGGAACAAATATCGGCGTGATCTTGGTTGGTTGTTAGGAAACGGCCAAATCAGATTTCATCACAAAAATCCACAAACACAAACGTTATCTGTTTTTTTATCCTTTCAATGTAAGAGGTACGTAACGAAATTTGAGATTGAGATCATAATCTTGTCTTTTTAAAAAAATAAATAGTCATAACAAATATAAATTAAAATTCTTATATAGTTCACTTAACGATTTTATATACATCTTATATATTTGTGTTTCAAAAATAATTTACATGTAAAAAACAAACAAGTTCGTGTTTAAAATATTAATATTGCATTATTTTTATATTTTTTATTGTCTTCGTAAGTACATAATTATTTTTATTAGTTAAAAAAAAACTGTTCACTTTAAAAAAGAATAGATATCGCCAATAAAAAAAGTATTTAAAATTGCCGTTTTTAATATGGTAACTACGAGTCGAATATTTATCTTACTACAAATAATTTAGAAGGGTATAATTTGTATTCACATGTAAAATTTAAAAGCAATTTTTCCCTTTTTAAAAGTTATATAAAAGAATACAATTTAATATTTCACATATAATAATTACTCCGTAGTTATTTGTATTTAACGTGAATTTATTGATGTTAAGGGCGTTTTTATTAAATTACAGCTTTTCAGTATACATTTTATTTTAGTTAGCATTGGTATATACAAACGAATATAAATGCATAGTTACGTACATAAAAGATTATTAAAGTATATAATTTTTTGAAAGTACCAATAAAATTGTGCTATTTGATAAATGCCTCACTTTTTCCCACTTTTTTTTTAACATTTAAATATCTCAATAACCGTTAGTCAAAAATTATAAAAATTACACCATAAAAATCAACGTTTTCTCCTATTCGATTTAAGATCCCACAAGGTATACTTTCGACGAATTTTTTTTTTTTTCATTTTTTGGTGAATTTTGAAATTTTTTAACACATGTGTTATAAACAAATAACACATGTGTTAGCACCGACTATCGATTGTAACACATGTGATAGCCGCGTGTAACACTTTTGTTAATCCATCATAACACATGTGTTAACACACAAAAAATGAAAAAAAAAAAAAATTTGTCGAAAGTATACCTTGTGAGATGTCTAATCGAAGAGAAAAAAAAGACGATTTTTATGGTGTAATATTTATTATTTTTTGACTTACCGTTTTTGAGATATTTAAATTTAAAAAATGTGGGGGAAAGTGAGTTTTGTGTCAAATGACACAATCTTATTGGTACTCTCGTACTTTAAAAAAATTCATACTTTAATGAACTCACCTCTAGTTATGTAATCGACAACATTATCATTATCATTATCTTTATATAAAGCGATTTTAAATAAACTAACTTAAAGACGTCGATGATGTTCAACCATAATGTACTCAATATGCTACAATCTCATTTGGATTCAGTTGTTATATTGATTGGACATATATCTTCCTATTACGACCAATATCGATCGAGTATATTTATTATTTACGACAACGCATATGATTTGCAAATGCAAAATAGCTTGAGCATGCATTTTATTTTTATTTTTCTCTATTTATAGTAACAAAACATTAAATGGTTATCTTCTAATATAAGAATCAATTACAGGTAATTCACAAAAACAATATCTACATACAAATTATAAAATACAATACTTCGTAGTAAAAATAGTAACAGTAATCGTGTTACCAAATTTCAGCTCCATTTTATCCATCAAACTTGTAACCCTAAAATACAAATTTTATTTTTTCGAATCTATTTTTCAGCACAAATATTTATCATGATTTTAACGGATCGTTATTTTCAATGTACCAAAATGTTTTTTTCTTTTTTTCTTTTTTTTTTTTTTATAGATGGGGTTCACATGCATACGACTTTCTTTTAGTGAGAATAAAAGAATTAATAAAAGAGATTTATTTGGTAAAATTCTATTTTCTTTCATGTTCTTTATAATTAAATATCTAAAAAATAATTAGTCAAAAAATTATAAAAAGTACACTAATAAAAATTATTGTTTTTCTCTTCGATTAGACATCTCACATTATATACTTTTCAGAAAAAATTTCATTTTTTTGGATTTTTAAAAAACGACTATCACATATAATACTAACGACTATTACATTTCACGACTCATCAAAAAAGAAAAGAAGTTCATCAAAAGTATATCACATGAAATATCTAAATGAATATATAGAAAAAAAAAATCCTGATCTTTATGATATAATTTTTATAACTTTTTAATATTTTTTGAGATGTTCAATTTTCATACGACTTTTATTATCTTAATTAAAATAACAATTAAAATTAATTATTTTACTTTTTAAAAAATTTTAATTCTCATTTCAACTTTCCTTTTATATACATATATCACAAATCACACGATACTAGCCGGCTAACGTTGATTAATTTATTACTCCGTATATATATTTATCAAAGTTTGTCGATAAAAATAATTTAAAGGGAATGATCCATAGGGAAGCTCCATATTTTGAGGAAGGAGGGAAGCAAATCTTAGCTCTTGATTTTTTTATAAAAAACATTTTTAACATTCATTTGTGATGAATGTTAAATTTTGATTAACATTCATCACAAATAAATATTAATTAACATTCATTTATGATGAAATTAATGATTGAAATTTACTTCCCTTTTCCTCTAATTTTTTTACTACCTCTTCGTCCCTCCCCAATAATTTAATTACCCTCCACTATATGTTCTTTTTCTTTATCTCCGATTACAATAACGACAATAACATACTAATAAAATCAATTTAAAAAAAACCGTATAATATTCCACTTTACACGGAGTGATATGATCGATATCTACATTCTAAATTGACTTCCCACAAACAATTAATTAAAGAATCAGTCAATCACCGATTAACATCCATCAACAATGAGGAGGTCATTTGGTCCAGGAATGGGTGGCGGAGGCGGTGGTGGGATGATCAAAACTGTTCACAGAGCCATCAGGGCCGGCATCGGTGGCGAACAACCTTATTCACATTCCACCGTCACAACCACAAGATCATCAACCACCACAAATAACCGTAACATTAATCAACCAATAAATAACACCACTCTTTGTGTATCATCAAATGATAATAATCCTTCATTACCTTTTTATGTTCCGGTGGCGGCGCAGCCTAACTGGGTTTTTCCGGCGGATGAAGAGTTTGATAATTGGGTGTATATTGATGGTAGTGATAGTGAAAGTGCTTATGATGATATTGATGTGTTTGGTAGTGTTCCTTCTGAAGATGAAGTTCATCATGCAGTTTCTTCTCTTCAAGAGTATGTACCTTTTTATTATTTAATCAATCTTATATTCTTTTTCAATATTAAATAAATAGTATAGTGTATTTATTAAGTGTTCACTGAAGTATATATATTCAGGTGTATTCTAGACAAGTTTTATTGATTGTGTAAATATACTTGTTTATTAATAGTATTGACTATTGTTGATGATTATATTCAATTTTTTTAGTATGTTACAATATGCAAACTGATTAGTTAGTTAGAATTCAAAATTATTTATTATTTTGAGTTTAGATGTTATTTTTCTTGAGTTTTCTTATATGTTAAAAAAGACTTTAAGTCCAAAGGCACTTTGAATCTTTCATATATTTTTCCAACATTTACTTTTAGTTATTATGAAATAACGTACATGTTGAAAATGTTAAATTTCTTGTGGTTTAACTTGAGTTCTCCTTAGGGTTCTTGAACCGGTTTCCTTTGCACGATTGATTAATGACCGGAGAACATACGGTAGTGATGAGGATGAAGTCGAAAAGACTTTAGGTCCAGCTGGTTTTTACAGATCTGGATTTGAGTCAGATTGGATTGAGCCTTCAATGCAAGTATGCAACTCAACAGGTACATTGCAAGTTCGTAGCTCCGATAAAGTTTATGATGCTTTCCATCTATTGCAAACCGAGCCATCTGTTCAGGTACAATAATCCTTTTTTCAACCTACAACTTAAAGTAAAGTTTTTTGGCATAATTAATAGTGTGATTAATAATACATATTTGGACCAATTTCACTTTTATTGTGGCTTATATGACACTGCAACAATACTAGACACAAATATGAACCTTTAGTATGTGTTCATTGACATACAGTTGATAATTCGATATACGGTTGCTAGATGCTATGTTCATATTTGCTTCTTTTAATTTAGTTTTGCTTTTTATGGTGCAGAGAATGGTCATTTCCTTGTCATTAGACAAGGCTGTTTGGGATGCTGTTATGAACAATGAGGTGGTTCGTGAGCTTCGTAAATCAGTCAATGAAGGTTTGTGTCCACTTAAATAATTATGCATTTGATGACATTCATTTCGTATAAACTATTTTGTGAAAAGAAAATGCTTAAAATGAAGTACTTAAGCTTGCAGTAATGAAAGAGTATCATATATGATTTCGTTTTGGTTAATGCTTCTTAATTACTCCTGCAAAATGTAGTGTTGTTTCTTATTGTAATTGTTTTTGAGATTATGTATAACAGATAAAAGCATTACAGAAGGGTCGGATAGTAGTGTAAACGACTCGAATCCAGTGACACAAGTACTTCGTTGGATATTTGCGAATACAAAGGATAAAGTGATTGAAATAGTAGAGACAATAACAAAGATTGTGAATGAGTTGGTTCGCCCCATGAACAAAGATGAGAAGTCGGTGAATGCAGGCCTCAACTCATTTGAAGAGAATCTAAGAAGCTCTTTCTTTCTTTCAATCATGGTACTCTTGATTGTAGTTGTGAGTCGATCCCGTAAGTGATGAACATGATCTATGTCTGTGAGCCACACCCACTACTATTGATCATGATCTTAATTAGTTTTGAGTCAAAATATAAGTGTTGATCATGGTCCTACTTATATATTCTTGACCAACTTTTTTAGGCCATGATCTTATTTGGTCTAGGATTGGGCCCACAGATGTTGATCATCAATTTGCTGACATGCCAACAATAGGATTCTCTGATCGTTTTTTATGCATAAGAGGGTGGTACTTTGGTTTAGTATGCATTTTGCAAGTTTTTGGATATTGAAAACTAGTACTTCTTGAATGTTATGATCATTTTGTGGTGATTTTATGGATTGTGTATCTCATGATCTAATGTTAGAATTGTGCATATTGAATTTTCAACAGGAGTAGATAATTAGTTAAGTTATTTGACGTTTTTACCCTCACTCATTTCTTTGGGTTGGTTATTAAAAACAAACCTAAATTTTAATCATTTCTAATATTTTAGATGTCATATTGGATAATACTCATAAGATGTGATGTTAACTGATTGTGAGTCTTTTGATAACACTATATTTCAAATCTATATCTATACATCCCCTTATAATCCCCTTATAATGCAATTTTAGATTTTGAGTTCAAAAAATATCAAAAATAGATGAATTACTCTTATACCCCTTTGTTATATAGATATGTGTAACAACTTCTCTATATAATATTCTATAAATATTCAAATATTTTATATCTCTATTTAATTTAAAATTTATTATTATTATATTTTGTAAAAATAGACACAACAATTTATACTTTTATCAAACTTTAAAATCACTTCATTTATAAATTCAGTATGCTCCTACTGAAATATTATCTATAGAATAATGAAAAAATAATTATATTGATATTTAAGGATAACATGTTATTTAACGAACTTACAGTTCTACGAAAATAACATATATAATTTGGTAGTCTCCGCCGCATTGCGCTGGCAAAATGCTAGTTGATATAAATATGTTAACATAACTTTTTTCAAATTTATAGATTAGGTTGTTACACTCCACAACCATCATCGGGATGGTCTAGTGGTTGGCGTCCTGATATCCTCACAAGAGGTCTCAGATTCAAACCTCACTAGCTGCACATTTTGGAGTGGCTAGGGAAAGGGTTGAAAATGGGCACCGGATACCCTAGTTACGCCGAATACATCTGACTAAAAATATTAATCCTCCCGAATAACTTGAACAAGGTAAACATTCTCCGTTTTAACTGTCATTACTCTCTACATTCATTATTGGATGAATAATAATATATGCTCTAAAAGATCGTCCTATTTATCTTCTAACTGCAAGATCATTTACATATTTTTAAAATTAAGAGCGGAGATTACATATAAGTATTGATAAAATACTAGTCCTATTTATCTTCTAATTGCAAGATCATTTACATATTTTTAAAATTAAGGGTGGAGATTACAAATAAGTATTGATAAAATACTAGTTTTTTCTCAATAATCTAAAAAAGGAAAACTTTCTTCGTTTTAATTGTTGTTACACTTTACATTCATTATTGGATGAGTAATAATATATGTTCTAAAAGATCGTCCTATTTATCTTCTAATTGCACGATCATTTACATATTTTTAAAAATGAAGCGTGGAGATTACATATAAGTATTTATTAATTATAGCTGTCACTTATTTGTAGTTAAAAGTATGAATTAGAACAAAGTGATGAAGGAAATTTTTTATTATCCTGGCATACTTGCATCATCATATGCAAATTGTAGGCCCATTTAAAAAAATTGTTTTAACGCTTAGTTCATGGTCATCAATTTTATTTCATTTCCTTTTGGAGCCCGTTACATTAGTTTTGTATAATATCTACTTCCTATTTTTTGTAGGCCCAATTGTACCAATCTCTTATTTAATGAGGTCTTTTTGTTTTTTGTTCTTCCATAAAAAAATAAATAAAAATAAATAAAAATAAATAAGAATAAGAATAAGGAAAAGAAAAAGAAAAAGAAAATATAGAATGTGCTATGTTTACTTTGTGTTTAAACTAGCGTCTAAACCTGTGTATACATACGGTTCGTTTAAGCTACTAAAAAAAATATTAAATTAAGAAGTCATACTTTTTTAATACAACAATTCAAATTTCATAACGTAATATAAATACATATATGAATACAGCTTAACTGATAAAATATTTAATGTAACTTTTATTTATATAAGTACTCATTTATGTTTGTAGACATATATAAATATATGAAATAGATTTTATAAATTTTGATAATACTATGATACTTCCGTTAAGAGTTATATAATTTAAAAATTTTGGTACTGTAATTTTGAATAGAGCGAAATAAAATGATTTAATTGATAATATATTTAAATTAAATGATGATGTCATCAAATCCCTAATTTTACTCAATTTAACAAAATTAATAAATTTTATTGATCAATTGAAAATTTGATGATGATGTCATCGTCCGCTTCTTTTATTATATTTAATCGCAAATTGTGTAGAACAAAGGTTTACCCTGTTGGTTTTGGTCACATACAAAGATTATAAGGTAGATATGAAGTAAGGTACAAATATGAAGGACATATATTTAACAAACTTGAACATATCTTTTCTTATATATTTTCTTGAGATTCAAATTATGGCCAAGTCATCTTATCATGAGATGTTGGCCAAGCTCAATATATCACGGTATCAAAGAAAGATTGACTGAAAATTGATTGCAAGTGATAATAACTACTGATGTTTTATTTACCTTCTTATAGTTTTTGGCATTTTTATTATAATGATGTGAATCAACAGTGTATTTGGATGAGGTGTTGGAGTGTTTTGTTGATAGAATTTAGTTAGCCAATGATGTTGTGTTGTTAACTTGATAGTGTTTGTTATTCTGGTATGGGCATGTCTATAGCTTATGATGAGTGATAACACCTTGTAAACCATGATATCCTTTAGTGTTAATATATTTTCACAGTTTTACCAAAGAAAAAGAAGTTTGATTAATCAAACACTCATGATTATTACTAGCCTAAAACCTGCTAATGAATCAAGCTTCTATCAATTGAGCTACATATAGGATCAGAATATCAAAGACATATGAAGTGTAGTGTCCAAAATAGAATTAAAGTAATTTATAATCTTTGTAAATAATATGGAGGTCGATCGGTACACTATATGCATCAATATAAATTTCCCATATATATTTGCTTCCAAAATGCAACACATATGGCTAATCATATAGAATCGCCATTACATTGCCATGCTTATTTGATGCCAATCTGCTACTAAAGTTTGGGATCAACCCAACTTCAAAAGCCAAAAATGGGTTTTGAGATACATAACATCTCTCAAGCATTCTATTATATAGGTAAGCAACTTATATAGCCTAACACTTGTTTTTAAGCCAAAACAAAAAAAGACCATTACCCATTAATGGTGAAATGAGCCTAATCAGAACCATTGTGGGTGGCGGCCTGAGTCAGCTAGCCAAGCTGGAGTTCCTGCATTAGACAAGCATGATGGCGTATCCGAGGAACCTGAAGCCGTTGAAGATGGGTTCTTTCTTTTCTTGTTTTCAGCTGAAAAGCTCGCTCCTAATGGCTGTAACTTCTGCTTATGAAACAGATTAAAAAAATTAATTAAATGGTCAATTAAAACAAAATTTAACTTAATCTTTTTTCTTTTATCAAATTGAATAGATATATATATATACTCACAATAATCTGTGGTGAAGATGGATTTGTGGGGATGTCATTGAGGTTGAGGAGGGTGGTGGGTAGTGGAAGGCCTTCTGAGAGTGAGGAGACAGTTACAGGGCGTCTTTCCGGCACCGGCTTCACAGGTGGAGAGGGAAGATGGTGGTGGTGGTAGGGTGGCAGTGGTGGGGTGGAGGAATTAACAGAAGGTGGAGTTGGGACCACTTGCAACAAATCCTCAACCTGAAGGGTAACCTGAGATGAAGATATGTTGCTGGCAGAAGAGGTGGTGTTGGTGGGATTCACCATATTTGGCCAGAGGAAAGTGCCTTGTGGTCTGCAAAGTCTGAACCCACTCTTTAGCCTCTCAATCTTTGCTGCTTTTCCCTCAGGTGGTGCTGGTGCTTGGGTCTGGGCAGCTGGTGGTGATACATGACCACTTTGTTCAGATTTCGCCTGATCAACACCTGCAGGTTGTTTTGGTGGTGCTATACCTTCATTTTCATCTGCCACTTTTGGCTTTTCTTGTGCATCTGAGGAGGCTGTAGTAATTAATAATGTGCCAGCCTTTGGGCTTCTTATTGCTTCCATCTGGGTTGACTCTTCACCAACCTCAGAAGCCTGAATACATGCCTGTATGCATGCAATTCCAAATGTTATAATTCCATGATAGAGATACATGTACTACGTGCCGTACATATGGTCATCATATATGTTTTGTAATTAAATTAAATATATTATATATGTATATATGTAGACAAAATATATGTCAAACTAAATTGTTGTGAAATTAAGGCATAAAAACTGTACGGTATCTATATGGACTATTTTGGACTTTCTCATACATCCATGCATGGCCTATCCTCACCAGTCACAACAATTGACATGGTACAGTTGATCAAAATTTAATTTGATAATCAATATAAATATTGTACTGTTTATTAATTCTTCAAATATTTCCTAAGTTTTAAGCCATTGTAATAGTCTTCCTGACCAATCAAAAAAAGCATGCAACAATTAATAAATTTATAACTTTAACCTTGCTAGACCTAATTTGTATTTTCTTCATTTGTAAAAGAATTACTTTTAGATGCTTCAGAGTTTTTGGAATAATGTGACAGGAAAGTTCCAACATTGGCCCTCACTGGAATATTTAAACATATAAAATGTCATATATACAATGTAAAGAATTAACCAAAATTTTAGCTAGAGTTAAGTGGCTTTCAACCTTCTAGCTAAGTACATAAATGAATGGTGATACAACTATTAATTATAATCTTCTTTACAGTAACATCGTCAACCTACCTACCTCCAAACTATATTAAATCATATGAAGATCAAATGGCTGGTGCTGCCATATTATCTTTATATATAAATGATGTTCTAAATAAGTTGATGTTGATATGCATAACTACTCTATGAAAAGCAGATGTAAGAAACTCCAAATAAAGAATCTTTTGATTCCTTCATTCTACAATTAACAAATTGCAAAGGCTTAATATGCTAAGATAGCTAGTCAGCTGTTGGAACATTTTTTCAGGTAAAAATGTTTTGCTGACAGATAGAATATATGATGTAATCATATAGTAATAATATGTAAGGTAATTTCCCAAGCATATTAATTATGTTTGACTTGTACATCATTGAACATTAATTATATGAACTGACCTGTATCTTCTTCAGGATCTCTGAAATGACCACCAATTGTTTCTTGCATTGTCCCTGCCAAATAAATAAACATGAAAAAAGCATATTTAGATTATGGATGGAGGAAACATTTCAGTAAGCAATTAGGAACTAATTGTTACCTTTTTTAAGACTGAGTTATCAACATCAGATGCTTCAGACTCTGAATGAAGCAAAAAATTACAGATATCCATCACTTGCAGGGGACTTGTGTCAACAACTTCAGAAACCACAATTCTTTGACTTTGCTCTTCGTTATTTTTTGAAGTCAACTCTAGAATCTCCCTGTTTATAGACATAAAGTCTAATTAAATAAAATAGCACCACTAATTAAATATTTTTAAAAAGTTCTTCATTACCTTCTCAAGCCTGCCATTTCTTCCTCAACCTGCTTCTTTGGTAAATACTCCCTGTGATATTTGAACCACAACTATCAATTAAATTCTCAAACTTTTTGAAACAAAATAATATTACAATACAAGTTTTTTAATTACAAGTTATATACCTTTTGATAAATGAAATTTCTTCTTTCAGATGATTAAGTTCTTTAGCCATAATTGGATCTTGGGTAGGAGAATCGCCTGGCTTCCAACCAGGTGGTGGAATCCACAATGGGTCATTCACCCCAGCATCTTTTCTGATCTTAAGAAGGTCTGCATCCTCCAGCCAGTATTCCATTGCACCATCGGCATTGTGTGACCGCCTGAACCGGAGATTTCCACCAGGTGCCACCTTGTTTGCCACATGCTTTAGCAAGTGGTCTAAGAGTCCAGTGTCACCGATCCTCTTTCTTGCTTCAACTCTAAGTGCTGGCCTAGGAATTGGATTGCCGATCATTGCTTTCTTTTCCTGCATTGCTTCTAGAAGACTTAACTCTGCAGCCATGTACCTGCAGTTAATTCAATTCTTAATGAGTAATACATAATTGTATCCCATTAATTATACAATGATTGAACTTTGAGAAGCAAATTCTCTCTCTCCTTTTTTTACCTCTCCTTTGACCATCTATCAGTTGGATTCCTGATTACTAACTTCTTACATTTCTTCATCGGCTTTTTATTAACTTGGCGCCATACATGCTTCACTTGTTTAGCCTTCTTTCTTTTTCTTAAAATTCTGGTACTTTTGTGCTCTTGTTCAAGATCTTCTTCTCTTTCGTCCTCCACCTCTTCTTCTTCCTCTACTTCTTTAGCTTCATCATCATTCTCTTCTTGATCTATTTCAAGGTCAACTTCCTCTTCGTCCTCCTCAATCTCATCACCTCCATTTTCTTGTTGATTTTTAACTTCTTGATCATATGTGATGAAGCCTAAAGTAGATGGAGTATCACTGGTTTCTTTGTGTTTCCTGAAGGTATCACCTGTGACTAAGCCTACAGCATATGGAGTATCACAAGTTTCTTTGTGTTTCCCAGTGAAGGTATCACCTTTTCCATTTAAGGTATCACCTATGAGTAAGCCAAAAGTAGATGGAGTCTCGCTAGTTTCTTTGTACTGCCCAATGAACGTATCATCCATGGGTAAGTCAAAAGTATATGGAATAATAGTTCTTCTGTGTTTCCTAATTGTTTCTTTGTGTTTACCGATGAAGGTAACTTGCCTTCTGGCACCCCATCTTAACATATTATTGTTCATCAGCACTCTAGCCAATCCAATGTCATCATTCTTCATATTTGACTCAGATTGAGACTTTGGCTTCACCAGCCAGAATTCTTCCAAATGCTTCTTTGCAGCAAATTCTTGAGATGGAACTTGCCTTAAAAGCACTTTCCTTGCCAGCTTAAGTCCCATCACAAACTTCTCATCTAAAGCAGGGTACATCTCCATGATTCCTTTGCTTAAATAAGTTCTTAATGATAGAATGCTTGGATACCTAATAGCAACATTCAAATCTGTCTTCTCACTAACCTGAAAAATCATCAACAAACCAAAGGATTTAAAGTCAAATGAAACTTTCACTCTATCAAAACAATAAAAAGTGTTTTTTTTCCAAACTTTTTTGGAGTGACTGAATTTACCATGACAACTCGAGTGGATATCAGCTGAACTGGAGTCCTAGGTGGCAGATTCTTGTGATATAACTCGTAAATTGAGCCTAGTTCAATCTCTTCATGTGGGACTTCATCTGCTTTACACATAAAACCTTGACCACTCATAATGAAGAAACCCGAATGAAAGATAAAAATAGTTTATGCCTAGAAAATGGTGATGATAATTCAAAGTATATATCTATGAAACTATAAAGTGAAAATGAGTTTGTATGTACCATTTGTATCATGCAGAGGTTGTCTGGCCAAAGGTGGTGCTTGTCCTTGTGCGCCGTCTACTACGCTGCATACTTCTTTCCTTTTGAAGGTAATTATTTCCTGCATTACAAATGCTTTTTAATAAGGCACAGGCTTTGTATACTGAAACTTTTTTCCAAACATACTGCCCAAATATTAAAATAATAATTTAATAATCATTATATTTATATATTACTAAAAGTGGGTTCAATAATAACTCACTCAATCAAATTATATAATTATTTAATAATAATAATAACTCACTCAATCAAATCTCATATCTATCACAATACTTCAACACAATTTTCCAAGTAAAAAGATATTAAAATAGTACACTTAGTATATCCCTTTTAATAAAGACCAATGCAAATATACAAACAGAAGTGCACACACACATCTACTATACTATACTATACATACAGATATATATATATATTGTTCATATTATTATGATGAGGCTAGATATGTTTCTTTTGATTTTATGTGTAGTACATTGCATGAGAAATGTGGCGCGTGAATGCGCGTGTACTAGAGTCTAGAGAGATAAAAACACTAAAAGAGATCACTATTACTGAAAATGCATACATCTGATAATTTTCTAATGCAAACACCAATACACCATGGCATAACTGCATCCTTAGAGAAAGAGAGAGAGAGATTACATTGTTGCCAAAGGTTACTCTTTTTGATCTTTTGCGATGATAAGTTTCCATTTTCACTCAAAGTTAACCTGTGAAATTTTATAAAGTCAAAAATATAAATACTGATTAAACATTTTTATTTTTATAAACAATATAAAAACGATTCATGTTGCATATACTATTTTATAAATATCATGGTCATACTGATTTCAGAAGGAAATAAAATGAAAATTATGAGAGTTATGATAATTTGGTGAATTTATTTACGTACGTGGATATAAACCGGAAATCCAGGAAAATTTGAGCTGTTTTTAGGGTTTATAATCACAAAAAACGGAATCATTCAATAAATTTATCAAAAACTTCCATGAATAAGAAGATATTACAGTCAGCACACACTTATTCACTGAGCTACATTTTTTAATACATACATATTCAAAAAACACACACAAACTTCACACATTTATGAGTGCAGTAATCAATACAAAAATGATTACACACACAAAAAACGGAAGAAAAGCATTAAATGAACAACTAGGGTTTGAGTGCAAACGAAATCAAAATTTCTGAAAAAAATACTTTAAAAGTTTGCATTAAATCAGCTCATTTAACTCCGTATATTTATAGAAACAAATCGAATAACACAAATCACAAAATCTTCATTTAATAAACCAGATCTATTGACCATCGATAAAGCTATAAATTCGAACTCGCCATTAGAGTACTTACTACAAACATCAAAATCTCGAAATGAAATCAGCGGGCGATAATATAAAATGAAAAATATAACACCTTTTGAGACCCTAACAGGTTTATTTAACAGTTTGTAATTAGTAAGTTGAGATTGAATAGATTAATGATTTAACGAAGAAATAATGAAATTTATGTGAAAACTGCCATTGTTGTACGGATTAGAGGTTTACCTGTAGAGAGAGAAAATATTCTGTTAAGAGGTTTTTAAGAGAGTGGCGCATATGTGCCGCGTCTCACGTCGTTTTGTAATAACAAGCACGAATGGATATTGGTTCCCCATTTGGTGGTAATTTACTGATGTGCCCCCCATATGGTTGTAGTGTAGAAGCCGTGCGACGTCGTTGGGTGACATGTAATATTACGCTAGACACAATAAGACAAAGTTTATATTCATTTGCTTTGAATATTATATATTCGAGTCATCTAACTTTAATGTATACAGGGAGTTATTAATTAAACTAGTGAACTTGAGAACTTAACTAAAATGAAAATGATAATTCATTCTATTTGTTACAAATAAATATGAATGATGTCCATAATCATATTTACCGGATACAGTTTGTATTATAGTAGGAGATTGACTAAGTGTAGGTTAAGCTATCTTGTATTTATCTATATATCTATATATATACCTCTTTGATGAGATGAATAATACAGATCTCTATTATCTTTTATCTATATCTCGTTTTTCATTGTTCATTGGTAAAATAGTATTTTATATAAATTATACTTATATATCAAGTTATCTAATTATATTAAATGAACTCGTAATACTTTAGAAATTGAGTTGATAAATTCATCCGGAGTTCTTTTATACGTGTCTAAATATCATTAGTTTTGTGTTCATTTGAGAAGTATGTTGATTGTGACATGTTACACAAGTAGTTGGACTATACCCATTTTGTCACGTCTAAAAATAAATATTAGTTAATTAATTTTAATAATGTTAATGTTATTTAACCTAACTGTATTCAAATTTTTGTATATTATCGTCATTATGCTTGATTTCTTATTTTAAAATGAACTCTTCTTATAATAGGGTTAAAAGAATAAACTTGTTGTCCATTTTTCATGTTATTGACTTATTGTTGTGTTAAAGTGACATTAAATAGGGCGAGTCGAGGATATAAACATTGAGGAACAAAATACATCTTTTAATTTTATCTTCTTTTTTTAAAGATAAAAGTAATAAAATATCACTAATACTTGTAAAAAAAATATTTCTTATATCTTTTAAAATTTTTGAGCAGTGACCTCTTCTATATCCGTGCCACATTTAGGTTGATTGGATCAGATCCCTACCAAAAAACCCTAAAATCAACTGAATAATAAGTAAGGGACTTGAATATTGGTAATGGGGAACTGGGTATATAATAAAGATACTGTATATCATATTGTAGGGCCACATTGAAACCACATCCTGATTAATTTTTACTTCTACAATACACACTCATATATTTGATCGTGTTGAACTACGAACAATGTCACTGTTGCTACACTCCTCTATTCTCGAACTAATCTAGTTCAAAACTAAAAAAGTTAGTTCAAAATGATTATACATCAAAACCGAAAACAAATAAGTTATTGAGCGAAACAAACAATCTGAAATGATGCACAAACTAAAAGACGAACTTAAGTGAGATATTATGCTACTGAAAATCTTACAATGGACTCATAGTTCATGCAATTTGATAAACTGATAAGTACTACAAACCAAATGAAATAAAATGTCACACAATCACATTGTAACTAAGTGTTAAATGACCATAACAACTTTTAACTATGAAAAAAGTACCATTCACCAACAGTGCTGTGAAACTGGGAAATTAGAAAAATAAAGATCCTTTTATGATAGTCGTGTGGGGCTACAACATATTAAAATACATCATCAACTCACAAGTCAAACCCATCAGGAATCAACACAACTGACCCAGAGGTTTTTCGACTTTCGAGGTCCAGATGGGCTTGAGCCGCTTGAGACAGAGGGTATTTGTGGTTAACCCGTACCCGTAAAATCCCAGTTGAAATGTTGGCAAATACCTCACCAGCAGTTTCAAGTAGCTCGTCCCGTTTGGCAGTGTATTGCATGAGAGAAGGCCTAGTTAAAAACAGTGATTTTACAGCAAGTGCTGATAAAGGGATGGGGTCTGGTGTGCCAGATGACTGCCCAAAAGACACCAAATGTCCTCGGATTTTTAAGCAGGCTAATGATCCCTGAAACAACAACGGGAAGTTTGGTTCAGAACCAAAAGTGTGAACTAAAATAGTCACTTTCAGTTGAACAAAGGCTGAAATAAACCCACTTTGTTGACCAGGCAAAATTAATACATACTAATTTTAATACAGAGTTCAAGATTAATCAATGTGACATTGAAATATTCAAAAATAGCACAATAAAAAAGTACTGATTATTTTCAGTAATTCTTCAGAAAAACAGTATAGTATGTTTTCTGATGAATGATCGTAATCGGTATTAATAAATTAGATTCATCTAAGTGCAACATCAGTTAAGTTCACCATTTAAACTCATGAAAGGAATCTTATCGATATTTAATTTGGCAGTTTAACAGTTTTGACTTGAATTCTTCCAGGTCAATAAAGCTGGACAGGAAAGAATCTTAAATAGCCTACCATCAAGAACTCAGAGATGCTCGATCGATGGTGGATTGGAAGGGTATTTTGGGAGACTCAGTATTCAGACACAAGCTAAAAGTTTAAAAGGCTAATACTGGATCTATGAAGCCAAAATACGTTTCAACAAACATTTACATTTTGTGGGTCTCGTCAGTACTGACAGATGTGATATCTAATGTTGTAGTAACATTTTTACGTATTACACCAAAAGTACAGACCTACAAAATTAGAGCAGAGAATCATGCGGCGGGATGGTTCAAGTATAAGCTATGAAACAAGACAAAACACAGAGGTACAAATTCCGACAAATTTACTTATGAAAGGGTCGATTAAGGGTTTTTTTCTCTAACAGATCAACATGTAAAATATTTTTTTAAAGCTAAGTAGGATGTGGGTCGAACGAATTGAAGTTCGCCCAAAGTGTATTTTCAATGCATTAAAAATCATATACCACTTCATTAAAAAGAAACTAGATAATTATGAATAATTTAATCATACTCGACACACTAATTATTAGATAATTAAAGGGACGAAAGTGTCTGGGTCAACCCAAGCCGACCGAGCCCTAACATGTTAGGACCCGTTACCGACCTGCCTAACCTACCCCCCTTATGCCACCTCTAAGAAAACTTATACAGAAACTCATTACCTCAAAGGTGTCTTTCCCAACAGAATCATAGACTACTTCAACCCCTTGCCCAGCTGTAATCTCAGTAACACGTTCAACAAAATTTTCCTCTTTGCTGACAATGACATGGTGGCACCCATCTTCCTTTGCTTGTGCAGCCTTCTCTTTGGTTGACACGGTTCCAATAACCACAGCTCCAAGTGCATTTGCCCATTGACACAACAACGATCCAACTCCACCAGCAGCTGCATGTACAAGGATTGTATGTCCACGTTCAACCTGTTAACAAATATATCAGCAAGAACACAAAATGAAAATAAAACCTTTTAAGATATATGATGTACCAATGGGTTCATCAATATGCAATGTAGTAGCGAACTGAAATTGACATCGATGACTTTTAACCTTGGTTTATTATGCTTTATCTAGAGACTAGAGGTTAAAACAGATTTGGGCGCGCATTGAGACGGTTCAGGTGGACTTGAACCAAAACACATTTTGTCCAAATTATGTTTAACTTCTTTATAAACTATTAGCTTCTTAAATATGAATACAAAAACTATAGTATTAAAAAATAAACTTTGGGCAACATTTTGACTCATTGACCCATTTGACTCATATTCTTTTGACCAATTATTTTAAATTGGCTCATATGACACGTAACAGATTAAGACATTAGCCCGAATTGACCCATACGAAACGACAGAGATTAAAACAATAGCCCAAATTGGCTCATTCATAAGTATCGAGTGAAGTTGGCCGCCTCTAACTATTTCTGTCCCATAAAAATTGCAAGATTTCTTTCTAGCAATGCTTATTATTGTTCCAAATAAAATTAAAGGAAATGATTTCACAACCAAAATAATAATCATAAGAATAATCAAAATTCTTCAATAAATTGATTTAGGAGGTTGGCAATATCAACCCGTTTGATATGTTCAGAACATTTGACACATTCCCCTGTTAGATAAATTTTCTGAATTGTCACTTAAGAAGAAAACAACCAGATTGGCAACTGCCACCTCTAATCCATTTGGTTGTTCTAACAATAATATGCACTTAAGAATAGATTAAGTTAGAGGTAGATCAAACTTTGAATATGTATGTTTTTCAATTTCCTTCCTTGGACCTCCTTACTATCATTTACTTATATATCATATCATGGTCCTAATAGAACGCTAAAAGCTTAACCAGACACATACAAATCCCTGAAGATCTTCAAGTGAATTTTCACCTTAAAGCAACGACGGAGGAGGAACTGAGCAGTCATTCCCTTAAGAAAAACAGCAGCTGCTACACTCGGGTCAATATTAGAAGGAACAGGTACCACTTTATCTGCAGGAAGTATCTGTTCTTCAGCATACGCTCCCATTGGAAAACCAGCATAAGCAACAAGATCTCCAACTTGCCGCCCAGTTAGTCCAGGACCAACAGCTGTCACAACTCCCACAGCCTCCATACCTTCAAGTAGAAGATATATAATAATCATTCCTCATTCTTTGAAAAGTTAAGATTTAAGATTTAAAAATCAGCAAAAGACTATTACTACTGTGTTGATGAAGCATTCAAAAACCTCCATGATCATTTTTTTAAAAAGAAAAATGAGAAAAGATAATGAATGAAACTTGTAATAAGAGTCATCCTAAGACTCTTAAGGAAATCAAATATTAGCCATATTTAATAATTAATAGTAGTAACAAATAAAGGTTGTAGTTTCGACCTTCGGATTATTATATAATCAAATGGTTTTGTGATCATATACAATCAAATGGGTTGGTTCGATCACTCCCATGCAATCCTATTTTAACTGGTACTCACAGTATTACCTATCTTGACTCGAACCCATGTTAACCTGTTACCTAACCCGCCAACTTTCACACCCTTAGTCTAAAGTTGAAAGTTTTGGTACTAAAAAGAAATATACTTTGCCACTACTGTTTCACAAAGTGAAACTGTATCAACACCAAACCAAATAAGCACAACTAATTCATTACTAGGATGCAGTAAATATGTAAGATTTTGGCTGTTTGCCCTGGTTTTAACCAAATTTCCCCATTTGTAATCCTTCAAAGATATGGGTGCACAGGTTCCAATATTTTGACCCTATCAGGTAATATTTTAATTGTTAGACACACGGCGAAGTACTTATGATAAACAATGTGCCCTGTCCTTGTATTTACTCTTGGGCAGCGAGAGTACTACAGAATGGAATAATGGATGTCCAAACTTCACTCTCTAACATATGCATATTTACATATGTATGTCTCACTTTTCAACATCATAATATAGTAATGGATGATATAACATCTAACCCGGTGTGAATGGAATTGCAGCTGCCTTGTAGACACCAGTACGGAAATAAACATCGATAAAGTTTACCCCGATGGCCTTGTTTCTCACCCTAATTTCTCCATCTTTTGGGTCTCCTAATTCAACATCTTCCCATTTCAAGACCTGTCACTTTAATTTTTTAATACAACGCTCATTCAAACATTGGCACTTCATACTTGACCATAGATAATATTTATAATCATGCTAAGATATCCAAACAAGGCAATGCTGATCATAACGACATATGTGAAACACACACACATAGATATGTATATTCATCTTGGATTAACGATTAGAAACGTGCTATGCTTTTCATGACTATGAAGTATGAACTACTAAAATTAAATCTATTGACTAAGGCCATCTCCAACCTTATGCTCCAAATCCACTTTTTCCTCCAACTTTGAAGTTTAGAGTAAAAATTAACCATGCTTCATATTTGGAGAAATTTTTGGAGTAGGGTAAAGAATAGTCCATATTTGGAGTATCACCATTCATCCTCCAAATGTCTAATCATATGTTTTATTGGTTGCCATGCATAAATAAATTAATTAATCTAGTATAGAAGTGTTTGAAGTATGATATTTTGAGTATAGGATATTTAGAGTATATGGTTGGAGATGAACTTTTTTGATGATGAATATGCTTTAAAGATGCTCTTTTTACTCCATATTTGGAGTTGGAGATTTGAAGATGGTCGGAGATGCCCTAATGCTTCCATTCCTTAATATATTCATCAACCACTTGATGAGCACATACATCAATAGAACACCAATACTATTCATTATGAGAAGTAACTTTATCATCATGATAACATAATTCTATCTTTCAAATGTTTACATATGATTTGAAAATTCTTAAATTTTGATAACCACTTACACTTGATCAGACTGTAATCCCTAATTAGTCAAATACTTAGCTCTAATTAACAACAATAGTTACTGAAGACACAAATAAAGACAAAATATATTTAATTATTTATGTAAAGTTACAACCAAAACCACAAAGAAAAAAATTTGATTTTGTTTAAATATATTTAAGAAAATAAAGTAAGGTAAAGAAGAATGAATACCTCAGCGCCACCAAGTTCATGAACCCTAATAGATTTTACCATATCGGGTGATGATGATGTAGAAATCGGTTTAATTGTAACGAAACTGGATATGATTAATTTATGAGGATTTTTAGAATTGAGCAGATGACTTTGTTGTTCTTTTAGGTGAAGAATAGAGTGTTGACTTATATTAGCAGTAAGAAAGGGGTTCAGTAACAAGTGGGTTTGGTACAACGTTGACTGAATAGGAACACGAGGAACAAATAGTCCTCCCATTTGCGTCGCAAGTTATTTTTCACTCTACATCACCGTTTGTATACTTGACAGTGGAGGTAAATTACACTTTTAACCCTTTTTCTATGTTATGAATTTATTTTTGACACCTACGTGTGTTTTTACAGTTGAAGATGGTTAAACGGAAAACTTAGTGAAATTAGAATTTTAGATTACAATCTTATAAAGTTTTAAATTTTTTGATGTAATGTATAATATATGATAACGATAAGGATCGTTAATATTTTTTAGCCTTTTTAGGACTTAAGAAATATTATGTCGAATAAATTAAGCTAATTTTATGTGTAAAGACAATATTATAAAGCCCTAAAAGAGCGTACATGTAAGATATTAGGTCTGTTTGATGTGAGAAAATAATAAAGTTCATTTTCTGTCACTTAATTCTAAGTGATTTCGTAAAAAATGAAAATTCAATGTTCAATTTTTTATATCTTTAATTTCAATATTTATTTTTTATTGGCTATCATCAAAAAATAACTTACTTATAATCTTTATGATTTCACAATTGAATTCTCTCAATCAATTTTTACGCATTAGCATTTATCATATTGGTGAAATAAATAGCTCAATTAAAATATTATTGTATTACTATTCCTAGCTAAAAACTTTGATAAAAACATTAATAAAAATTAAAAGCAAAAAAAAAGTAAATTTATCTATCTGTAATTAGTTGAAAACTTAATCGACTATCAAAGCTTCATATTTATATAAGTAAAACATTAAAAATTACATTCTTTGAAATGATATTTGTTTGGGTAGATTCTTTCTTATTAAAACATACTAAATCAGTAACAAAATAATAAAGTTGACGTACTATATCACAACGGAATAAATAAATTAGTTTATTTTAGTTTAGAAAAGTAAATTTTCCGTACTATAAAAATAAGTTTTATTGAATTTGCGTAAAGATCGGCTAAATAATAATAGATTATATAAAATTGATAAGATATGATATTTTAAATTTGTTACAGAATCCCTAAGACATTGAGGGCCGCCTATGTATGAGCACAATATGACTAACATAACATATGCAACCTGTGCCAGCATTATAAATTATGGGTGTTATAGCAAGCACACCCCTCCCTTTCACACGCACATTTTTCCGTACACACACATAGGGGGTGCAATCAGACAAACCCTTAATTATTGTTCTTATTGCACTTGGGGCTATGGCAAGCCCGGCCCAAAGGAGGTGCGGGGTGTGCGACCGCACAGGGCCCGAAATTTAGTCTGAAATTAAATAAATATATATTATATAGGTTAATATATATTATTTATGTAAAACAAATCATAAATGTAGAGTAGATAAGTTGGCAATGCCCCCCCTCCCCCTCCCCCTTTCAGTCTTATATCATTTCTATTTGGTGCATGTTCGAATCTTGAAAGCCACATTTTATTTTTCTTTTCTGAAAGGCTTTTCCATCATTTTTTATTAACCCATTATTAGAGCCCATTTAATAATTATAGTCCATTAACAATAATTGATTATAATTTATAAGCCCATTACTCATATTATAGGTATTTTTATAACAATTATCGGTTTATCGTAATTTATAGAACTTATATATAAAAAATTTAGGACCCATTTTTATTTTTCGCACAAAGTCCTCGAAATTAATGGACCGGCCCTGGGCTATGGTATAGAATATTTTTTGCAATATATCTAGAATAACTGATTTTAATATATTTAATCTTTCCTTCTTTACGTATGGTTTGTTTTGAGGACAGAAGGTATAATGCACAAATGTCTACAACGTATTCAACTGAAAGAAATACAAGTCAAAGTTCATATTGAAGCTATGAATTAGATGATTGCTTCGAGAATTTTGTGGATGATGTTGTCAATTTCTGAATAGCTAATAGTCAACTAAATTTGTAGAAGATAATTCGAGTTACCCGATTTGGGAAAAAAAAAAAAAAAAAGATTGTAATTTGTCTTTTACGAGTTTTTTTACATGCGCCTTGTGTCAAAGTTTAAAATTATTATATTTTTGTAGTAATTAAATATTAAGATGTAAAAAACTAAAGCTATTACATAAAAGGATGAAAATTAAGATTTTTTCAACATCGATATTAGATTGAAAGTTATATAACACAACATTCTAATAATACATATAATATAGTGGAATGATAAAAAATTCATAAATGTTTTATATAATAAAGGGAGGGGATCAATAGGAAATAAAAAATTAAGGGAATGAGAGAAGCAAATCTCAACTATTGATTTCATCATAAATGAATTTTAAAAATCACAAATAATTTCAAAATTTAACATTCATCACAAATGAATGTTAAAAAAATTTATTTATTAAAAATTCAAGGGCTAAGATTTGCTTCCCTCATTTTTCAAAATTTGAAGCTTCCCTGTGGATCATTTCCCTATATATAAATATGTGTATGTATGCTTGTAATTCTAAATGTGTTATATATTTACTTTTGTTTCTTTCTATTAACATATTTATAATAACGTCTCATTAATTAAAGTTGCGACACTCTATATTCACCATAGTTGACGTTATGTGTGTGTCCTTCAAATATAAATTAAGTACTTGTTAGTATGGTCATAAGATACGAAGGGTTATTGCAATAAACATAATTAAAAGAGCTTGTTGGTTCTAACATTTTAAATTAGTAAAATTAAAATTTTACAATTTTATTTATAATGAGTTAATGTCTTATTAATTGGAAATATTCAAACATGTAGAACCATCACGAACTTTATATATATTATCATAATTCATAATCTACATATATATTTGATCATGGTATATATCCTATGAACTAATGCATCACACAATTATGTTTAAGTTATTAAAAATATATGTATAATCTTAGATTATCTTTAAATATAAAAGTTAGGTTGAATAATTTACATTATTGATATAGATACAATTTTAGAATATTTTATAAATGGTTATATGAAATTAAACATGTATAAATAATATTATGTGAGAAAAGTTTCTATTTTATATTAAAAAATAATGTGAAGTGAGTTTTCTACTATGTATTGAGTTTGAATAGGCTAGAAACAGTGAAAATCACCTTTGCTAATTGTATGTGTTAGAAATTTTATATTAGAACATAATGTGAAGTGAGTTTCTTACAATATATCTAGTTTGAATAGGCTAGAAACAGTGAAAATCACCTTTGGTGATTGTATGTGTTAGAAATAAGTATAAATTTGTATGGAATTGTAATATTTAGAACAACAATATCAATTAAAAGCATAGTTAAAAGGAATGTTGATTATATCTATAATACACTAATAAAGGGTTTAGATGGGTTAAAACTTACAAATCAAAGATCATAAATATCATTTACAACCTCATCACTGACAAAATAAATATGAAAATCTTTTAACAATTTAAACTTAACTAAACAAATATAAATTCTATCAAAAGATAATATGAAAATTTTTCTTATCAAAATTCACTATAAATTTAAAAAATCTATTTATTTACCGAATCCACCCTTTAAAATATCTATAAAATGTCTATTATAATATGTAGTTATAGATATATTTTTAAACCTCATAAGATTATCTAACTTATACCTTCCATTTTAATATATTAAGTCATATTTTTTTATCATCATTATACTTTATGACTTGATGTACTTTATGAGCTAACATGTAAGCTAACGAATTCATATCAACTTTACTATGATTAATCACAACACCTTTTTGCAGATTTTTAAAAAAAGTAAGTTATATCGTGTAGACACTCTACGAGTTTATTTTAAAAGGATCAGTATTCTTATTGTCTTATAAGATGAAAAGATCACATAAAACTTGTAACACTTTACCTTAAATAATTCTTACCTTAGAATTTGATTGTTATCGAATGTAAGTATTTCAGAAAATCAAGTGACAATTATAATTACAATAATAATTATAATAATTTCCAAATCATCGCCTTGATTTTTGGTCTCATAGGTAGAAATTTAGTCGTTCCTTTTGCACGATAAATAATTAAAACAAGATCGGACCATGAATAAAGGAACTTTGACAAGTAAACAATTTGAAAAGTACAAAGGCCCCTGCTTTCTTCGACTCAAAGTTTTAGTTAGATACTTAGATTACTGTTTGAAAACTTTCTCAACTTCTTAGAAGGAAAAAAATACACTTTGAGCTGTTTCAGGGTTCACCACATCTAATCATTCACATAAACACTTGTTATAATCGATTTAATTAACATTTTATGCTTGCTCTACTTAACCATTGAACTAAGAAAACAACACTTCATAATAATAATAAATTATATTATATAGAAACGCAGAACATTACATTCAACACACACACACACTAAATCTCCCTATCCAAGTAGTTTACAATACTTGATGCATTTTGAAAAAGCAACAATACAAGTACAACATTATTCTTCAAACTTAAAAAGGGTGACTTAGAGGTCAACTACATTCACAATTTGTTGTGAAATAGATACATAACTCTCCTTATGCCACCTCTTAATTCTCACTAAACGATAAATTAAAAAACTTAATATAGTACCAAACAACCCTTTAATTAGAGAAGTTGACAATAGACCTATAAGTTGACCCTGGTGTCCATCCGCTAGGAATAACATTTTTCGCGACAAGAACCTGTTTCGAATATTGTGATATTAATCGTATTGAAAATGGAGGCTGTAGCGTCCTCCCGGGATCGATCTTCCAAACTGCACCCCATGATTGCACCATGTTTAACCACTCGTTACTACCTTCCTCTTTCAAAGCCACCCCTGCCAAGTCTCCATCCCCTTCTTCAAATTCCACGACCGTTGCAAAGTAATTAGGGTTCGATCCTTGGTCTACACGAAACACTAGATTCGTACTTGAATAATCACATGCGACCCTGAAAAGGTATAAGGAAAAAATGATAAAAATGAACATTAATGTTAAAAGTTGCATAGGTTTTCGTAAAGGTGATCGAATTTAATTACCTTGCATATCGAATTTTCAATACTCCTACATCGCGTAAATGTTTTTCTTGACCTGGTTTTGCCATTGCACCGAATGCAGTCCCACTTAGATCAAAATGTGCGTTGTCAGAAGCACACTGGCCTCCTGGGCAAAAATCAGTAATAACAACCCTAGCTGGTTTACGTGAACACGATGGATGTTTTGTACATTTTACCTTTACAAAAAAAATATTTTACTAATGAGAAGTTGAGAACAACTAAACAAAAAAGTAAAGACACGTCAACTATGCTCTTCAGTGTAAAATAAAGGTATCGTTGGTCAGTTAACATTCAAATAAAATTATGTAATTTATATTTTTGATCCTCCAATTTTTATGTGTGTACACAAATAACCCCTCCATTAGTACTAACAACACCATTTGATTCTTGCAGTTAAACAACATGAAATATTTTCCAAAAAGTAAACCATGATTTAGAAAAATGACAATAATAACAAAGAAAGCAAAACAAATCTAAGTGAATGTGGGTCCAGTGGGCTACCTCATAACAGGCCCCGCATTCTTTCCCTGAATTGTAAAGAGATGGTCCTATTCCAGTCACCATGGAAGAAAATGGTGCTTCTGACACTGCATTTCCATAACCACATGAACCTCCTGCATGCAATTTCCAAATTAACCTTATACTGAATCAACATGCAACAAACATAATGAGTACAAATATGGTAGGAAAAAAAAGTATCAATAAGTCAAGAGCTAGTTTTTTCATCGATAATAGAATGTTAACAATGACACATTAATAAGAGATTTTATGGTGAGGCCACATCGCTTACCGTCACTTCCAAAACCATCGGGAGCACCGTACCAGGTGGCAGCAGCGGTGGACCAGTGGGTGGCAACGGTGGATATGTTGAAGTGTTTTGGTCTAATGGCAAATGACAATGTGAAAAATGTAACAAAAAGACATACAAACAAAAAATGGGAAGAATTGATGGCCATTGCAAGTTTTGTTGCAATGTAATGCCACTAAGTTGTGTACCTAATTCATGCTTTTTTAAGGGGTTGCAAAAGTGGTTTTTATAGACAGATTTTGTGACCCTTGTTGCTTTCAACTCCACGTTTGCCATGTTCTTAATTTGTCAAGTTTGTGTTAATTATTATAATATAATTCGTGCATTTTCAATCGTGTTTTTTTTTTTTTTTTTTATTTTTTTTTTTTTTTTTTTTTTTTTTTATATCATAAGTTAGCGGCAGAACGAACACCAACGTCGCATACTTTGTTAATTAATACAAGTTTCTTTGTTTTTTATTTTTATTTTTATTTTTTTCTGGATAAATATGCATTTTGTCACGATTACCTCACCTCTAATTTTGTCTCATCTTTATATGTTGTTGACAAAAATGTATAAATTTGATTCAAAACTAATTAGTGTCATATGAAGTTGCGGTAACCAGTTTGATCGTATTAAGAATTTTAATTTAATTTTTAATTATTTTAAGACCAAAATAAGTAATTAATCATATTAAAAGGAAAAAGAGTGTAAGAATATAACAAGGACAAGTGAGTTCTAAGCATAAGTAAAAAGCTACTCGATTAAATATCACAATGTCGCCCGCACTACTTTGGGGTTTCTGTAAGAAAAAGTTAAGGTAAATGGTCATCGAATTAAACTATTAAAAAGAAAAAAGAGATTAAATAAAAGTTTTGTTAACGTGTGCCCGTGTGATACATGTTAAGAGATATTTAATGAATTTGTAATTGAATATCAAAATTTATAATTAATATATACATAAAAATATATTAAATTAAATTAATAAATATTAAATACAAATATTTAAATGTTTTTAATTTATTAAATACAACTTATCGTGTGACACGCAAAACATGTTATATAAAACCATCAAGTCATTCAACGATCCTGCCGTTACCGTGGTTATTGGTCGTCGCTTTAACTCTCCACGCATATGACCATTTGTCCCTTTTATAATAGGAGTATACACATCTTTTAGATTTTATTTGTTTAATAGTAGTAATTAGTTTATTTTTAAAATAAAGTTTGATGTGAAATATTTTCTTGGATTTTCATGTATTCATTCAATTAAATGATTTATAATAAATCCCGTTGAGAAAGAGATTTCACCCACCGAATCTCTACGCTCTCTTCGTTCAATTAAAGTATATCTGCTTATATTTTGGCATACGAATTCTTGTCTGTCGGTAGAAAATAACCTTTCCCCGTTTTTAATAGTTATAAAAGTTTAGATTTTAGATTTTAATACCAACTTTCAAGTGTACCTTGTATCGACTACATTGATAGATTTCCGTTGTTGCTTGGTTACATTAGTGATGAAAAATGTTAGAAATTCGAAATTGTTGATTACTCGGATGATGCTGAAAGTCGTGATTCACTTTCAGATTGAAATATTTTGTTGGTACACACGAAATTCCAATCGGATAAAATTCAGTATTTTGCAGAGAATTAATATGTGAATTCGTTATAATTTTCTGTACCAAAAAGATGAACAAAACTGACCAACAAAACGGTTACAAAAATCGTTTTTTCAAACGTTTTTAACCATTTTTCAAACGGGCGGGTCAAACCGGATTTCATTTCCAATTTCGGATCTCCAAGGCATTTTCTATAAAGGAACGTTGACCGAAATAAAAATTTCCTAGCTAACCTGTAAGATTATGAAAACGGGGAATTAAAGGTTACCCTCTTAATCATGTCCCTAACTCTTAATTTTATGGTTAATTAAAACTCAATATTTCTGTAAGATTATGACACTTCAAATTTCTATAGATTCTAGTTATTTGCATACTCTGTTACTTACAATTTGTTGTTCTGAAATGCTTATATAGTTATGTTTACAGATCATTTTAGATGTCGGTCTAATCATATAAGCGTATAAATTATATACACCAACTAAATTATCATATTTTCTGTGATGAACTATGCATAATAATAAACTATGCATAACTATGAATTAAATTATTTGCATAATGATGAACTATGCGTATAGATTATATCAACTGACGCAAACCTAATTATACATCACGCAATGAATAATGCATTAAGAAGTCTCTAAACTGAACTCAACTTGCATAAATTCATATCGTATATATTCGCATATTAAATTAAATTTAAATTTTTTATATTTAAATATAATTAAAAGAAAATATGATGGAGAAATCTGAACTCTTCGTTGTTTTTCACCCTTTGCGATTTAACAATCTTAATTTCTTTCGTATAATTACACTTTTGACTCCTTAAATATTTGATGCATTTATTTAAATTAAAAAATAGAACAAACATTTTATTCATTAAATTAAAGAGTTTATAAACTAAAAAAAAAAAATGACCACAATATTTTATTCATGTTATTAAGATTAAATTTGTCTCGCATTATAGCGGGTTTATAAACTATGTAAAAAAATCGACCCAATAAATGTTAAAAAATGATACGATTGGGGAATTTGAACCCCTCATTGTTTTTCACTATTTGCGATTTAACGATCTTAATTTCTTTCGTATAATTACATTTCTGACCCCTTAAATATTTGATGTATTTATATAAATTAAAAATAGACCAAATATTTTATTCATTTATAAAATTAAATAGTATATAAGCTATATAAAAAATCGGTTACAATATTTTATTTATTTTATTAAAATTAAAATTCGTCATGCATTATAGTGGGTCTATAAACTATAAAAAAAAATCAACCGAATAAAAATTAAACTCGACCCGCGTTATCGTGGGTCTATATATTATATAAAAAAATCGGTCACAATATTTTATTCCTTTATAAAAATTAAATTCGTCCGGCGTTATCGCACGTCTATAGATTATATAAAAAAATTGACCAAATATTTTATTCATTTATAAAAATTAAATTCATCTCGCTTTATCGCGGGTCTATAAACTATATAAAAAATAGCCACGATATATTATTAATTTATAAAAATTAAATTCGTCCGCCGTTAGTTATCACGACGTTATCATAGGTCTATAGACTATATAAAAAAAATCGACCAAATATTTTATTCATTTATAAAAATTAAATTCGTCTCGCGTTATCGCGGGCCGATAAACTTTATAAAAAAGTCACCCACAAATCAACCACAATATTTTATTCATTTATAAAAATTAAATTTGTCCAGTATTATTGCGAATTTATGACCTAGTATATATTCAACCAAAATAAATATTTAGAGCATGAATATCTATTATATCCTAATCCTAAATATACTATACAAAACATGTTATGATGTCATTAATTATATAATTTTGAGGTTCACCAATTAAGTACTTTAATTTTATTTTATTTTAGATAAAATCCAGAATTGGGTACAAATTCAATAATAAAAATTTATCATATCCATCCACTCGTGAGAAACAATCCAAATTAGGAAAATTGCTATTAAAGGTACAACAAAGTAAAAAAGAAGAAGATATCTACTAATGCACTAAGGGCAGCTCTATTAAACCCATCGTTGGAACTACTTCACATAACTCACGAAAGTCTAGTAATTTCAAAAGGAGTCCCCCACAGACAACCGTAGTGTCTCAACACATTGCCTACGAAGTTCTAAGTTTCTCTCCCACTCACAATGAGAGTCAACCAACCAGCTACTTGGCATCCTCACCAAAGGATGTCATTTTAGACAAAGGGCACCAAGTATCAATAGTGGAGGATAACACTTTCATCGCCAGTGACCCAATGACTACAAACCCAACTCACTCGCTACTTCTTCCATTTAGCACTGCACTGATCGCCAATGTCTCGTTACAGTCACATAGTGAGGTACATGTCACTCCTTATATTTCCAATGATCCATCAGCTAGCACACACGTTGGTGATGATAAGGGAATCACATCCAGAGGGCACTGACGATTCATTAACATTTCCACTACACCTACACCTTGCTCACTTAGCTGAGCAATCTGATAGAACCCTCGTTGCTCCTCACGACACTGAGGACATGTCACCAATTAGGGAACTGGAACATACTTCCTTCAGATTTGGTGAGCCTTTTATGAGAATTGCAGTAGAGTTTGCTAAGTTAATGACAAACATATGTTAATCAAGGAAATGACTCAAATTTCAAACAAAAAAATGACCAAACCGAGTTAAACTATTTCTTGAATGTGTCACCGATTGTAGTGTCTTCAGTTGCTGATTTGTTGAGAAATCTTGTTTTGAAAGACATGTTTTTTGTTGAGATAGAAGAAATGGAGATGACGAGAAAGAAGAGAAATAATGCAAAACTTTACAATATATATGAGTTCGTAAACGATAGGCTACTCCAAAAACTATTATTCAAGTGGACCACATGTTTTTTAATGTTGTTATTGCCTCAAGAAATAAAAACAATGTTTTGAAAACTGGACCGACCAATTGAACCATAAAAATGGAGACTTTCGACCTAAATATAACTGGTTTTGGAGCATGTTTGACCAAGTGAACAACTGGTTGGTTCACCTGTGTATAACAAATAATCTACACATTTAACCTTTTTCTTCAGCATATATGTCATTCAAACTTCATCTTTCAATTCCCATTCAGTTTACACATTATAATTAGTTTGGTCATGACTCCAGTTCGAGTTGGGTTAGCTAGTCAAAGGAAGTGAAGGCCCTCAAAGTTTTTCAATGTCATTTGCAGTTTGCTAGACCTCTCTCTCTCTCTCTTAGACTAGTTGCACTTGTTCTTTCAATTCCTTGGTGATTTTGACAGACAAACGTGTTCAACTCTAAACTATATTTCAATCTTAGTGTTTTTAAGTTCAAGAGTAAGCAGCTTCAAGTAAAGTGTTCAATCTGATCTTCGATGTTCAAGACCAAGCACCTCAGTGATTCGAATATATTACTTCAAAGTTTCATGTTCATTTCTACCTTAATGGCAACTGCAGAAGATATTGATTGGGAGCACTAGAAGGCGATATATAACAAAGGAATCAATTGGTTTGCCAGCTCAGGGGTTGGCTTGCTGAGTTTAGTTCTAGCCTTACATGTACAAACAAGTGTGAAATTTGAAGAGTTATATGGTATAGTTTTGATTTGGTGGGTTGCTCATGTTTGTGTACCTTACTTCCAATATAAAACTCAGTGTAATGTTGTTTGTGTAGCCGTATGGTCTATCTGTCACGGGTTGCACACATTTTTATGTAATATTTATTAAAATAAAACATTAAAAGAAATTTGAGCTTATTAAATTATAATATTTTAAAAACTGGACCGGTTGTACTATAAATTTGAAAGTAATTTCACATCTAGTATAGCAAAGAATATTAGAAAAAAGATCACATTACATCTAGTATTAGTTTCACATCTACTATAAATTTGATAGCAGTTTCATATCTAGTATAAAAAATTTACACCTTATAGTTGTCCCCGATATTCACCTAGAAGATGGAATCGTAAATACACAATCATCATTGGGATGGAGAATTCAAAATCCGAATATAAGGAATTGAGTTCAAAATCCTAAATCTGACCCAGGGTCGCACCTTCTTCCTCATTCGCCCACTTTTGTACAATCGGGTCATTCCAGGTGTCTTAACCTTTTGCCCCAGGGACTAAGGATTTGTTACCTATTAAAACTTTCATTGATAATAAGGTTGTTATACAAATAACAGGAAATTCATGAAAAGACTCAGCATTTTGAGATTGACTTTTTTTTTTTTTTAGAAAAGGTGGTTTCTAGTGTCATTGATAATGTAAAAATTTCTTCACTTGATTATCTTACTGATTTGTTCACAAAAGGAGTGTCTGTAGATCAGCATGCATATCTGTGTAATAACCTGAACTTGTTGGGTTTGTTAACAATTAGATTGAGGGAGGGTGTTGAAATAACCAATCTAATT